>MEJB01000004.1:1925674-2095466 GCA_001752375.1 Rhazya stricta | reverse complement strand
AGTTTCATTGTCTGAGTGAAAGAGAGAATACAATGATCAGACTGCCTGCCTGTAAGTGTATATCTCTCTCTCTCTCTCTCTCTCTCTTTAAGTGCTATGTGTGAACTGCTGTTACTATGGTTTAGCTCTGGATGTCCTTCTTGAAGCTCAACCTGTACATTTTTTCAGGTCAACCAAGGTTTGCTCCATAATAACTGGCACTGGCAATCAAAATATTTACTTCAGTTTGAGCTTTACCAAGAGAGGTTGGTTTCCTTTTTCTCCTTCTAGGTTCATATGCTCTCTGGCATCTGTCAAAAGAAATGGTTGTGAATTGTGATAATTTTCAAACAGAGTTTGCTCTATGAGTTCATCTGAACTGGAAAGTATCTGGTGTTGTGCTTGTGAGGATTTAGATAGTCTCCTCTCTCTCTCTCTCTCTCTCTCTCTCTCTCTCTCTCTTCGCTATGAAGACTTCATTTACAATGAATGCAAATATTTTTCCTGTACTGAGATTAACAATTCGTTTTCTTTGTTGCCCCCATCTACAAAACATTGTTAAAAAAGTCAGATGACACTATGGCAGATGAAAACAGCGATTCATTATGTACTTATCTTGGTCCTGATTCAACAAAGTATAAGTGGTTAGTATTTTCTGTCTATTACTTCAATAATATATCTTCATACCCATTGATCATAAAGATTTTAGTTCACTAGGTATATGCATTTCCTCTTTTAGATGATATTTCCAGGGTCAACTTTTCACTAAGTCAAGTTGGTTTATGCAGTTGATAGTAGTGGTCGTTTAGCTGATTAAGAAATAAGACACCTTCTGTATTATGAGTAAACATTTATGAGGAGGTCTCAGGTCTCTGTTCAAGCAATACTTCTACTTCTATTCTAATAACTTCCTCTCCAATTACCAGTGTTGGATAGACATTCAAGTACATCTGAAACAATTAAGTGGACGTGCACTTGTTCTACAACTGATCAAGGGAATCTAAGTTATGCTGTTCCAGCAAACTGTTATTCATCCTGTGGTTGTAATCCCGGTATGCTGCTGCTGCTATTATTATGAGAATCTACACTCTTGGTTTTGCTGATTCAATTTCCAACAGCTAACAACTTGCAGGATACTATGATAAAATACAATATCTTTACATTTTACTAGTTATGGTAGAACCAGAGGAAACAAAGATATGTTTTATAGTCAATTAGGACTGAGCTCAGCTGATAATTGGAGGAAGTAGAAGASTGTTCAACTTGATGCAGGATTCAATGGTAAACATACATAATCCAAGGAAACAACACTAATAAGACTACTTTATTAACACTCTTCGAGAGTTAAAAATAAATAAGAGTGCTGATACGAATTTTCAGGTACTAAAGATGTATGGATGGAAATGATCTTCATTGAAAAATTGGTCTCTGGAAGATGTATAGGTTTGAAAAAGTTAGAAATTACTATGCTTTGAGCATGCAATTTGTTCTGAATAAGCTTCATTATAATAGTTTCTTTTCTGATCTTCCAAGGAAATCAGATTATTTTTGTTAGTGAAGCTGGCTTCAGAAAAATGATCTGCATCATTGTTGCTTTCTTGCAGCTTCAGGAGGCTCAAGTGAAAACAGATGGCTATGCTTTTGTAAAGATGAAGGTTTGCCTAAAGTGGCTGCTGGAGATAATTACACAAGCTGTTTCACCGGGTGCAATTGCAGTTCTGGTACTTTTATTTCTGTCACCCTTCACTGGACGGGATATCAACTTTAAACAGCTTTTTCTTTATGGACTTGTCTAAATGGTAACCTAGTAGTGATCCTTAAATCAATAGCTATTGCTTCCATTGCTTGAAGAGTGACTTGTACCATGAGGTTTATCATAAAGCTTGCAATCAACGTGACCAACTAGAAGTAGTTGTGCACATGGCTCAACATGTCTAGGTTGGCTAGGCATATCTTTTGCATTAAAGGCGTCAAAGCTTAGATTACTACCTATAAAGGTCACCTATAAGCAACTTGACTAATTCCTTGTCAATAGTCTAGGCAATTAAATTCTATAACTCACTTCTTGTGTCCAAGGGCCTGGACTGTAATCCCAAGATTTGAGGGTCTTTCTTATCATCAARATTGTCCAATTAGTTCGTATCAAATCTTTGGCACTAGGAGCTTGGGTTTTCTATGTATTATTTGTAATATGTCTCTGACAAAATCTTGAAAAGAGAAAAGGAAAGAAGTGGAGTGTCGATTCTTTATGCTACATATTTTGAGTTTAAAGACTAATGCTTGTAAAATTTTGGGACAGATAAGTGGTTCCTGTGCTTAATAATCATCTTCAATTGTATCTTTCTAGGTACTTCAATTGAAATGCAGACTTTTAAGAAGCAGATTTCCAGCAAAGCTGTCATAATCATACTCTTGCTATGCATTACAGTCATAACTCTTGCTTTCATAGCTTTTGCGTTATGCTATTTCTATCGGAAGGATAAATGTCCTTTTCAACGAACATTATTCTCACCGGATACTCAAACAAGTTGCAGTAGTGCTACCAGCTTGATTAGCCAGAGGGCTTCTTCGTTCACAAAACATAAAGGCTTTGTCAGTGATCCTGTCAAATCTATAGCAGGTACCCTAGTATTTTTCTGCCCTTTCATGGAGTTCAAAATAAACCTCAAGTTAGTTCTCTATTGGTTCTCCTTCTAAGTAGCCAAAACATGTTGATATCAGCTTAAGGAATTGATTGTACAACATGAATATCTTGAATTACATTTTGGAGTTCATTTTCTTTGACCTATCTCTGACTCATGTTCATTTTCTTTGACCTATCTCTGACTCCTTTGCTTTTCATTTTAATTTCTGTAGGATGCTTTTCTAATGGTTCGTTCGTCTTCAGAAATAAAACTGGAGCAATTCATGGAACTATTATGGAGTTCCCATATTATGAACTGGAAAGTGCGACAAACAAGTTCTCTGACTCTAATTTGATTGGAGTTGGTGGAAGCAGTCGTGTATATCGCGGTTATCTGAGAGATGGTAGAGTTGTGGCAGTAAAGCGAATCAAAACTCAGGGAGGACCAGATGCAGAATCTGCTTTCTTGACAGAGGTAATACCTTCAGCTGCTAATACTATAGCTCATTCTGCAGAGATCATGGTTCTTCTGCACATGTCATGAATGGAGAAATTTTAAATTTTCAAAAATGTYTTCTGCTCAGATAGAATTGATATCCAGACTCCATCATTGTCATGTGGTACCATTACTTGGCTTCTGCTCAGCACGCCAAGGAAAGTATGCTCATAGGCTGCTAGTATTTGAATACATGTCTAATGGCAATCTGAGAGACTGTTTAGATGGGGCTTCTGGGAAATCCTTGGWCTGGGTAAGTCGGGTCACAGTTGCACTTGGAGCAGCAAGAGGCTTGGAATATCTCCATGAAGCAGCAGCACCAAGAATCTTGCACAGAGATGTCAAATCAACAAACGTACTCTTGGATGAGAACTGGAGAGCAAAGGTGAGTTCAAAATCATAAAAATCTAGCAAAAGCAGGTTATTATACTTTTAGACATTAAAAAGGGAAAGGAACACAACCATCTTTTATGTGAACCTGGCCACGTGCAACCAGATTGGTGTCAAGCTTTCAGCTTCTGTTAATACTGGAATAAGATTATCGCATTTATTGGATGTTTCTTTATTTTAGTTACATTAGGGATTGGAAATAGCAGCAATTTCAGCAAGTTAAATCTTGTATAATGAAATAATCAGTAGAAAATTCAATTGTTACGTCCCTTGTGTACTCATTTGCACATTTATGTTCATGTCAGATAACCGATCTTGGTATGGCAAAACACTTACAAAGTGATGGCATTCCCAGTTGTTCCAGCTCTCCAGCTAGAATGCAGGGTACTTTTGGCTATTTTGCACCAGAGTACGCAATCGTTGGTAAAGCTTCTCTAAAGTCAGATGTTTTCAGTTTTGGGGTGGTTCTTCTTGAATTGATCACTGGCCGGCAACCCATACAGAATTCTTCAAATAAAGGGCCGGAAAGCCTTGTAATATGGGTATGCCAAACTAGCAGTTATTGTTTATTGACTTGGTTGTTTCACCTCTGCAGCTTCCTAGGATGAAAATGCATACAACTAATCAACAGACTAAATACATAGTATTGTCAAATTGCAAATCAGTGTTCAATCATTTAACAGAGTTAGTTAAACTGTAAAGATGTTATCTGATAGGTGCCTGAGTCACTGCTGTTACGTTAGACTGGTTAGTGCCAAGATAGAGTACAGGTGTAGGAGTAAACCATGATCATGTGATCACTGCCGTGGTGACTTACTAAATTGAGTTAATGTTCTTTCAGGCATCACCCCGGTTGAATGATAGTAGGCGAGTGATTTCAGAGTTGCCAGATCCACGTCTGGGAGGAACCTTTGATGAAGAAGAGATGCACGTGATGGCATACCTAGCGAAGGAGTGCCTGTTGTTGGATCCTGATTCTCGGCCAACCATGAGTGAGGTGGTTCAAATTCTTTCAACTATTGCACCCGATAAATCCAAGAGGAAAAACATGTCTGTACAAGTTTTTCAGGTAAAACTCAAGGTGCTTTAATTTATGTGGTTAACTTAATTATTTTCCTCTTTGCTCTACYAATGTGCTCAATTTTCAAGCTGGTYATAGTTTGCTGTCCAATTGGAATCCYGTAAATATGTTCAGTCATAAACTTCGGTTGCTAGATTAAGCCGGTTCTGAAGGATTTTGATTCTCAGAGCAATTTTCCACTATACAAGTTTGAGACACTWACTAGTACCCGTGAAATAAAATCGCAGAGCTCATGCACAGCTTTCATGAGAAGTGAAGGGCCAAAGGGGCATGATCCTTTTGAGGCTGAGGAGATCAAGCATGTAATGTCTGATGAACAATTAGCTCGAYGCTCATTCCCACCAGATATGAGTTCTAACTCATGCCCTGAAAAGCAAATGAAAGAAGCAGATATTGTCTCTATAGAGGAGCTGACCATCTTGGCATCAAAGTCTAGCCGGTACTCCCAAGATGATGATCCAGTGGACTTGACTGAACCCCGGCTTGAATCATTCTGTGTCTCAAATGTTAAAATCCAGTAACCACAATTGCACGGTGGGCCACAAGAGTGAAACGAGCTACACCTGTTTTGGTTCCTTGCATCTCCATACCAGAATGCCTGTTGCTTTATACCAGGTTGTTCAAAGAATTGGAGGCTTGAAGGAGGTACCGTTCTGGAGCTGATTTTCAATTTTTTTTCATAGGAAATCAGAGACTTGTCAGATCTTATTGGTAAATTTCGTTCTTCCATTTCTAGAATTCTTTTTATGTAAATAATCTTAGAAATGAACTTCTGTTAGTAACATTTTCTTGTTTTTTGGGTCATAAATGCTGTACAAAATTGGCCTCGTTTCAGATTTAGATCTTTGGGAACAACCAAAAATTTACTTTATTTTTTCTACATGCATAATTTACATTAATCTTTTACTTGCTCTATGGATTTAATTTACATTCATCAATGTATTATCCATTAATCTTCTATATCTATAATACATTAAAAATTATATTTGAGTTATGTTACATTATAGCTGAGATATTATGGATAGATTTTAATCCATTCTTTACGATACATTTTTTATTATATCAATAAAATACGTGTATGTATAACCTTTAAAAATAGAGTTAAAAATTTAATTTATATTGAGAAGGGAAGAAGATGCTTTCTATCATTGAAAATTTTATATAAATTTGGAACTTAATCGCATGCCAAATTTTAAAAAAAACTGAGGCAACTGTGGTTCACCATCACCTCTAGCTTTGTGCTTGGATACTCGGTTAGTTGAAGAATGGTAGATGAAGGTTTGACATGAAGACAGACTGGCGCGAACATATAATCAGCTATACAGAACGGCGTTTCTTCATTCCTTGACGTAAAAACATTAAAAACATCATAGATAAGGGGATAGATACAGTCTTCTTTAAGTCATGAATCCACCACCTCCGGGCCCTCCGCCACCTGAAGCACCACTGCTGCCAAGGCCATCACCAACTCCATCTGGTGGATGTCTAGAATCATGGTAACGGTTTTTTCTTCTCTCGAATGAGTAAATTTTTATTAGAATCGCCGAAATTAATCTTAAACCTTTTTTTTTTTTCCCTTCTTGGCAGTGTTTGGTTTCTTACATGCTGCGGTTTATTCTCATGCTGCTGCCCTCCACTGTTTGAGCCCGGCCCTCCACCTCTATAGCATATAAGCATATACATTGAATAATCATACTTTAGTGAATCTTATAATTCAAAAAATAAAATTATTAGGAAGGTTTTGGTAATTGATGATGTTAATTATTTAAATATTTTTAGGGAGTGATACATAGAAGTAGACTTTTGAAGGAATTTCTAGTATTTTTTATGTGAAATTGGGGTATGAGGAGTGAAGATAAGGCATTACATTGATAGTTTCTCAACCTTGTTCRTCAAATTAATGTAATCACCATTGATGTRTTATTATGGTYTTACCTTTTATGTGTAAGAAATGCGAATGTAGTATRGTCTCAATTATTACTTTCAGTTTGAGGATCTGGGCTATTTCATTAATTTACTTTTAAAAAGACACGTACATAATTTAATGTAMGTTTTTTACGTTAATTAGTCATTAATTAAATTTAAAAGTTCAAATAAAGTTCGATGTTAGATAAGTTAGTAGTAATTTAGAATATCTTCAATTACAGAAAACAATAAGAAGTGAGGAGTCGAACAAAAGTTGAAGAGAAGTATATCATCATCCAAATCAAAGATGAGTCAGAGAGTGAAGAGAGAACTTGAAACACTCAGAACCAACTAATTGAAATATAAAGATGAATGAAATGGATGGAATTATGAACTAAATTACTTGAATGAAGTTCGTTTTTTCTTATGCAATAATCACTAGTCCTACTAAAGAAGTTGATCAGTTAGAGACAGCATTAAAAGTTCATACCCAATTCCTTTCGCTATTTCCACTGCTTTTTACTTTTAAGTTTTAATCTCTCAAAATAATGAATACATGCTCTCTTTTATATTTTCGGGAAAAAATGTATGAAAAATTAAAAATAAAAATATTATTTTGAGTGTTCTTGTAACACCTTCAAATTAGGGTTAAGGATTTGTAATACACTTTCTTAATACATTCTCTGTTACACACTTCTATCCATCAATCAGAGCACGACATGTATTTATTTTGGGCCCTTCTAATATTCTTTCTCCTCAGTTTTAGGAGTTAAAATGTATACATGTTGTTCTGATTGGTGTATCTAGGAAATGTAACGGAAAATCCGAAACCCCAAATTAAAAAGTATCCTAACCTAAGCATATTAACGATAACCTTAGTTAATATGGTAGTGAAAAGTAAATTTTTAAMTCTTTAGGCAAGAMAGAGGGTTTTCAAAATTAGAAYAACACTAATAAAACTTGACGTGAATATCTGAAACCAACTATCTTTAATGAATCAAAACTCATAATTCATTTGAAATATAACTCTTCAAACCAAAGTGTTCTAACGTGCATGTTTTACTAAAAKAAAGCTTCTAAGACAGGTGTTATTCGGGTTTGAGTCTRCTTCCAAGCAATCTCCTCGAATCACTTGACTTTCATMATCYGCAACATGAATAATGGGAAAGGGGTGAGCTAAAGCTCAGTAAGTAAACTTCATGCATATATGCCAATGATATGCAAYAGGATGCAATAGCTTATGTTACATTCGAAAACCATATCTCCATTTTTTTCTTTAACTCTCCAAAAGTTTGCTTTACTTGACTGACATGAACTCACTTGGTGTATCACCTCACCACTAAGTTTTGCAGTGGACAGTTATTGTTTGAAACTAGTTCATATCTTCTACCAGTAGTAGCTCAAAGAAGTTTATATTACATTTCCATTTACTTTTACCCCACAAGGAGGTCCACTCTACCATTTCATTACTATCCGTATAGAGGGTTAAGTTGGGTGCATCGGTCATCTACGCTCCATTTCTTACTCACATCCTCCATGACTTAGGTGTATGCCCTTTACTTTCTTATAACTGGGACATAGGCTATTTTAAATTCATTTTCCCATTACCCTRAAWAATATTTTTCTTACAATTATCATGAATATGCAACATATTGTAACTTACGAAATCCTTGTTCATGAATGTATATTATAGCATAAAATAATGTATATATCAATTCATAACTTAAATATATCGAAATTCACATAGTTCATATCAAACATAACACTCATAACACTTTACATACAAACAAATTCAATCATATTACTTTTACACATTCATAA
Organism: Rhazya stricta; assembly: GCA_001752375.1. NCBI lineage: Eukaryota > Viridiplantae > Streptophyta > Magnoliopsida > Gentianales > Apocynaceae > Rhazya > Rhazya stricta. Next base: position 2,087,171 of record MEJB01000004.1, on the reverse strand, counting down.
ACAATAACCATAAAAATTGATAAAGATATGGAAGTTTGCTTATCTGAAATGCTTAAGGGCTTAAGCATTGTTTATAATTAGCGATTGAGTTCCTTAGCTGTCATTGACATCCAAATGTTCACTTCCTAGTTCAAAATAAGGGAAACACATTTAAAAGTGTCTTCTAAGTTCTAAAACTTTAAGATACTTTCTTAAAAATCTATTAGGAAACATTCTAGCCTAAAAGTCCCTAAAAAAAGTATCATTTTCTCAAAATATAGTGGCCATGGATGGTACCCACGGATTGAAGGTTCCCTCATTGGCATTGTCCTTCAACCACAGATGCTACCCACAGATTGAAGGTCGCGTCCTTAGTACCGATCTTAGCTCTGCAAGTGCACACGGAAAGAATGTTCAATCCGTGTCATGCGTCCGTCAATGTCCAAAGAGCACCCAAATTAACATAGACGGAGCCAAGGACAATCCTTTTCGTACATGTTTGCATCTGTGCATGCGCATATAAAAAAATCATGAATTTTGAGGCAAATTCAACGGTAACTCATGAACCTAATCCCCATTTTGTTAACTTAGGTTCATTCTACCCGAGAACAACATTAGGCATATAAATTAAACATACAAGGAAGAATATTTTCACTCTAACCATAATTAACTAAGAAACTCCACATAAACAATGTCTAACCTAGAAGTCATCGATTAACTCTGCGGAATGCATCAATTAATATTAAATCAGGGTAAGGCTTACCTTTAACCACAACGATTCCATTTTCTGACGATTCTCAAGGTTGTTCTAGGCGATTTTTCCCTTCCTAACTTCCTTAGCTTCATAGGGTGGAGTATAAAGTTAGCGTGGTCAGTTTCTAACATAAGACTAACTTTAGGGTGTTGGTGACGATGTACTATGGGTCTTAGGTCAAACTAAATCGATCCTTAACCCGTTTCACTACTTAATCCTTTTGGATCCCTTTAATATAGTCAAACCAACCTGATAAATAAAAACATAAATGAATTTTTATCATCCCAACTTAAATTATCAGAGATGAGTTAAACATCGAGTTATTGTATCCATTTGAATCTTATTAATTAAAGGACAATTACCACAAAAATCAAGCAAATAATAATCACAATAATAACCAAATAAATAAAAACACATAAAATTTATAAATGCCTAAAAATTATCCAAAGTATTACAATTTTCAAGCAAATCACTATCTTACAATCAAAATACGAAAAACATATTCTATGTTTCTTTGCTATTTAATTATTATCCAAAAACTTATAATTATCTACATGACACACTTTATTTTTTATATTTAATTTTAGTTTGAACCTTTGATAATGTTATAATTTAATTTATAATCAAAATAATTTATTTTTTTAACAAATTTAAAAGTAATTATCCAAAACAAAAAATTGAACGTATTTTAAAAATTGAGATGCAAACGAAGTACAGTCCTAAATAATTGCAAATCATCTCCTGGATCAAAGTATAGCATGAGGTTGTATCTGGGGGAAATGTTGGCATTGAAAGTGCGTTTGTCACTTCACTCGTCATTAATTTTTTCCCCAAAGATAAGCTTGCTCTCTTTTATTTTTTATTAATTAACGGATTATACTCTTTTTATTTTTTTAAAATAATAGTTTATTTTAAAACATTACGGTACAAACTCATTTCACAAAAGTAATATTTACTTGATTTTTTATATTAAAAAATTAGAATGAGTTTGATAAAATTAACGATAATTTTTCAATCTTTTGAATTAATCTATCCGATCAGTTCCTCATTAGTCTGCATCGGTTCCGATAAAAGAAATTGAATCACTTTCTTATAGATTCTCCAATTTTTTTTTCTCCCTTTTACTTGTTTCTTTTTATATTTCCCTTCTTGTTAAATTATATGTTTAAATAAATCTAACTCGTACACAATAAAAACTAACTAATGAAAATTTTATGTTATTTTCTGGGAATGGGAAAAAGGTTTAAAATGCCATCCAATTATTTATAATTATCAATTCCTATCCTTAATAATTTTTTTATTTTATTGTTTTTGACTATTTATTTCTATTCCAATACCGCTCCCCACGATGGTTTCTGACTAAAATTATCGGGTATTCCTCACATGCCAATTCGTTGAAGGGCAAAATTATCATTTCCGATCGTTTTCCCGCTAAAGAAATATTTACAAAACTKGCACATGCATAYAACGGATCCCATACCTATGTTATACCCAAATTCATATGAAACCTACMGCATTTTGWGCCTTTTTCCCTAGTAAGAGTATCTTATGACAGTTAGGCTCACGGCCCAGACTCATGCATCACAAATATATTGCCCATCCATTTCTCCAAAAAGAAATGTAAACAGCCCACCTGATTCCCTTAAGCCCATGGCCCAGGAGAGTAAATGAGAGGAATAGCAGATCCTCCTGCTTCACCTTCTCCAAGTTTAAACCTTCCTGGCACAGGCACACAGAAAAAGCCAGGGCCGCYGGTGGCCGGAGCATTTTGTCTTCTCTGACCCACTTTTTACTTTCAGTTTCCTGGTGAGGACTCTGTCTGCTGACTCTACCTCTCCGCCACTGTATTTAATATAGATAGACTCTTTTTTTTTTTTTTTTTCTCTTTTTTTCCGTGGAGTATATTATTATACACAAAGTGAGAAAATAGAAAGATGGCCGGAAAAGGAGGAGCCAGTCCGGCAACGTACTCGCCGTCGCCGACGACGAAGAAGGACAGGAAGAAACCCTCCATTTTGGCTGACACCGATTGGGTTCGACCTGATGGCCGCGGCTTCCACCAGTGTAGGCCTGCATGTATGTAAGCATTACTCGAGACTTGTATATCTATCAATTTATGTATTTATGTATCTCAGTGGGCTTGTTAACTATCTTTTTTATTTTATTTTTTCGTTTGTTCGACTTATATGGTTTCTGTCATAGTTGCTTAATTGAGTGATCTTGGCTATCTTGTTATTCTTCTTCAATCTCTTATTTTCCCCTTGGATTGTCACTATTCATATGTTTGCTTAGAATTTTTACTCTGGAACCATTTTGCGTAAGAGATCTACAGTCTAAGCCAGTTTGCTGTTCAGTGTTCCCAGCCCATTTTATCTCAAAAAGGCCGAAACGAAATTCGTTAATCCAGAAAATGCTTTGGTGGATAAACTTCAGTTAAGTTGCATGTGGAAATATACTTATATGTTTATGATTGTTGATTGATATACTATGGATCACAGAAATAGGAGATATCCAGAAGCCAGAGTATGGTACCCTTTGTTTGTTTTGTAACACCATGAATCTTTAAGCCTTCGGCCTTAAATAAATTTTACAGAGTAATKTGTTGCAGCATTTCTTGTGATTGGTTCTTAGGCTTTTAAGCTTGACTGRGGCAACATGACTAATCCAGAAGTTTAATTTCAACAGTTGAGTGTGCTGTTGCTTTAATGTTGTGGTTTTTCAAATGTGCCTTTGATCCTCCAGTATCGTTCATGCTATCCATCTTTTTAAATTAAATTCATAGGTTTGGACAGTTCCGGGAAAAAAGAAAGTTAGGAGAAAGTAATACGAAGTCTTTTTCTTTTTAAACATGTAAAACAAATAGTACATTCCTATATTTTGTAACTTTTAATTTATTCCTAAGTACATCTTACAATGTTGTACAAGTTAATTGTATTATTTGTTTTTCTTTCAAAGCTATAGTGAGTGAAATCACATAGCCTATACTTCTGTTTTGCTTGTTTTTAAGATTTGCCGTTCAGATTTTCTTTTTTCTTCTTCTGGGAAAATGAAAATATATTGTGTTTTGCAGTTTTGATATACCCCCCAGCATGACAATTCTTGTTATAAAATTTTAATTTTGATGTGGGTTTCGAATTCCAATTTGGATGGAAAACTAACAATTATCATATAAATCAAAGTATTTGGAGATTATTTACTAATTTTTATTAAGGTAATGGTATGTCTACGTTATATAATCATGCTACAACCTTTAAATGGAAAAATCTGTCATTAAGTTAGTTAAAGTTCTGAGTTTTGTAAGCTTTTGAAAGAACAAAATGAAGATATGTAGATGGATATATGAAAATTTTATTAGGTCAGGGGAGGTGTGAGGGGAGAAGAGATAAGTGAAGACTGAACATGAGGAGTAAGGATGAAGAGATGAAGATTTTGAAAATTCTTCTAAATGTTTTTACTTTTAAAATTTCTTTTGCTCTTTTGGGGTTAAACTCCTAGAGAAAGGAATCATGATATCATCTCCKGTAAGGATTCACSTTTCCTGTATTTGCACTTATTTTCTAGTTCTCAGGATTCAAATTTATTTCCTAGAACTTAAATTATGGACAAAACACTAGAATTTTAAAGTTACGAATGTGATTATTTTGCTTGCTCACTTTCCTTGACAATCAAACAAGACCATAGATCATTGATTTTTGGGTTTACATTATTGTTCATATGACTTTCTTTTGCATAGATGCATGACTTTATATTCCCTTTTAGAAATATCAACCAAATTTTAATGACACTTTATTTTAATATGCAGTTCAATTAGTAAGAATTGTGTTGCCCTTCATGCTTTCCCCCTTGAAATGTTAAGACTTACACTGTGAGGCGCATCTGATCTCCATACATAATTACGTAAATTCTGAGGTGCATTTCATCTCCTTACATAATTAGATAAGTCTGAACATTTTATGAAGAATTGTATTCTTGACGGAAAAAGGATGTTCCCTGGGTTGGATAACTTTGCCATAGACTTGTAAGTGGCTCATGCTCTGTGATCATTCAATTGTTAACTAGTGGTGCTAAATTTTGATTATTTTCTCCTATGGATAAATTTGTGTCCCSAATTGGTTTCGATGATTGTCAATTTGTTATTTCTTACATGAATTGTGGTGTCCCTTGAATCTTAGTTTCATTTGAWAGAGTGTAAAGGTTGAGGCAAACCCTGAGATTTAAATTTGACCCATTTGCAGGATTGGATTCGAAGATCTCCACACTTTCATGAGATTATGTGTCCTGTGGTCAAATTGATATTTATGTGTTATTGTGGTCAATACTTTAATCTGTCTCATGTGCCATTTTCTAGATTTTCTCACTTTATGCATCTGTATGCAAAAATTATGCTTCTGTTTTAGCATTGAAATTATGCCTCTTTTTATATGCTTCCATGTTTTCTGCTGATGTTTTTTGGGTTTTTGTATCATCGTTTCTTTTACTGACTTATAAAAAGAATTACTCTTTGGTCCTGGCTTCCAGTTCTAAGGACTGCTGCAGTGAACTCTGCCTCAGGATCTGCTTATGCAGAGTTTGGGAGTACCAAGGTTATTGTTTCAGTGTGAGTATTTGATTCTTTTGTATGAACGGTTGCTTGATGGAAATCCAACCATGATTTCTTAAACTTAAAGCTATTGTGGGTTTTACTTCTATTATTGATTTTTCTTTGGAGATTATTTCACCAAAAAGCTCTACTCGATCAATTTTGCTCTTGGAGTGGCAAACTAGAGCACATACCTCATATCTTGTTCTAAACTATGCATTAACTTTGCAATTAAAGAGAAGAAAAGTGCTGCTTCATTGTCAATCCAGGCACATTAACTTGGGAGAACCAGCTGAGTTATCCCTTCTTGATTGTTTACATTGGACATACTGTTTAATTTGGTTAGGAAGTTTCATTTTTGTGGACGAAAAGAATAGAAAACTGAAGGACAAGTCGAAAAAAATCTATTAGATCCTCAACTGGAATAAAGATGCATTTTTCTTTGTTTTTTCTCCTTTTTTTCCTTCTTTATCAGTGAAAGCCTATGGGAGAAAGAAAAAGAGAATGCTATTCAGGATTTTTCTCAATTCCTATTTCACTAACTAGTTTTCCTTTTGTCTCCAAGAAAGAGACTTCCCCCTCTAAAACTAAATAAATATACAAATTTTAAAACAAAGGAGAAAAGAAAAGGGAAACCCTTCCCCATGTCAGTGTATCCTGTTGCTCCCTTGTCTTTCTTACTGAATATTGTGTTCACTTCACTGGTTGATAATTCACACCTTYGGGAACTCTGAGTTTGCTTCTGAAATAAACAGACAATAAAATGTTGAAGGTATAGAAATCCCAAACAAAATCACCACATTGGAGAGATACTTGCATGATCTCCTTGAACTGTATAATGTAAGATCAGCACTTCTATGTGATAACTAAATTTCTGCATTTTCTTGTTATGCTGCATCTGCCTCTTGAAATTGGTTGTCAGAGCATAGTATGACTGAGTCATTCTGGTCCTTGCTTAGATTCGGGCCAAGGGAGAGTAAGAAAGCGATGATGTACAGTGATGTAGGGCGGTTGAATTGTAACATCAGTTATACAACATTTGCCACCCCAATCCGGGGGCAGGTATATTCGAGCATAGATTTGACCTTTTACTCTCTTGTACTTTCACTTTTCTCTTTCTCTTTTTTCTTTGTTTTTCTTTTGGGTCAAAATMTTTYGTATCTATGAGACCAAAGCTGCCTATTTTAGGGAGCTGACAATAAAGATTTTTCATCAATGCTGCACAAAGCTCTGGAGGGTGCTATCATTCTGGAATCCTTCCCTAAAACAACTGTAGATGTTTTTGCTTTGGTGTTGGAATCTGGTGGCAGTAAGTTTTTATTTTAGATCTAAYATTACTGATGATATGTCATCTTGATTGGTTATACCTTTTTAGCTGAAAATTTTAGCATTAATTAGCTGAAGCTGCCGAAGTACTAGATAGTGGCGATGTACAAACTTACTCCTCTACATTTTCATGTTTCTTTACCTCTGCTTTATGCTTAATCGCCGATTAGTGTTGCAAGACTATTTAGCTTCCAAAAGTATTAGTAAGTCTTGTTCTTGGTTTATAGAGCTATATAGTTAACTCACTCACAGTTTTTTAATGTGATGACAGAGAAATATTACACTATTTACATCAGCACTTTGTTCTAACGAAGCTATTTGGCAGGTGATCTTCCTGTGGTTATCTCCTGTGCCAGTCTTGCTCTTGCAGATGCTGGAATCATGCTATATGACTTGGTCGCTTCTGTTTCTGTGGTATACATCAAAGATACAAGCATTGCATTCTTTCTATGTGTGTTGTTCTGTTTGCTTAGAGTAGGATCAAAATAGTTGTTTATTATGGTATTTCCTTTTAAATTGTGCGAAAATATCATATGATAATCACAGTGGGCCCCCCGAATATTTCGGCCATGCCTTCATATTTTCCCAGATTGTAGTTTAAAACAGATGGGAGGTTTATTTCAAGTATTTTTATTTGTCCTGATTTGGGAATTGGAAGAATATTAACGAGAAGGTAATTAAAACAGCATGAAGTTCCATACTCTTTTTTCTTCTTGTTTTCCCTTTCTTACGTAGACTTGTTAGGCAATACCACCAAATTTACTGTTACTTTTGAAGTTAAATTTGATCCTTCAAGGTTTCTGGTCAAATTACTAAATTGTAGATTTTCCCCTCTTAACAGTCCTGCCTTGGGAAGAACCTTGTCATCGATCCTGTGTTAGAAGAAGAGAGTAACGAAGATGGGAGCTTTGTGATAGCTTGTATGCCTTCACGTGATGAGGTTACTCAGCTGACTATCACCGGAGAATGGTCAACGCCACAGATTAATGAGGTAAATTTACCAACTGGCTAAGATGATATAGACGTTCTTTCTTGGTTATGTGACAAAAAATGTAGAAAGTAAGCAGTCAGCTGCTTTGATCGACTGGCCTGTGCTCAAGGTGGAAGCCTTCTATTGTWGCACCTATTATTTCAATTTGCCTGCAGGTCAATTTTTATGCTTTCTGCTAGTTCCTTGCAGAGCTTCTATTGATAAAAGTGCCCAATGTACATTCCGCCAAGCATCATTATTCATTCTACAACATAATTCGAAAAGTCGATCAAATTCAGTAGAGTTTTCGTTAAGTGAGGTTGAGGAAGATAATCATTTTTGTGCAGGCAACACAGTTATGCCTTGATGCTTGTAAAAAGCTCGGGAAGATCATGAAATCGTGTTTGAAAGAAGCCGTATCTGGTTCACAGGAAGAGGAATAATAATACCTGTCTCTTAATAGATAGTACATCGTTTTCAATGTATGTAGATTTTCTTGTCCTTGGGCCTATAAATCTTCTGATGCCTTGAAAGTTTTGCTCAGAGATTGGCCTGAATATTTGCTAAGAATTCCATGAGAATAATATTTTGTCTGAAATTGTTTTTATTTACATCAAATCTCTAGTTTGCAATGTCTACTTTGTGAATAATGCCCCATTTTGCACATATCTTATTCATAGAATTGTGGTTTTTCTCTACTTTTCCTTCTTTAGTACTTCCTCAGTCACAAATTGAATATTTAGTTTGATTTGGTATAAAGATTTAAGGGAATATTTGATTATATATTAATTATCACTTTATTCTTAATATGTAAAGAATATTGACGCGATTTATGTGGAAGAGTTTATCTAGAAAAAATATATATTCATTAGGAGTATCATAGTCCCCCACAACGTTTTCTATGTACATTCTCGAAAGGATTCTATCGAAGCTATGTATTATCTTSCAAATCGAGTTTAAGTTTTAATATCAATTCGTTGAGGATTAATCGTATCTGCCTTTGAATGTGATATGGCAATGCCAGCTCATTGCAAAGCAAAAATTTCCTCGAGATACTCCATTCGTCGGTTCAGACCTTTAGTCATGAGAATTCATCAAATAACCAGGTATCTATGTCTTTTTCCTTTTTTTTAATTCTTTTTCTTTTTTTAAAAAAAGAAAATAAAAAATATGAATAAGATATTCAATTACTAAATTTATTAATTTAAGGACAACTATGTAACTTTCTGGCGCTGGAGGTCCCTGAAGTTTGCTTGGATGTCAAATTTGTACTGCACAAAGTCATCCTCGACTTTTTTATAGGTAAAACATGATTATCCAATATTATATAAAATTTATATTCTATAAAATATCATCTTGCTTTTTTTAATATTTTATCATATACTTTCATTCACTATCAAATTTTTAACCAATTCTGATCTGTTTTATTAATTTCTCGAACTAATTTTTAAAATACAAATTCATTTATCGATACAATAATAAAATATTTATAATAAAAAAAATCTCGTTAAATTAATATTATAATGTTACGAACAACTCTTCTTTTTTTCATCTTCTGAACCTGACTTCATCTGCTATTTATAATAGTAAGTATACATCCTCTTACTATACCAGAATTTATTATTTTTTTTAATTTTTGCCGTTTTAGGCATGCAACGAACTTCCAAAATGCCCGTGTCTCTTGGATAGGCCCCGAAATTGGCCGACTTTTTTGGTACATAAGCCCCGAAATTGTTAAAACGTCCGTGTCTTGTGGTTAGGCTCCGAGATTATTAAATTATTTTATTAACTGTTTTCCCCTAGCTTACTATGGACTCCATCATCTTCCGGGCAAAAATGATAATTGTTAAATCCATTAAGATATAATGTGTACATGTAATTCATTCTTATGTTTGGAGTATTGGAAGAGTTAAAAAGTATATATATATATATATATATTAATATAGTAGAGAGCATATAAATTATATAAGAAAATCTCTAATTTGATGTCTTATAATGTGTAAGTGAGGTGGTTGCCACTTGCTGTCGCCTTCTTTTCACTTGATAAAGGAGGAGAGGGTCTTTTAGGAATATTGGTTGAGAGGTAAAGGTTAAAGTGTAAATATCATGCTGAACTTTTATTTTGCGAATTTAATTTTTATTGAGAATATATTCTGAATTTAAAAATTAATAAAATTAGTTGACTGCTTTGACCTTTGACGAGTTCACCGATCAGGAACTCCTTTATGAACAAAAAAAGGAGGACTGTCCCATAATTGCTGTATGGATGACTTTTGTTTGTTATTTGTGYGTATGAYGTAGCTGCATCCAAAGGGAACTGGTTTTCTTGAAGAATTGCAGAAGAGATCAGCACCGCCRAGCGTAGAAGGGCGTTGAGATGGGACCGGGAAAGAGATGGTGAAGAGCTAATACTATGAGATCTGGTCTCCTTGAGATTGATATCAACATCTTATGGAATTCAATGCTCAGTCCTAATCTCTATCTAGAAACACCACACGTGACATGATGCTCAATTCTTCGATGGACTTCATAAACAAAGAGGATAGGAATGCAGCTAGTTTATATTTATCTTTATTGTACGATTTTCGATCTCTTTTAATATAGGATTTTATAAAGTAAGGACGAAATTCAGAGAAAAATGATAATTACGTTATGATATTAAGAATTTTGAAAATTTTTTATTTTTTAGTAACAAAAGGTAAATTTTATAAACTTTTCTAAGAATTTATTAATTTTTTTTCTCGTAAAAGGTATGAGACTGGACAATTTAGTGCTTGCATGCATATCTTTTATTATTATTATTATTAAAAAAAGAAAAAAACCGTAGATCAAAATATATTTCATTTTAAAAAAAGAAGGGTTTCGACCTCTTGTTGTTAGTGGGTTTGGTCAATGGTCATAATTTGAGTTCATGGAATAAAACAAAAGCAAAATAAAGTACACTACACGAAGAATTGATGATGGGGATGCTTTTTAATCCATTATTACGATAATAAATAAATAAATAAACAAGTCAACTCCTAGGATCGTTACAAACAATAATTAGGGCAAATACTTGACAAAATTTTAATGTTAAAAAAAGCCTAGTTGATGACCACTTTTTCCATCCAAACCTTCTCTTGTTTGGACTCATTCTTAGTTTCTCTTTCTTCCTCACCTCATTCTTACATCATTAATAGTACATTTTATTATGATTATCTGAAAAAATAGTGTCCATTAATTGATTTTCATTTTGAGAATAAAAAATAACTGAAATCGAAATCATAATATTTTCTCCTCTGGCTCTCATTTTTTAAAACCTTAAAAACATAAGGAAAATGAAAATAATAATTTTACGAATTAAGAAATTGAATTAGTATTAGTGTGTTTCTATTTTTAACTTGAATGGAGTAAGTAAAAAAATTAGATTACAATTGGCCTAATTGGTTTAAATTTTTTGAAGAAATTAATAAGATAAATGTTATTCAAAATTTTAGATTTTCATTCTATAATTCTACCAGAAAATTAAAAATCTTCATTATATAATTAACTAAGAATAATCTTAGGTTTGAGATTATCTATCAATTACTTTCATCATTCTTTTTTTCTTTTTGAAAAATCATTTCCATCATTATTTATGTGGTCTTCTTATCTGGTTTCAATTTTTTTTTTTATAAAAAAGTCTCCATACTTATTTCAATTTTTGAGGTGGAAAATACATTTCATAAAATAAATATAAATCGAAATACTTTTTTCTTTTTTTCATTATTTTTAAGAAGAATCATATTTGATAAAATATAAAAAATTACATAAATGAACTGTCATAATATACCTTCTAGAAATCAAAATACATATCTATAAAGAATTATTATTCTAGCATTAAGTGTGTCTGTATTCTAGTGTAATTATTGGAAGGGGGTGTTTAATAAGAATTTATTCTTGTAAGTCTTACCGGGTGTGATTCCACTAAAGTTGCTAAAATAAAAAAAGAAAAGAAACTTATTTTGGGTTCTGATTATTTTAAGAAATGCATGACCCAAAAGTTTGCAAACAGGGCTTTAGAGAAAGCAAAAATGGAAACAGAATTCAGTACATCGTTTTAGGCAGCCTCTCCTTAAACCTTTGYGAACATATAAATCTCTGTTTCTGTGTGAAAAAGCTTGCTGCTTCATGACCAGCGAAAAAAGATAGTTGTACACTGAGAGAAAGTATGGGAAAAGATCGGCTTTTGACTCTGCWTTACTACGCTCTTCCCAAAAGATGCTGGTATGTTTTACTTTTTTTAATATTCATCATTTGGTACGTGCGGAATCGACCCCATTCTTGATAGAACCCGTTTTTCTTAGTTTTACAGCCACTTGATGTATAATGAACTGTAACTTTTCTGGGTTCTCAATATGTAAAAGTCACGGTTTTTATCTGATTTCACCTTTCTTCTGGTCTTTGTTGATTGAGAGAAGAGAGTGGTGGAGGTTGTTCGATTTTTTCTCGCACTGAATGAAAGTGGTTTCATGTGAAAGCCAGCCGACTAATTGCTTTCTGTGCAACAATTATGGAATTAGTTATTTTCTTGATTGCTTTCTAAGAATAGTTCACAGACATTGTGGAAATTTGGGAACTAGGCAATAAATTTATGTAGTCCAATGGAAGTGAATTATGATTCGGGGTTCTTTGACTTGTTCTTGCTTCAACTGGACTTGGAATCTAATGTTTTTCGGGAAGGGTTAAGAGTGGACAGAAAACATAAGAAATTCAATGCACTGGTCACATGTTTGACCTGAACCTTAGTCCAGTAAAGAGAAAATGGATCTTTCTTACTTTTTTATGGTTACTTCTTTTTTCGTGAGAGCTAATGAGATTGATCCCTTATTACTCTAAGCACAAATTGAATGTAGCTTTTCATCACTTCACATGATCTCTGTTGAACAAAACAGCAGCTGGGTTTCTTTTCTTTTGTGGCTAGGGGCTCATCAACAATCATTTTCTGTTCATAAATTGATATTCATGACCTATTGATTTCAATGCTCGACAGATCCATATATATAACTTCGGCCACAGAACATTTGTTGATCAAGAGCCATGTCTTATAGTACTTCAAAATCCGTAAGGTACGTTCTTCTTCAATTCATATTTTAAAGTTTTAAATTAAAAGAGATATTTTGGTTATGATGCAAATCTTGTCTCATGATTTATTGATGTCTTGATGGCCGTCTTTGTAGCTGTTCTGAGTTTGAAGCTCGATTTRGATAGTTTCTCACCGATTAGCTTATATTCTAACTGCATAACGATTTCAGATTTCAGGATGACTTTGAATTACCAACATACCCTATTGGCAATGGAGATGGTGGGATTAAGGTCAAATACAAGATTGATGGAACACCATTACCAGAGACAAGCTCTAGGAAGGCTGAGAGGGAGATTGAGAGGACTGGAAAGTCCTTAAAAGCTAAAGTACTGTCCCGAGTATTCTCGGAAGATTATGAAAGAGTGAAGAAAAAGATATTAGATCCTCGAGGACCTACAATTCGTAGGTGGAACAAGATATTCTTAGTTGCTTGTTTAATTTCTTTGTTCGTGGACCCTTTGTTCTTTTACTTGCCTGTAGTTCGGCKTGATGTCTGCATAGATATTGGAATGACACTTGAAGTTGCCCTTACAGTTATACGAACAGTAGCTGATATATTTTACATGATTCAAATTTTTGTTCGCTTTCGTACTGCTTATGTTGCTCCTTCTTCTCGTGTGTTTGGGAGAGGAGAACTTGTTATAGACTCATCAAAGATAGCTGGGAGGTATTTGCGGAAAGGATTCTGGATTGATGTCATTGCGGCCTTGCCTCTTCCTCAGGTTTGTATAGTTTGAAGCTGCTTTCCTAGCCTTAAATGATAATGACAATCACTAGCCATCTAAGATTTAATTGTGTTTCAGGTGCTAATTTGGGTAGTTATCCCTAATCTAAGTGGGTCAACAATGGCAAACACAAAGAATGTCCTTAGGTTCATTCTCATTTTTCAGTACATTCCGAGACTTATTCTCATATTTCCATTGTCATCACAAATTGTCAAGGCTACCGGAGTTGTGACGGAAACGGCATGGGCAGGAGCTGCATATAACTTGATGCTATTCATGCTGGCAAGCCATGTAAGTAAAACAGGAGGTATTTTAAAATTGCCCTGGGGGAGGTCTTTCCTTACCAACTAGATGGAATCGTATGGACTAAGCTGTCATTTTTTATTCTAATAGTGGTTCTATAATTTTGCAATTATGTGTTGTTCTGTCATATCCTTGCTTTCTTCTTCTAGCTATGCTAGACCTGCTTGCCAGTAAAGATCGACCATATATTTACTCAATGGAGCCATCTAACAACTGTTCCCCACTGAATTGGAAAAATACATTGCTAGTAAACAGCATGCTGAAATTATTGAAGTTCATTCATAGAATTGATCCGGCTAAATTTCTTCACACTTGTTTAAGGAGTGGGATCAGATTTTCTGTGAACATACTATATGAAATTGTGGTGTAATGAAGTGGCAAGCAACACTATCTTATTGCTTTGTAGGGCTTTGAGAAATATTAAGATTAAGCTAAAGCAAACAAAGGGAAATTGAAATGCCTTGGATTTGAAGTTGTAAATTGACTAAAGCAAGTCTACATATTAATATCCTGGCCTTCTTTTAGAGAGTGGGAAAGGAAGAGGTAATTAATTGCTATAGAAGCAGTGAGTTCACCGTAACAAAATGGAATGGCTGGATAGGTAATAAATAACTGCATAGGGACCACAGGATGTGGTCTTGAAAAAGCTAAACATAATCTTGGAACTGTATCTATTTGAGGAGATACCAAACTCAGTTTTGAATTTGTCCACTCATTTTCTCTTTATCATTTATTTTCTATGTAGGTTTTGGGAGCTTGCTGGTATCTTCTCTCAATTGAGAGACAGGAAGCATGTTGGAGACATGCTTGTAGACAGGAAGATTCTTGTAATTCTTCATATTTTGATTGCCGGAAAGTTAAGGACTCAGGTAGAACTGGTTGGTTCCAATCTAGCAATATCACAACCCAATGTGACCCTGAAAATAGCTCTTACCCCTTTGGTATATATAGTGATGCTGTGACATCTGATGTTACAACTGCATTGTTCTTCAACAAGTACTTTTACTGTCTATGGTGGGGACTGAAGAACCTGAGGTATGATAATTTTCTAAACTGCTGTTTCAATTTAACAGTATCCATATTTATATGGAAGTGTACTTTGACAACAGTATCAAAATTGGTTGATTTGTTTCAACTATTGTTGCTTTTATTATGCAGTTCTCTTGGGCAAAATCTTTCTACAAGCACTTATGTGGGAGAAATAATATTTGCAATCATTGTTGCAACACTTGGTCTGGTCCTCTTTGCCTTGCTCATTGGCAACATGCAAGTAAGCTTTTCACTTTATATTTGTTGCACAAATTTTAAGCATGTATTGTGAAATATGGGAGATTAGATCCAGCTCCGTAAGTTTAGAGGAAGTGCTTTGAGGGGTCACATAGTTGTTCAATCTCCTGATTTGGATGTTATACTGCCTTTATGCCTACTAGCCTTTTATTCTTCTATAATTATCAAGACATCGAATATATGGGGTAGTTATGTTCATCAGTTAAGAAATTCTCAGAGCTGTACTTTGACTTTTGTTCTATAGACTTGAAAATGCTGATATAAATACATTGGGCAGACATACCTCCAGTCAACTACCGTTAGATTAGAGGAGTGGAGAATCAAGAGAACTGATACTGAACAGTGGATGCATCATAGACAGCTACCTCAAGAGTTGAGGCAGTCTGTGCGCAAGTATGATCAATATAAATGGATTGCTACAAGAGGAGTTGATGAGGAAACTCTTCTCCGAGGACTTCCATTGGATCTTCGAAGAGACATCAAACGCCACCTGTGTTATGATCTAGTTAGACGGGTAAGTTCGGTGTTCCTAGCACTACTTTGCTGTTTCACTTCCAAAAAGGAATTTCATATTCAGTTATCTGGTATCTAAAGGTACTTATGCAACTCCCTAGTGGCGTATAAGTTGATTTAATTGATGAGCACTCCAAAGAAAATTAACATTAGAAGCTCATGCTTTTATGATATAGTTACAAAATTTCCAGGAACTTACGAGCACGAGAAAAATGTCAGATTCAACTAGTAAAAATCACAATTCATGTCATGATCATTAAATACTGATGTTAAATCACAATCATATTGCTTGATTTGTAGCATATCTGTTAAATAGGAGAATCTACTTGACAAATTTCTATTTCTGAAGAAAAGGAAAAAGATCCCATTTTAGGGGATTCGAAGAATGTTCCTTTCTTCTTTTCTGGACAGGAAGGATGTTAGACAAGAGTTGTGCTGGGGTTTCGAGAAAAAGATGACCCATTCCTCATAAATCTGCTCATGATGACCAAACCCTCCATCAACCTCTTTCCACCTGTTAAAATATTCCAATCTAGTGATATCAATCTTGTTCCAGCCCTATACATTGTATTACTTGAAGAAATTACTGACTTAAGAGTCTAACTATGCTTGCTTATAGTCTTGTAATGGAAATGATTTAAATAGAATACTTAATTTCATGAATGAAAACCACTACATAATAATTTGATTACTGGAAATCAATTAGTATTATATCTATTAGTCGTAGTCTATATACTCATTAGTTGCATCTTTTACCTTACAAAAGGTGCCATTGTTTGACCAAATGGACGAGAGAATGCTAGATGCCATATGTGAGCGGCTTAAGCCTGCTTTATGCACTCAGGGGACTTGTCTAGTACGTGAAGGTGATCCAGTTAATGAGATGCTATTCATAATTCGAGGAAACCTTGATTCTTACACCACCAACGGTGGCCGTACTGGCTTCTTCAATTCATGCCGAATTGGTCCTGGTGATTTCTGTGGTGAGGAACTGCTGACATGGGCCCTTGATCCACGACCAAGTGTCATCCTTCCATCTTCGACACGCACTGTGAAAGCAATCTCGGAAGTAGAGGCTTTTGCTCTCAGAGCAGAGGACCTAAAATTTGTTGCAGCACAATTTCGAAGATTACATAGTAAGCAACTCAGGCACAAATTCAGGTTCTACTCACATCAATGGCGAACATGGGCTGCATGCTTCATACAAGCAGCATGGCGCAGATATAAAAAGCGTAAGAGTGCAGAAAAGCTTCATGCTTTAGAGAGCCTAATGACTGAACCTACAACACCAGATCAACAACCAGGCATTCATATTTCTTCACCTCGTTCAGGCGTTGCTGTTTATGCAGCAATAGCAGCTAGTAGACGAGGTCTTCACAAGCACTCTGAATCAGATTCCTCTGCTGTCAATTCATTGCAAAAGCCAGCAGAACCTGATTTTTCTGTAGATGATGACTGAGTTGAGAATAGTATCACAGGAAATATACATAGGCCTTAAGATTGAGACGTATATGCACATTGTTCGTCACATTGATTTGAACATAAATAGTAATAGAACTAAGGACTTAAAAGTTCCTCATTTAGTTTCCTTCTTTTAAGGTCCATAGTGGTAAATCAGACTCCTGAGGTTGTGGAAATGCACCTACAAAGTATTATTTACAGTGTGTATAAAATGACATATTCCTCTGCTCATAAAATCAAGCAAACAATCTTTGACCTTATGGTGGTGTCATTCCGCACCCTACCCTTTTTATGGCAATGCTGGCTGGAGATTTGTCACCAAAACAACCACAGTGAAGAGGCACCCCACAGTCCACATTACTGTAAGATAAGCATTTCTATATGCTACTTCAAATTGCTGTCTGTTTTCTTGTTATGCTGCATCTGCATTTCCAAAATTGGTTTCAAGCCTAGCATGACTCTTATTCTTGTCCTTATTTTCAAAAAGATAAAAAATTCTTCTGATCGTTGCTTAGATTTGCGCCACGGTGAAGTAAGAAAAGAATGCTGCGAGTGATGTAAGCAGTTGAACTATAATGCTTTGTCGCAGCATTTAGTGTAGTCCTTTTCTTCTATCTGGTTTTGGTCTTAAAACGTTTGATCTGCATTCTGCAGCATCACCATCACTTCCTCTGCTCTCTGCTAATGGATAATGCAAAAAGTTGCATGCAATTCAAAACAATTGAGGTGCTATAACTACACTTAGGGCTTGAATGCACACCAGCGAATATACATTTTAATGGTTATATATGTACATTTTTAATCATCATCTACTCCCTTCGTTCCTGTTCCTTTTTACTCGTTGCATTTGTCAAGATATGTAAAACTTTACGAAAATCGATGAAGTATTTGTTGCATCTTTTACTAATTGACCCTTGCTGACTTACATTAATCTGATAAAGCCAACATTTTTCATTCCCAATGAAACCTTTGACTGAACCTTTCCATTATTTGCAAGGAGAGAGAGCTTATTGATGAAATTAAAATAGAATTAATTTATTCATTTTGATTTACTAATGTTTACAGATTTTAGGGCTTTCGTAATCTGTGTGTAAATCTTTAATCTGATAAATAAAGAAAATGAGGGAACATTAATTATTTCCCTTTTTTTTTAAGTTGTGCTCATCAGTGCATTAAAAGAAAATGATTATGAGTTAGGTTTGCCGCATGTGTTTGGAACCCTAATGCCYTTTGTTGATGAGGCACTGGGGTTGTGCGCCTCCCTCAATGCACAAGGTTCAAACAAGGATAGGGGCATTCTTCTTCATCTCAGCAGAAAAGAACCATCGAGGAACACCTTCWAGTTACTCGTGCATTTCCAGCAACAAGTCCCGAGCAAGTTACCACCATTAATAGATCATTACCTGTGTGTTAATCGAGCAAGCGAAATCTGGTGGCGTTCATCGTTGTGCAGTACGTGCAGTGTAGACAAGGCAAAGAAATGACGGACACGGATTTTGTCTTGACATATAAAGTGATGAAACGAGAAAAGATAAATTTCGGAGACGTATTCTGCCATGACATTGAGCTAACCCATCGAAGCTCSAAAAGAAACTCCCATACRGCCAGCTGCTGACCCGGATCTTTCAGTCGCATGACATTCACCAGGAGAATGGCGAGCCGATCGAAGTGACAAAAGTTTTCTTCGGCCACCGAAATCTGGTGAATATTTTGGGAAAAAGAAAGAAGTGTGAGTCTTCTTCTACTGTTGGGGACGGTGGAGATGGTGCAGCAGCTGAGGAACGAGGAAACAAGGGGCAATGATGTAGAAGATTCTTCGGATGGTAGAGTATTCCGGGAAAATGTTGAAAAAAAGCTCCAAAAAATATTGAAAGCAAACTAAGAAGATCCAAGACAGCCTTGAGAAGTTAAAGAGACGGTTCAAGGATTTCAGCYGAAACCAACAAGGAAATTTGGACAAACTAATCGGTATTTTAGGAAACCAATCCCGAGATCATCTTCAAGATCAGTTGCAGGATGAGAATAAATGAAATTAGAGTTTTAATTTTAAAAAAGAAAATAAAAAATCCACTGGAGCAGTTCATCCACGGAACCCCCTTCCCATCCCGAAAGGCAACTTCTCTTACCTACATAAATGATATAGTTATTAGTAGGACGGCACGTGAATGAAACTCATCCTCTAAATTTGTACGAGGCACAATAAGCACATCGGACATCATCTTCAACTAAAAGCATTTTAAGTTGAACTTGGCCATGTGTGTYATCGGTCCTTGTTCTTCTTTTAGGCCTTATCATAGGGTGACTACTCAAGAAGACAATTGGGAATTCACATAGGATGAGTCTTATGGGCATCTTGTCACTAATCCATTCCTCATGAGATAGTACAATTTGGCAATTGAATCAACAATATTTCAAAAGACTCACATGCAATGTAATGATATCCTCTAGGTGAAACATCAAATGTGTTGCAATCTCCCTAGTTTTTTCTTCTTTCTTTTTGCATGTTTTCATTTCTTTTCTAGACTGACCTTTTACCATCCACTTATGCTTGCTTCATTAAGGAAACAAATTCACCTACGGAATTTGAGGAATTGAATGTCCAGTTAGTCTTTAATATTTTTTTAAATTTGTTTCTATTATATTATTAATATTATAAAAATTACTATCAAAACTTAATTAATATAATAATAATAAAATTTGAAATTATTAAAATTCCAAAAAGCGTTAAAGACTTCAGTCATCCTATAACGAAGGGCGTGATCTCTTAATTGTTGATTTGTGAAGATGCATTATTAAGTGCTCCATTTTTTTTTTTTTTTTTCCATTGAGGCCGAACTTAGATTTGTGCTCTAGAGATGGATGTCTATACACTGACAAGGGATATATAGATTCTCGAGAAGAGAGGAGCTACAGTGCCCCCCAGACTATTCAGATCTYATGAGTGAATCGAAGATTGGATCAACATTGAATCTCACCCGGATCGCACCATCTATCCTCTTGAAAAAAAAAAATTCATTTCAAACTCCGATTCGAACAGAAGAGTACAAAGATCTGATATGCTGCGACGAGTAATTCAATCGTCCAATTTAATTTTTAATTTCTCGAATTCCGTCTTACGTCATCTTTAAGCRCTAAGAGATAACGGTAAGTCCACCCATGTCCATTGTTGGATAAAATCACAAGGTTGATAGTTGTTTTTAGTGTTCGTGATTAAACTAACATTAAGGTCCAAAGTTGACTAGTTAAAAACTTCCATCTATCCTTCTCTTCTCCCCGTCCTTTCACTGCCACAGAAGTATATTTAGATTTCGAATATATTAATACATTCGTTTACTATATTAATAAAAACATAATAATTGAATGGAAAAAAATGTTAGATAAATTATGTATAATAAATATTTTATTATAATTGGTGTAATAAAAAGCATACAATCGAAGATGTATTAGAAGATTTTTAAGTTAATTGTTAGTGTTAAAATAAATTAATTTTCATAAAGGATATTTATTTTTCTTTCCTGAAGTATTTTTTGAGTTAAAATAACAATTTAAAATTCTTGTGCTCGATAAGCGGCTTGAATGGTGAGCGTATATAAGCTATGAAAACAAATTTCATTTAGGATATTTATCGAACACTTAACTTGYAAAGAAGAGAGACGCTTGCATTCAATGGCTGAGGCGGCTTCACCCATACGGATCGCCATATCGTCTATCTACGGAGCTGTTGAATATCACCAGAAATGTGGTGCAAAGTTTCGATATTTCTTCATTAGAYAGTGTTCAAAAKGTGAAATAGTAGTATATGATCGATTCCAATGGGAGAAGCCATGGATGAATCGAGTAGATCTGATTCTGGTTGAAARTTCAAGATTATGTGATGTGAATCTCTTAAGCAAAATGATTAGAGTACAGTGGATGATCACGGGGGACTTGATTGGTGATTTTTGAGAAGTTAACGCGTGTAACAATCTTTTTGCTATGGGATGAAAATCMGTACATAAAGTACMTAAAGAATTATGCAAATTTCGATTATTGGAAGAAGAGAAGTCAGGCACGAACCAAATGTGTTARTCGGCGATTGGCTGTGAAGGAGGAGTCATCGGATTAGTGGACGATTCCATTGCTGTGCTTCCTTTGCCCAACAATGGCGGGGCAGGCATATCGACCTCTGTCTTGGGGTGGGTACATTTGGTGGTCAAAAATGAGAACAAAACTTTCTCCATTTATAGAAAGGACCATCACATTACAATGCTTCAACTTCATCCATTGTGGCCTTCCTTACACAACTAGGGAATGGTGGAGAAAATCGCAAAATGAATTGCTCTTTTTCAAAAATATTATTAAAATTGATTCGAATATTTACCTATTTTGAACGATTTATTTAATCAAATTTATTTTAAATTTTTTTCGAAAGTATAATCATAAATACAAAAGATGAATAGAGGCAAAACATTGTTTGAGCATTCATGACTAGATGAGATTCTCAGCAGCAAGGATGCATTTGTCTCCAATGTGTACAACAGACTACATTTGGTTAGATTAAAAGACGATTATCGTATTTATGTGCCCGACTTCATCCTTCTTTATTTCTAATATCTATTTATTGCTTTTCAGATTCGAGAAAGTAATAAATAAGTATTACATGATTTAAAAATAATTTTTTATAATAAATAAGTATTACATGATTTAAAAATAATTTTTTAAATTATTTTTGCGATTGAACCACTTCATCGATGCTTTTGAGGGCAAAAGAGCCCTCTTCACTTGGTATATAAGGGGCATTTGGGAAGTGAAATTTGAAGGATTGGACATCTGTGAGCGGCCATCGTCGACCACCAGCCTTACTCAATTGGCACACAGGAGGCATTTGGCGTGCAAGACTAACGTCACCCCAAAAGTTAACTCATGGCGAGAAGGTTGTTCAAAATTATGTACGAAATGCTTCACCATTTCATCCTATCAATATGAGACTCACTAAATAGTAAGAGTAAGGATGTTATATTTACATATAACGATTTTGATTTTCCTACACCTTAGAATGTTATTTCTATTGGTTTTATTGACATAAATCAAATAATTCTGTCAAACATGCCCCTCTTTTCCTGGTTTTGAACAGGTCAAAATTATGAAAAAGAAAAAAGAGAAAATTTCAGTGTTGGAATATTTATGATTCTATTAACTCGKAATACAAYATTAATCACTCTTTGTTCATGGATTTAATTTGGTTATAGAAGGTTTTAAATATATTACATTTGTGCTCAAACTCAAATGAGGATGTTATGGTGAAACTCTCCAATGAAGTTTTAAGCAGTATTTTAATTGCTATACTGTGAGCAAAAAGGATAGTTGAAGTTTCATAYACTTTAATTTCCAAGACTACATTTTGGGAAAGGAGAGAGAAGAGGTAMGAGGGGTGGGATGGAGGGATGGAGATTGGTTTGTCTTGTCTCCACTACTGTGTCTTACTCACTATAAATTTGTAATCAACAGGAACACTGACAGGCACTCAAAAACACACACATACATAAACACTCGAAAAGTGAGAGATGGAAGTAGTCATCAGAGAGAAGAAGGAAATGAGGCAATCAAAATTCAAGAAGATTTGTGTCTTCTGTGGCAGTAGCCCCGGAAAGAAAGGCACCTACACTGAAGCTGCTATAGAACTTGGCAAAGAATTGGTACCACACCCTCATCTTCTCTGCTTTTCCTCTTTTTCTTCCAAGAACTTTTCTCCAATTCCGTATATGCTTTTTTACTTGTTCAAAACTCTTCAAGAAATCCATCGCCTTCCTCCCCCATATACCCCCTCCGGCAGCTCTTCCTGCCTTTCTGCTCAAGAATGCATGAGAGCATGCACGTATCTAGAGCTCCTCCATTTCTAGTCTTTTTGTTTTTTTTTTTTTTTTAATATGGCTGATTACTTTGCATGGTGCATGTTACTTGGTGAAGGTATCAAGGGATATAGGTTTGGTTTATGGAGGAGGAAGCATTGGTTTGATGGGTTTGGTCGCCCAAGCTGTTTACAATGGTGGTGGCCCCGTTCTTGGGTATAACTTACTTCATCGAGATACTTTTTTCAAAATAAAAAAAAAAAAAATCTTGTATTTAACCTAGTATTTGTCAGAATCGAATAGACTGATGACTTCATATAGATAAGGATGAAATGGAACAAAACTTTGTTGAAATTTCTTTCTAATCATAATTACAAATAATTCTTTTTGTCATGTTATTGTCTACAGGGTGATTCCCAGGACACTAATGCCTAGAGAGGTATGTGACTTCACTTTTGTATTTTGTTTGAAGCTTCTCAATTTTTATCAAGAAATTGTTGAAAATGACAAGAAAAGGTATAAAAATGAATGTTCTTCTGGTGGGGATGAGAGAGAGAGAGAGAGAGAGAGAGAGAGAGAGGATGATCCATATACATCTTTTGGTTTCTCTTCTGAAATCTGTAATGTGGCCCTTTCCTTTCGTGGTGTCCACTTTCACTTCAATTTCTACCTCTCCTTTCTTATCTTCGACATGGATTTCATATATTCTTATACTAATCATCTCAATTAAGGTTATAGGTCTTTTAATACACTTCATATTACATTACACTACTCTTAATAGTGAATTTAATAGCTATAATAAATAATGTATACTAAAGAATGTACCTAAAATTTGGAGCTAAATTATATGAAGACATGGACATCTCCTCGTGCTTCTTATTTTCCACATTTTAGGTATGACCCTTCGAAAGAAAAATGAGTCAAACCATTCTTGCATTCCTTGATATTTTCATCCTCTTTTTGTCTTCTCCTAGACCTCCTATACTGAGGATGTTCATTCTTCGGTTGCCTGCAAAGAGTGGATAAAAAGGGAATCCTTTTCTATTCACTAGTTTTGTTGTTTTCTTTCGTAAGAGGGGGACAACGTCGTGTCCTAGAAATTCTATTACTACATGGAAGCTTCTTTCATCACAGGATCATGTGGCTGATCAATTTTAAGCATAGATTATGTATATTAAAAGTTTTTAATGTCCAAAATCATATACTTCATTTGATTAAAAATATATGTCATTTAAAATTTATATATACTAATCCTAAAAATAATATATTTTATATTAAAATACATAAATTATCCTTTATCTTTTATCATTTTCAAGATCACAAGCCTTTGTAAGAAATATTTTTTAAAACAYATAAATAAATTCATATAAAGAATTTTTTAGAGAAGTACCTCAACAATGAGTGTTAAAACGAAAGTGAAAGATGTAAAGCCTTTGATTCARACGTGATTTCTTCTCTTGTTTAGAGGCGTAGCCAACTTAATTCCTTTTAAAAGTTTAGCCTATTCTGATATGTGCCAATTAGATTATTCAAATCTAATCCGAAGTTGATAAGATTACTTTGTAGGAATACCTAGTTTCTGACAAATCATAACTATACTTATGTACTTTTGAGTTTTATTACTAGTTTATAAAATA
Organism: Rhazya stricta; assembly: GCA_001752375.1. Lineage (NCBI taxonomy): Eukaryota > Viridiplantae > Streptophyta > Magnoliopsida > Gentianales > Apocynaceae > Rhazya > Rhazya stricta. The sequence continues at coordinate 2,062,705 of MEJB01000004.1, read as the reverse complement.
CAAGGGGTTGTGCAGATAACAGGGGAAACGGTGGGAGAAGTAAAGGYAGTTGCAGATATGCACCAGAGAAAAGCTGAGATGGCYAGACATTCTGATGCCTTTATCGCTTTACCTGGTTCGTATTATTATTCTCCATCTACCGCTTAATGTAAAGAATACCAAAGGAATCACTAGTATAGATATCCAGTCCCAAAAGAAAAAGAATATCAAAGAAAAGAAACTCGACTTATGATTGTCTATATGTGTTGGTGCTTTGGGTTTAAGAAGAGCCTAGATTTAACTCTACAAACCACTTAGCTTTCAAACCCCAACCCAGGTAACTATAATACATGTCTCTAACGACGAGTGAAAATCTTGATAAATGTTCATATTTCTTGAAATGTATGCAAGTCTTTAACACCTTTGTTCCTCTTGTGCCTATAGGTGGTTATGGAACTCTCGAAGAACTCCTTGAGGTGATAGCTTGGGCACAACTCGGTATCCATGATAAACCGGTAATTTTCATTCGTGAAGTATTGGAAGTACTTAGGGGGTGAGAGGGATTACCTCCCGAAATTTTTAAAATTTCCCTGATCCCTCCTTATTTGCGTATGTCTATTTATGATCAAATATTCTTTTAACAGAACTTGATAAATTCTCAATCTTATTCAAGAAACTTTGTGCAGGTGGGATTGTTAAATGTGGATGGATACTACAATTCCTTATTGACATTCATTGATAAAGCAGTGGAGGAAGGGTTCATCAGTCCAAGTGCACGCCACATCATCYTATCAGSCCCTACTGCCAGAGAGCTGATGAAGAAACTTGAGGTAAACTTTTATTGGGAAAAAAAAAWTAAATAAAATTTTACTCRTTAAGTTGTTCTCGAGAAGGGGTTTTCCAACATCATAAATGAAATTTCTTAATTTCAGGATTACTTCCCCTGTCATGAAAGAGTAGCTTCAAAACTCAACTGGGAAATGGAAAAAATGGGCTTCCCATCAGAATGTGGCATAGCGCGATGATAAATAAAAAAGTCAAAATTGCGATGAAGAAGGCGACTTTAGGGAAAGATGAGGATTTTTCGTTTCTAGATTTTATGAGATGGGTAATCTTGTCCATCCCTGGAAACAAACGTTGATGGTTCAGGATGATATTCATTGAGTATTATTTGTTTAATTGTACATGCTTTCTTGTTAATGAAGCATCTTGARCAGTATGAAATGGACAATGCTGCAGATTTTCATCCTGATGAACATTCCCAGTTTATTAAGCAACTTCCTGTTAGATTGCTTTTTGACCCTCTTCATACCTTCWACTTYACTTGTTTCTTCCAGCTACCTTTGGAAGAAGAAGATTAGGAATAAGGTTCATTCTGTAAGGGCTTTTAGGGTATGAGTTTTGTCYAAATATGAGTATAAAATAAAATTTTATRAACKAAACAAATAATGTTGAGAGAACTTTGCCTTCTTACAAATCTCATTYGACTCTAACTTCAAATAATTGGAGCTAAAAAGTTCTAAATATCCACGGATTTAAAGAAAGAAAACTATTATAAAGTCAGCTGGGAAATTGGACTCGGTGCGAGAAATCCAGAAGAAAATAGAGAGGCAGATTTTCCTTGGCCTTTGAGCAGACATGGATCTTTCTGCAGTTTCTTTTAGTGGGTTTGGTACGAAGGGTTGTTCTTTATTTAAGAAAGAAAATCATTAAGGTTGACTTTTCCATTGTTCCACGATTTTGACCATGAGAAAATTTGGAAGAGATTACAGCTTTTTTATTAAGTTATGTTTTGGGTTCTAATTCTAATGAAGATCCCATAATTATCTCATGATTATGCACGTGAATGAGGTCCAACTTATTGCAACACATGTGAGAAGATGATAAATTTAATTAATATTATCCTTTTTATTTCTCTTTTGAGAATGTAGTCACCTAGCTAATTATTAATATATAAGAAGGATAAAATTGAATAAGATTTACGCATTGAGGGCCTAACTCATCATCTCTTCAGTTTCAAGGTATATATTTCKTTTCTCACCATATATCTCTATACTGGTAAAAATTTAATCCCAATGGCTCTGATCCTCAAAAGTATGACTTTTATTTGAGGATGACTATATAGGAATAGTCTTCAATGTTGAGTCTTTAACAGCAAGATTCAACAACTACTTTTTCATTTTTCTTTTTGGGTTTCTTAACGGTTATTCGATGATATGCCCGGATAGTAGTTTCATAGCATGAAGAGCTTAACGGTCCAATTTCTAAATACAATAAATGTATCCTTATAAAAGGAGCATCTTAATTTATTGAATTAAGGAATTTTGCAACTATTTAATCAATTGGATTTTAAGAGTGAATTTGAGAAATCACTTTAGTGAAAATTTCATGAAAATAAAGAATGGGACAATGACAATTTCGCCCCTGGAGTTTTACAAATTGAGAGTATCTTATGGTACTAGTCTATGAAAGAGAAGTGAAGAGAAGAGGGGATCTTATAGAAGTCAAATTGCAAGTTCATGATGAAATAATTCAAATTAAAAGTTGAGGAAAAAAAAGAGAATTTTTATGAGRAAAAGAACCAAAAAATGTCATTATCCCAAATAATAAGATTTTAATATGCCTTTAATTCCTTTTGTTATAAAGAAATAATTRCAATTATCTTTTTGTCCTCAAAACTCTTTCCCCAAAACTCCAAACCWCAAGAAATTTCATAATAGTACTATTATTCTTCTTGCTTTTGACAAAGAAAATGAATAAACTCCATTTTCTTAACATTCAAAGCAAAAACTTGAACCAATAAGAAACATAAATAAATTAAACAAATAAATTTATGAATAATTATTAAATTCGATGCTTATTAACTTTGCCTTTATAACAGCTTAAGATCTTATATATATATATATATATATATATCCATCAAGTCAATGATGGCATATACTATGGCATTGGCCCGTGAGTGAGCATTAGTCAATGAAGTACTTTGTTACTTTTATTGATTAAATCTTTTTTTTTCTTTTTTTCCTTCTAAAACCAGCTTTTTTGATGCTTTAAAGATAAAAAAGATTATAGAAATAGACCTGTAATCTTTTAAATTATGAACTCTGTATTCCCTGGATGAGTATTAGTCAAGGTTAAGAATTTTTTTCTTTTATTCTTTTTAAAAATTTATTTTAATACTAAAGATCGAAGAATTAAGATGAGTGAGTCATAATTTTGTAATTATTTTAAATTATAATTTTCATACAGAGCTTGGTGGTGATCAGCACTCTTCAGTGACGTATATATCATTGCCTGTTTCATTATCAAAAGAGGGCTCTCTATTATCAACTACTCTTTCTCACTCGATTTAGGTTTCGGTCAATAAATGCCTTCGATCCCCCTTTCTATTGCTAAGGCCCCTTTCTTTTAATAATTATAATAATAAAGTAAGCTTCAAAAGCACCTCTCTTCATAAAAACAAGAGAGACTTTTAGGAATTGGATCGTGATGTTTTRAAATTACATACTTTATATATTCGGGTGGTTAGTAGTCATACGTAAAGGCATTAACATGTGAATGAACATCAATCATTTGATACTTTAAAGATGGAAAATTTTGAAAATTGAATAGTAATCTTTTAAATGCGATTCACATTGTCATAATTTACATATAAACGTATATATGTATACTTTTTCTTTAAGGGTCATTCTTATTTACGTAGCTTTATGAACAAAAGTAGTTGATGGCAAAGGAAGTAACTACTTCCCATTTTCATTTTACTAGAATATATTTGCTTCTTTTCATTTATAAAATAAATAGAAAGGCTATTTGTTTAAAATTTGATWCCTAAAAGTTGACCTTCGCCTCACAAAAAACCATATATAGTAGGCTGAATTCATTAAAGTGGACTAAACAAGTCTCTAAAATTTCAACTGCTCAARACGCATGCTTTCATTTTCTTAATTTTACTCTTGTCTAGTATTAAAAAGTTCAAGAATTTAGGATTGTTGATTCGAGTGCTAACGAATTTAAATTTTGTGAATGGATTAAAAAAAAAAAAAAACTTAATGAATCTCCCCCGACTCGAAGCGAAGTAGCCGGAACCAAAGTTTTCGGGAACTGGTTCAAACCATAAAAGTCCCAAGATTTGTGAGAAGAATTTCTGGTGCACCAAAAGCAGGGTAGAACTATGATTGGGGTAATTTCCTTTGAAGAAAATCACATTCTGAAAAACATTTCTTGTTAATATTATCATTTGAATAAGTTCTTGAAACTTGCAAGATTACATGTCTTGTCTTGTTACTTATCATTTGATGGCCTGGTCAAACGGACCTGAGTAAATTTGCAGTTCAAGGCAAAGGTTCTGTGAGAATGGCCACGGTTTATGCCAGATACCAGTGACCTGTCTTTATATATATGCCCGTTTGGTTTATGGAGGTGTTTTTCCTCTTCAAAATTGCAGAACATACAGAAATCTTTCTCAAAGTAGCAGTTGGATTAAACCTTCTATCTACGTATATTAATCAGATTATATATTAGTGATTCCGGAAAATCAGAATAAAGTCTTGATTGGGACAAGAAACCTAATCAATTTACGTTATGGATTTTGCAACTCTCCTGATGAGTGCCATTTCCCCAGCAAAAGAATGATTCAGGTAATTAAAACCAAGAACATGTAGTGTTTTCCTTCGTTTTCTTTGAAAAGTTACTCAGATTATCCTCCCTTTGAGCGAACCAAATCAATATAAATGGATAACTTGGTGTTGAATTTGCCAAAGTTTGGCGAAAGGGCATTACCAGAGATTGCCTCCAAGTTCACCTATGCATGTATGGACTTGGAAAGTCAACTGATGCCGAACATTATTTTCTGCATAAATCTCTTCTTACTCAATCTTTAGTCACAGTTTTTCCTTCTGTTCAACTCTACGCGACCCCTATGCTGGACTCATCCTTGGGTTGGCTGCATTCAGGCTTCGCAATTACCTTTGTTTGCTGAGGAAGAAAAGGTACTTTAGTTTATACGATTATCTTCTGCTGGCAGTCTTTTATACTCCTATTCTCACTCATATGATATTCTACTTAATATGGACATTTTGCATTTCGATTTTGCCGGGCCTCGGGCTGTGAGTTTGACAAATTAACTCTGTTTGAGATTCGGGTTTTTGCCTTTTTTTAACAAGAGAAACATATGATCTTGCATTAACTTTTCAAGATTCAGTATAGAGTGCTGAACCCTTTGAGTAATTTGTGGTTTTGGGTAAATCGGACCTAAATATCTTGAATTACTGTAAAGTACTGAGATCCCATTTAGGTCGATTTTAATCGTACTACTGCCACTTTTCACCTTTTTCTTTTTTTTTTCTGGGTTCGGTTGGATGGGGATGGTGGTGGGTGTGGGGTTAGGTTCTTGAAGAGTGATTCAAAGAAAACTAGGTGCACCGTGGAGAAGAAGAGTTACTAGCTGAAATCTGAAGTGCCAAAAAACGCAGGGGAGGGCATTTTTTACGGCAACAAAAGTGGCTTTCGATTTGTGCCTTGAGTGGGAATTGTATGTGATGTAGTGAAGGCAACGCTTTACACATATAGCTTATCAATTAGTTTTATAATTATAGGGGCTAACCCCATGTGACCATTGCTGCATTTCTCATGGGTCCTTCAACTGTACTTCATGACTCCTCCACACAATTTGTGTGTGTGTATAYATAACCATTCTTAGGCACAGAATCCATTACTCTWCAAACTTCAACAGCTTCAACCTCCCTCTATCAATACCCTCTTCCGTTAAACTTGTCAAGGTTAGTTATTAAGCTCACATTGATCATCTCCGGCCCTCCATATACCATGCAAAACTACAGGAGGTTTTGTTTTCTAGTCTTTGGGATTAGCTAGCATTACTCTTTTCTGGTTTTGTAATTTCTTGAACCTTTTTTTGGTCTAATTCTTGAATAGAATTTGAATTTCGTGCTTTCTTTTGAAACATTTGCAGGTGGAGACCTCTACGGATTCTGAGATGGGCTTCGCTAGGAACCCCAATACGAGAAGTGGGGAATACTTGGAAGGAATGCTAAATGATTATGTTGGAGGGAAAGCAAGGTTGAGAGCACAAAAGAGTGCCTCGGCTAGGCTAGTAACAGTTCTTACTTGTTTACAATTTGGTTTTGCAGTTTATGCTACATTTCTTTTATATTACATGAGTCCATCAGTGGACTTGAGGACGAAACCAGACTTTTCATGGGCTACAAGAATTGCACAGCAATGGAAACACTTCATCATTCATGAACCGCATGTTGTGAGTCGGTATCAGGATGCCACATCCCTTATTAGAACTGAAATCCAACCAATTTCTCCATCTGAAGTTTGTGAGTTCGAAAAAATCGATTTTGTACAGAAGAAGTCCAATGATGCCGTCATGATCAAGTTAAAAACCGAACTTTATCAGGATATTCTTGATTTCCAGCAAAAGAACTTTGGGACGGAAACTTTGTCGGAGCTTATGGCAATGAAATCCAAGTGGGATTTGCGCGGACCGAACAAACCAAAAGTCACAGTGATCTTAAACCATTTCAAAAGAAAAACACTCTGTGCTCAGCTCGATTCATTACTTCACCAAACCCTACCATTCCACCATGTTTGGGTGCTTTCATTTGGCAGTCCAAATGAACAATCGCTGAGAAGAATTGTAGAAAGCTACAACAACTCAAAAATAAGCTTCATTAGCTCAAGCTATGACTTCAAATACTATGGAAGATTCCAAATGGCATTACAAACTGAAGCGGACCTTGTATATGTCCTGGACGACGATATGATACCGGGCAAGAAGATGCTGCAGATTTTGTCCCATGTAGCAGGGACAGACAAGTACAAGAATGCTGTTTTGGGTAGCATCGGTAGGATTTTACCTTTCAGACAGAAGGATTTTACGTTCCCAAGTTACCGAAAGTTTCGATCGAAAGAGGCAGGGCTTTATTTGCCCGATCCTGCTTATGATATCACAGTTGACAGAATTGTTCAGGTGGATTTTCTGTCTAGTTCTTGGTTTCTGTCGGCAGAGCTTGTCAAAACGCTTTTCATTGAGACACCCTTCACTTTCATGACTGGAGAAGATTTGCACTTGAGGTACGTAATTTTACTTCCCTTTTTCTTAAGCTTTCTTCCTTTCAACTGGACGTAATATAATTATTACTACTATTTGTATCTCTTCATGGATTGAGCTTGAAAAGAAGAGTAAGTCAACTCCTTTGAACCCAAGTATCCGAGAAATAAAAGAGAGAGAAAGATGATTAACGGAATAAATTTATATTGAAAATTATATTTTTACTCTTTATTTATTGTTAATTTAATATAGTTCAAAAATAATATTTCAAATTTTTAAAACTCCAAACACTTTTAAACTCCAATTTATTGATCCAAATAGCGTCGTTAAAGTGAACTTTTTTCCTTGAGTGTAATTAAAGTGAGGGGGTGAGCGTTGACTAAGTATTTTCCATAAAGAAATATATTTCACCTACTTAATTTTAAATTGTGTTGTGATTAACTTAAAATTATTTAACTAATACCTAAAATATAAGACTCTGAATAAAAATACTGATATTCTAAGCCCTCCGTATTCTAGTTTGGCAGATTCCACCAGTGATGGTACTATTACGACTCTTTCTTTTGCATGCCTTTCTTAGATTCCTTATTGCTGATGTATCCGAGCTACCAAGAAAATTTCCTTTTTTTTAGTATTTAATAAATTATTCTCAAAACTTAGACATGAATTTACATTTGTGTCCTTCATGATTGAAATATTAGATACTAAATATATTGAAATAAAGTCATTCTCTCCGTCCGTTGAGGGTGACATGTTTGACTTGTAGCATTAAGAAAAAAGGGCTCAAATATTGATCCCCTTTTCCCAAAATACCATTCTGTAGTTTCACCTGCAATAAAAATAGTAAAATGGCATTCATCAGTTTGCAAGTTCTAAAGATTGTCTTTGAAACAAATGTGCAGCTATCAGCTCCAGAAGTACAGAAATGCCGGTTCATTCGTGTTACCAGTTGATCCAAAGGACAAAGAAACTTGGGGTGACAGCGAACACAGGCTTGCTTATGTCTCTGAAACCACTGTAATTTTCAAAGACGTTGTTCAAGTCAGGGATGATCAATGGTGGAAAGCTCTCTCAACTGGTTATGTCACACAATGGGCAGCTATGTATCCTCAGAAAATTGATGCACTATTCTATGCTCACTCAATTGCAGAAGTTAAAGCTCTTGCTCCTCTTCTTGAAAAGTTTAGGTCCACTGTTGGCAAAAAGGCCTATATTGTGGTCTCCGGAGGCAAATTCTGCCCTTGTGAAGATGCTGCTGCAGCTTTGCATTGGCCAAAATCTGTGTGTAAAGAGAGAAGATTCAAGATTTTTGATCTGGGAATTGGCTCTTTGTCGGAGCTATCTGATTCTGAGGTGCCAGTTCTGCAAGCAGTGTATGCTAGCATGAAAGGTTTAGTCAAAATTCATAACCCCAGTGTGTTGATCACTGTGAATGATATTGACACTAATGTGAGGAAAGCTTTGAAGATGGTATCAGAAACTAATGGAAATGCTTCCGCATTGATTCTTCTGCCAAGATCATCTGTCTCAAAGGTTCTATGGATGTCCGATCTTCGCTCCACAGCATTGCCAAGTAAGAACCAACTGTTCACAATCTTACATTCATTTCCATTGCGTCATGTCTTGCATTAGGGCTTAAAGATTTCCTTTTTGTGAAGAGCACTTATCAACTCTTTGAGTTGTTCCCCATTCTTTTTCTCGTCCATGTTTTTACCTTTATTGCATTTGCATTTCAGACTGGAACCGGATGAGGGTGTCAGTGAACATCATTACCCAGAATCGTGTTCACTCACTAAGAAGGCTTCTCAAATCTCTCAGCGATGCTTACTATTTAGGAGATGAAGTTTCGATCACCTTCAACATGGACAGCAAAGTGGACGAGGCAACCATAAAGCTTGTAAGTAACTTCAATTGGGCTCACGGACCAAAACTTCTTCGAAGGAGAATCATTCAAGGAGGCCTGATTCGAGCAGTGAGTGAGAGTTGGTATCCGTCATCAGACGATGATTTCGGGCTCTTACTTGAAGATGACATTGAAGTCTCTCCATACTATTACCTCTGGATCAAATATGCTCTCTTGGCCTACCATTATGACCCTCAAATTTCTCTTCCGGAGCTCTCATCTATCTCTCTTTACACCCCACGTTTGGTTGAAGTAGTGAAAGAACGACCAAAATGGAATGCAACAGAGTTCTTCAAGCGCATTCATCCAAACACACCTTATCTCCACCAATTACCATGCAGTTGGGGTGCAGTTTTCTTCCCAAAACAATGGAGGGAATTCTATGTCTACATGAACATGAGATTTACAGAAGATGCCAAGAAAAACCCCGTTCAAATACCAAAGTCAAGAACCAATGGTTGGCAAGCTTCTTGGAAGAAATTCTTGATAGATATGATGTACCTCAGAGGCTATGTCAGCCTCTATCCGAACTTCCCAAATCAAGCCAGTTTCTCAACGAATCATATGGAGCCCGGAGCTCATATCAGTGCAAAGGACAATGTGGTCAGGCATGATAAGGCTGATTTTGAGGTGCCATTGTTAAAGGAAGATTTCAGGAACTTTTTACCAAATGGGAAATTGCCACCTGCTTCAAGATTGCCATCATTGAATCTCTTCAACCAGCCAGTTTCACTGAAGGGACTTAAGGCTGCCGGAGCAAAACTGGGGCAGGATGTGCTCCGGTGCGGCCCAATGGAGGTTGTAATCGTCAACAATGAAACAGGGCTTCCTTCACATTGTGCAACATTCTGATTATCTCTGTCTGGTTTTGATCTTGCCCATTATTCTTTTTGCATCACAAAATTTGTTCATGAAATATTCTTGATTCTCTTCTTTTTGCTTGTGGATGGTGATCATCTCATAATCTGTTCATAATCTTTCACGAAGGTGATTTGGATGAAGCAAGTGGGGGAGGAAGATGAAAGATGCTTGAAAATAAATTGAATTGAAATTTTTTGATTTTGTAGTGAAGCCAAAGATGGCATCACATTTAGCAAAAAGTTTGAAAGAAAGTAACTTTTCTTTTTCTCTTCTTTTTCCTCTTGTGTGGTGTGTGTACGACAGTTGTCTTATATTACTTAATGCAAAAAAAAAATTAAAAATTAAAATTAGAAAGCTGTATCTATTCTTCTCCAAAAAGTATAAACATTCCTTGAGTTGCTTTTAATTATTTTTTTCTCTTAAGATAAGATATTCCTATATTAATAAAACTAATCTTGACCCTTATTTGAAAAAAYTGGTGTAGAGTTCTCTCCGTATGACGTCACGAGTAGAAATCAAATACGARATTTTACGATCTACTTATAATTTTTTTCCCTCTCGGTGTCACTATCTCTACGCTGAGGAGATTAATCCAAATTCAACAAAATTATGCTCGTAGAGTTGTGATTCTTAGCCAAAAGAGTACTTGACCCATATCACTTGTATGATAAAATATGAAATTTCTATTCAATTTAAGAGGCTACGTGACATGATTGAGAAGTCTTTCTAATCGGTTTGGAGAATGCTTGTTATGATTTGGCCCAAGTGATACATTTTGAAGTGGTCCAACTAATTTAATGGCCCTATTTCATTATTCATCAAAATTTCCCAAAAGCTTTTTAGGGATGGAGGAGATAGAAGAGAAGAGGGAACAGATGATTATGACCATTGGCCAGACCATACTCCTGTCGAAGAAAACTTCACCAACCCTATACTAGAAAAAGTCCCATTAAACCTAATTCAAATCTGATGTCTTCCTTAAATTCARTATCTCATGCCACCAAAATGGAAAAGATGATGCGTTCGGACAACTTCAAGAAAAGGTCTAAATTGTCCAATGAGCTTGAAACTTTTCCAAATCGAGTAAAAGAAGACCTACACTGAAAGAATCATGAAAACTACCTTTTTTTTTTTCCTTTTTTTTTTTCAAATGGTTCTTTATTGCCCGATAATATAGCCATCGTACTGTGTTTCATTTTCATTATGGTGACTGTTCAACAAATACTTCTTTTTTTATTGTCTTCTATAGGTTCCTTATTCTTCTAATAATTCTTCCCAAGAAAACCTTGAATCTTGCGATTTGATCATTATCCTGGGGGTAAGATTTCATATTATTTTTATTTATAACGTAATATTAAAAAGAGTTATATACTAACGCTTTCCAAGAAAAAATTTAAACATTACAAATACAATTTGAGTTAAAATCGAAATAGTTTAATAAGTGTAATAATATATTTTAAAAGAAAAAATTTTAAATAATATTTTACCATTAAATTGATAAATATAATATAACAATTGAGTGTCTAATTCAGTATGTCCAGGGGATGAGGGATAGCAAATAAGAGATAAATATATTGAGAAATGGATATTTTTTCTTCGGTTATATAATAAATAGAACAAATATTTATTTATAGAGKGGGTATATTGAATTTTCCGTGGAGAGGAGTGGATAAGAGCGTCGCCGACTCGCCGCTTTCGTGAATAGATGGCCATCGTTTCAAGCTGGTAATTGCCAGTCGTTGCCTTTACATTTTGATCGATTCAATTCTGCCCTTATTACAATGGCAAACGTTTCAGAGACATGCTCCCATGGGGCCAATAGACTCCAAAAATATCCGCTCGCACCAGATCAGCCAAAATACTAGTGAAATTAGTTTCAACATATGATATGGGGACTTAACTTCTGATTTCTTTTTAAATAATAAAAGCGTTAAATTATTCGTACCAATTAACTTTGAATTTAWAAAATAAATGTTGATTATAAGTTTGTTTTAAAAATTAAATATGAAAAAATATTTAATATTATCTAAAAAGTGAAATTTAAAAGAAAATTCTATCATAACATAACTTGAAGAATAAATAAAGTATTAATTAAAATTGATGATATGATATTTTATATTATTATATATATATATATATATGTGTGTGTGTGTGTGGAAGCAGGTATGGTGTCCATTTTATTACAGTGTTCATCATCATAATACACAAACATACAAAATGATGATAAAGTTCGTAAGATTTATCTCCGGAATACTTTTAATAAAATAGTTGAATATAAATTTGCGCTTCAATTTAAAGTTTTATTAAGCAAGATACTACATTATTTTAACGAGTCGACTCGATTAAAATTTTAAAACTTTAAAAATATTCGATAATTAATAAATATAAAATAATATATATATATATATATTATTATTACTATATTATATTATTATATATTATATAATATATTTTTCAACTTTTATAAACAAATGAATAGATTATTACGCTTAATAAAAAGTTAAATATCCATCCTACATAAATTTTAAAAAATTACAAAAAAGACAAATTTATAAGAAAAATTATTTATTTATTTATTTCTCTATCTTTATACTTTTGACTGTGCCTTATAGTTAAGTTTCTCAAAAGCACCGGATAACGTGAAGGTTGCAGGGGAACAACCTGTCCCGAAAAATTGGACAGATCAAATTTGATGCCACCATGTGGCGTGGCATTATCAGATCTCAGACATGATGATGATGKTTCATAATTTGATCGTTCCATTTTTTAGCTTTTCTGTTTTAATAAATCTAGAGGTTATAAAAAGAGGTTGAAAGTTTTGTACAATCCATAAGTCTTTTGCTAGATTTGAATTTGAAATCATGAAGACCAAACTTTGAATCTCGGAATAAAAAATAAAAATAGGGTCGATTTTCAATCATTAAAGTAAATTTTTAATTTTTTAATACACTTTTCTGTTTTACCAAATTTAAAGCTTTTCCTTAAAGTAAGTTTTAAATGTTGAACGATAAATTTAACCTCATGTTTTGTCCCTAATTTTTAAAAAAATAATAGTATTTAATGTCTAATAGCATTAAGTAATTAAATTAAATGAAAGGAATGTTTGATTGTTTAACTTATTATGTTTTTGGGATAAAATGTAATTATATTTTTGTTAGTTTATTAATTATTGTGATAGTATTTAACTAATTAAATTAAATAAAATTGTAATAATTTATTAATTTATAGCAATTTTCAACTAATTAAATTAAATAAAAAATAATTTATATTCTTTATCTTTTATAAATAATAATTAAATTATGAAATATCCTTTTGCATCATTTTACAAGTTAACTAGCTTAGTCCATAGTTTTACCAAACATCCAACAAACTGACAGCATACCAGACTCTAATAAACTTTCTCTAATAATACAACACTTTTCCTAATAACATAAATTGGCGCTTATGAGGCATGTAAAAAAAATTGCATGCAGTCTGACGAGAGAGTGTGCTGCAGAGGGTGTAGTAGACGATTTCCAACTTGTAAAGTAATATATTTTTAATTTTTTAATTAAAAGTTATTTTATACGATTATTAAAATTGTTTTTCCATTAATTTATAATAAGTAAATCATTTTTGCCCCCATCTCATTTTATCTCTATTTTCCCTCAATTGTTATATTTTCTTGAAAATAAAAACTATATAACATTGTTGCATAATCCACATTTGGGATTATTTATTAAAATAATTTTAGTAAATGACAAAAGAATTAATTTTTAACATTGTGCCTCATGTGCAAGAATCTATTTAAATCTCATCAATATCATGAAATACRTGATTACAGTAACTACTTGTAGTAACTATAAAGTGCTGATTATACATGTATCGAAATATATATAAGATAAAAGATTTTTCAATACTGACTACATGTGTGTATATATATATGACTCAAGATCYTCTAATATATTTATCTGATACACCAATCAAAAGATAATGTATATATATTTTAACTCCTAACATTGAGAAGAAAGAATAATAAGGGATCCAGAATAAATATATATTGTGCTCTATTGATAGATAGAAGTGTGTATAAGAGCGAGTGCATTAAAAGATTACTAATTTATACATATTTGTGCTTCGTACGTTAAAAAAAAAAAAAAAGAAATACTATTGACTCATAATCATTCATTGTATATATATAGATATATATATTTTTAATTCATTCAATATTTTTTTCTTCTCCCACTTACTAAAGAATGTATTATAAAATTTAAATTCGTAAAATTCATATAATGAGATCATATTTCATATTTACTAAATAAATATTTATTATTTTTTAAATTTCCTAAAAATAGAGCAAAGGATGGAAAAGTAGGTATTATTCCTGATATTTTCTTTAACAGATTCTGATTCTTCATTTCTTTCGAATTTGAATTAGGTTGGAAAATAATTTGAATAGCTGTAACTACTGCTGAAATTAAACCATCCAAAAAGGAAAGAAAATAAAAAGGAAATTATTTTCACTTTCACTCTTTCAGGCGTCAGCTTCACTTGCACCTAAAAAGTAGAGCACCACACTTTCTGCAAATATTCCCACAAAAGGAAAAGGAAAAAGAAAATAAAACTGAAGGTTAAAATGGTAATAATAAAAAATAGTATATATTTGAGTTTTCTCGCCCGCAATAGAAATACTCACAAAGCAATATAATCATACACCGCGATCTCTCAGCAACGCAAGACCCCTTGCCCTCTCAATCTCGTTCTTTCTTTCTCTGCGTCAAAGAATCGGCGAGACCTGTAAGCCTCAAACCCTAGTTTTCTACCACTACTTTTTAATTCGACATTTTTTTGTGCATTTTGAGGTTCAATTTTTGTTTTTGTGTGTGTGTGTSTGTTTTTTTTTTGTATCGTGGCTCTAATCTGGATATTGCACTAAATTTCAAGCCATCGATCTTGTAGAAAATGGAAAGCAATTGAGTTATTGGTGTTTTGCTTTTATCGTGGCTCTAATCTGGATATTCCACTAATATTCGTGATAATTTAGGCTTAATCGGGTCTTCATTTGTAAATTTTTGCTTATATTTGTTGATTGTAGCTTTTAGTTTTTACATTTTATTTCCTTAGTACAYTGACTTSATGACGCTAGATTTTAGGTGATTTGAATTGGTTCGTGATATTTTGTGATATTAGATTACCTATTGCTCTTTTTGGTTTGATTTTCAAAATTGTGATGGCTAAGGTGTATCTCGGTAGTTGTAGCTCACGGATCACGAATTAAAGCTATGATGTTTTTTCATGACGAGGATTGYGAAGCTCATTAGTTGAAGTTTAAGAAATTCTACTTCTTGTTCGGATTTTCTATTTGTTGTCATTTTATTGTCTGAGATGTCATCCTCTGACACTAAGAATCTTTTAACTTAAAATCAAGCTTTAGAGTTACTGCCTTAAAATTATTAGTGTCTGTTTGGTAAGTAGTTCTTTTTCAATTTTCGCCATCCTTGTCTGGATTGTATTTTGTGTTTAGGATTCTTTGCATGTTATGAAGGCTATGCTGGATCGTTTTGGTTGCTGCACCTAGAGTTGCTTTGGACTGTTATGCCTTTTCTTCTCTAAAGGGGGAAAGGCCCATAATGTTGGTTTTTGATGCTCTGACTAAAGTGAAGTGCATGAATGTATTTTCACTAACTYTGCATGTGACTGCTCACCAGATGGTGCTAATTTATTTGACATGATAAATATTTTTGCCTTTTCTAATTAGTCTTTCCAACAGGATTTGCTTGGATACACTAAATTAGCACACTAAATTAGCTTTCTTGAAACTGGAAGCAGCTGCATGTACTTCAGGAGTTGCTCAAGTAATAGGTTTCTGCTTAGTGCGTGACCTTTGAGTTGAGCAACTCTTGCCACGATGGGAACCTTGCATCGCAGGTTTGTAGGAATTATGCAGCCTTCTTATTTCAACTTCTATAAGATATTCTGTCTCATTTTCATAATGCTTTCTTGGTGTAACTGATATAGATTTTATCATTCCTCCACAAAATGCTTAATTGGTATTTTTGGTGTATGCAGTGGGGTTTTCAAAAAATCAAATGATAGTGCCAGGCTTGTTATAACAACCATAATGGGGATGGTATTTGGATATTTCATTGGCGTGTCATTTCCATTTGTTTCTCTAGCTAAGGTATGTTAAATAGTGATGGATTATCTTATGTTGCATTGATATTCATAATCCATTTTAATTCAGTTTTTCTCTTTTGCAGATTAATTTACCTTCAAGCTTTATTTCATCTCTTGATGTAGCCTTTAGTGATGATCATCATAGATCAACCAGCCGTAGTTTTCCAGAAAATCTTGGTTCTGGTAGTACTCCTCAAACACCTAAGGTACTTCTTCTGTTGATATTTCTGTTCTCTTCTATGTAATTTGCTAGAGTAATCATGTTTATATTTTACTTCAGGGAAACAATTGTATAATTCATCTGACGTGCAAATCCAACTGGCTTTTTGCTGAGAAATATAATAATTTTGCAGGTGCAAGTGTTACTGCATTTAGGGAAATCATGGACCGCTGTGTTCAATATGTTCGATGACATTAGATTTGTCATCATCTGGATTTTGAATTGAGATGCAAATATCTTTCAGATTTCTGYTTCTAGCAATAGACATTGAATCAATAATCTATCTATAAATGCATAAGAAAAAAGTGATGCACAACCTATACCAGYTATGAAACACAAAATACCAAGATGATTTCATAGATGAGATTGTTATCCTGTTATGGAAGTCATTCTTGAATTTGCTAATTTGCTTGCAATTGTTTTGGCTTTAGATCTATGTCCCTACAAATCCTCGAGGTGCAGAGTCATTGCCTCCCGCCATTGTAGTTTCAGAGTCAGACTTCTATCTACGAAGATTATGGGGTGAACCAAGTCAGGTATGGTTTTGAAATGGTTCAATGGGTATCATATGTTGTTTGTGTGGAACGTGACCTCTTCTGACCGATTTTAGATGTGCTTGATTTTCCATCCAACACGGATAATAAAAACCAGTTCTGTGCTTATATCGCTTTTAATTCGTACATGTTATTAACTACGGTAAAATATGAAGTGTTGCATTTTTGCTTTCTGTGCTATTGTCATGTGGAGGACAGATTATATATGATCTTTTCTAAAATGTTGTCAAACTTTCAGGATTTGAAGAGGAAGCCGAGATACTTGGTGACGTTTACTGTTGGTTGGGATCAGAAAAACAACATTAATGCTGCAGTTAGAAAGGTTATTATAGTGCATGATTTATTGGATTCTTCTTAATGCCAATGGTATGAGTCATAAATCTTACTCCACACTTGTTGCTTTTTGCAGTTTTCTGAGGATTTTCAAATTATGCTTTTTCATTATGATGGCCGGACAACTGAATGGGATGAATTTGAATGGTCAAAACGTGCAATTCATGTCAGTGTCAGGAGACAAACAAAATGGTTGGTTAACATGATTTTATACATTTGATATTTTACCTTTTTAGATTGGTAGCATCTACTCCCCTGTCCCAAATGTTCACATTTCTATTTTGGATTTTTTAACATGAATGTCCAGACGCTACTACATGTAAGTCCTATAATAATTCATTAAGAATAATATGGTAAAATGAAGATGGTCAAAGACTCCAAATCTGTGTCAAATCAAATGTGGACTTTCAATTGGAGTTGGAGGTTCCATCGTTTACCTATTCCAATAAACTGTTTTCATGAATTTTTAGATATCTTTTAAATTCTACATTTTGTTTATCTTAACTAATAGAGTAGTGGAATAGAGTAATTTTAGTTTATAAAGAATTTGATGGAGCCAAGCAGGCTCTTCCAGCCTTTTATTTGCTGGATCTTTGTTATAGTTCAGCAACATTTTTAATTTGGTCAGTTGTTTGTAGGATTCTTTGACATTTTTATCATCTTCCATTCCATAGGTGGTATGCAAAGAGATTTTTGCATCCGGATATTGTAGCAGCTTATGATTACATTTTCATTTGGGATGAAGATCTTGGAGTTGAGCACTTCAATTCTGACAAGTAAGATACTCTATTACAAAAGCTCTTGCAGAAGTTCTCTATTTTCTGTCTTTTTTTAAATCTTATTCTCTCTCCTCCCTATGTTCCAGGTACATTCAACTTGTTAGGAAACATGGTTTGGAGATTTCTCAGCCTGGCCTTGAACCCAATAATGGGCTGACATGGCAAATGACAAAGAGGAGAGGTGACAGAGAGGTTCATAAGTAGGTTTATATTTTCTTTCTTCTCCTCTRTGATATATTTTATTACAGTACGTGATTACTGGCAGCTTTCTGGTATGCAATTATAAACCTATCCATGTTCATTGATGATCAGGGATACAGAAGAGAAACCAGGCTGGTGCAGTGATCCACACTTGCCTCCATGTGCAGCGTACTCTCTTTATCTTACTCTTGGTTTCATTCTCATATGCTAGCATCAGGAGYACCATAGTTGTAAATGAATTCCACGTTGGCATTCAAATCAGTAGATATGTTTTTTCTGAACTCAATTATCATATTATGCATCTTATCGAGCAATTAAATGGAACTAATATTGTAGACACATGCTCTGTAAACCAAGTGTCCGTCCGTTCCCCATATCTTGTGCCCTTCTCTCCCAACTCCTGTGCCTTGATTTGACATGAGAAAGTATTAAGGAAGAATAGAAGTTATTATCCACATTTCAAATTGAATTTATTATAAGCTCGCTTTCAAAGTTTTAACCCTCCTTTAGTATTTGTCATGATTTCCATACACGCTAGAAAGACAGTGGTATAAAAATTACTTCAATTAATGAGGTCAACCCCCACATTTTACCAGGACTCGTCTTATCATAATTAAGGGATTGTTACATGTGTTAACCTCCTTTTTACCTGTTTCATTGATGCTTAGTGTATGTATATATATATTCTCTGAAGCTGTGCAGAGACCTGAGCTGCTTAACAACACGGCTCATTTATAGTATAGATCTTAACTTATATTCCATAATTCATATCATGGTTATGTTTGTATTGGTGCAAGGTGCAATAACAAATTTAATGGTTTCCCACATTAGATCTTTTGACTAACTTGTTCATGGTTGTCCTTTTTCTCCCAGATTTGTGGAAATTATGGCTCCTGTCTTTTCTAGGGAAGCATGGCGATGTGTCTGGCATATGATTCAGGTACTTGTTTTTGGAGATCATACTWTGCTAATTGTTTCCGTGATTTTGATTAATTTGTCTGTTTTTAGCTGTTCTTACCATGTTAGCTATGCTGATGCTGTATATTTAAATAATTTTGGTAGAATGATTTGGTACATGGATGGGGATTGGATTTTGCACTGAGAAGATGCGTGGAGGTAATGAATCTCTTATTGCAATAACCTGAATAAGCCAAAATGTGCTCCATCTATATGAATTATTCTTATTACAATGTCTAATATGAGACGTATCAGTTTTTATCATTTTAATTTGTTTTGACCTTGTAGCCTGCACATGAGAAAATTGGCGTCGTTGATTCTCAGTGGATAGTTCATCAAGTAATTCCTTCTCTTGGAGCTCAGGTCAGTAAAGCATTATATAAGAAACCAAATCACCATCCAAAAGATTACTGAACATTTATACTGTAGCTAATATAAATCTGAAACTTCATGTCAGTTTTCATTTCTTTTTAAGTCTATGATGTTTTAGTTGTTGAAGCAAAAGAAACTGTTTTCATCTTAAAGCAAGAAAGGATTGAAAAAGTTTAAGTGGAAATGCAGGCATATTTTTCAACCCCTTGCATCTCTGCTTCCTGGGATGAGGGGTTACCAGCCCAATCTTACCAGTTATTTTCAACTGAATTATCTTGAGTTATAGCTTTTATTCTTGTTGTATTTCTTTGCTAGTTTATGATTCTAACAATTTTTAATATATGTGATTTCAGGGTAATTCTGAAAATGGCAAAGCTCCTTGGCAGGGGGTACGTATATGTTCATCTTGGATGAGTTCTCTACTTTTCTTTTTTGTGAAGGAGAGACTTGTTTCTTGGAATATGCAGAAAAACCTTTTTCAATCATTTGGATTAATCTAAGAAAAACTATTTTTTTAAGAAAAGATGGATGTATTCATTAGGATGTTGCAGAGCTGCATCCTTTTTGTAATGTCTTTTTTTCCTACTCTTGTTTTGTGTGTTTGGTGGTGAGGATGGAGGAGGATACTCACCTTCCAATAAAAGACACGCATTATTGCAAGTAATTTACATTCTTTGCCTTTCTGTTTCACAGGTAAGAGAGAGGTGCAGAAGTGAGTGGGCACAGTTTCAAGATCGGCTTGCCAATGCAGACAAGGCTTATTTTGCACAGCTTGGGAGGACCTAAGTGCGATTTATGCTCTCGTCATCACTTGTACATTGATTGTTATCTTCTTCCATTTTTCCCATCTTTGTCTTGAGGCTGCTGTGGAGCCCTATTCTTTTCGGTTATGTTTTRTTCTTTTTCCCGTAGAAAAGTCGCCAAGTTTTCTGTAGTTTTGAAGACTTGACAATCCGATATCGGAAGTTGGTCATCCTTTCTGTGTATATGTAGAGTAGGTTTAGCATCACCTGACTTGATGTAGACTCTGGTAGGCTTGCTCTATCCTTTTGATTTCTGTTGATGGAAAATTACCCTTGTGATTAGGTTACAAATTTGCAGCTTACAGTTCCATTTGGGACAGACTCATGGCAGTTGATCGATCATAATTATATTTGTGTGGAGGTAGTTGATGTACGGATCACCAATCAAAACTCACATAAGGCCCTGGGAAATACTGCATTTCATTCCATTTGGTGAATTTTGGAATCTTTTCAAAGTAATTGCTTGGGAAAAGATGGTGTTGTCTTCCTCGGTATGTTATCAGTTGCCTGAGGATAATAAATCCTACGCGAATAAAAGTTTCTCTAATTTATGAGTAGAATACTTAAAATTCTATAAGGAAGAAAGGCTAGAATAAAAATATTCTAAAATTATGATGATATTGTAATTTAGTTGATTAGAAGTATCTTTTCTAGTTGATTTGGTTTAATTTATATTTTCGTCTTTTTAATATAACAAAAGAAAGACGATTCAAAACTATGTTTGTTCTAGTCATAATTTGTGATGTATTTTGTCCGTAATCAGCTATTCGAATTTTTACTTTGACTTACATATGATTTTTTTGTATTAAATTTTAAAAATAATATCGTATCCCTTCAATTCTTACATTTTGTCCTGTTTAAAAGATTCTTCTGATTTTGTGAACATATTGGACCTCGTTTTCTATTTGTCCATTTGGTGTTTAGTAATCCACTTAATACTAATAGATTTTTTTTTCTTTGAAACGTACTTAATTCTAATAGTTAAACCCTTGTTATTATGATTTTTGGGCTCTAAGCTTGTCTGTGATTTCTTCCTCTTACCTAATCTAAAACTAGGTGATTCTGCATAAACTCTTACTAGCAATTCTTTCTAAGATGAAGTACGAAAAGACATTATTGTTTAGATTGTCGACATGAACATAGGTACATGAAGGGTATTTAACTTGTGCTTAATGGGTTTATGTTATGCATCCTTGAAGGCTAGCAATTACAGGTTTCAATTTTCTATAGTAATGTTTAAAAATGGATACAGTCCTTTTGCCCAACCACAGATTCTTGAAAACTCCCTACTTGGGTTGGAAAAATTTAGGTCCATTTCCCTTTAGGCTTTGTTTGGTTTGCGATTTTATTGAAGGGGTCAACTTATTCTCATTGAAACAAGTGTTTAGATTAAGATTTCAACTCAACCAATTTGTTTGGACGAAACAAGATATGCAAAAAATGTCACCCACAGGGAAATGTTCTACAGGAAGAGAAGAAACCTTCATCGTCCTCCTCAACTTCTGCAAATCTTAGCTAGGGTAACATTTGAGCAAAGGACTCTACATTCAAACGTTGCCCTACAAGTTAAACCTTCTCCACAAATCTTGCATTTCACGTTAGTCTTCAAGTTTCGAATACTTRATCTGCCGAAGCTTTATATACACATATCACGAGCATACTACAACGGCAGTAAACTGCAAAGAAGAAATCAAAACAACTCAGATGAACCATCAAGAGAGAAATTTTTTGGGAAGGAAGAACTCCGATGAATAGTTTGTGTCTAGAGGCGRGGATTCACGGGATGGCGTCGCCGATCGCGATTACTGGGGTCGAAAGTTCGGAAGTCCGGACAAATAATCCTTCTCAAATTAGCGCCGCCACGGTGGGTAGTTCATTGACGGCTGTTTCGGTCGAGAAGCCATCGGTGTCTTCGCTGTAGAGGAACTCTCCCTGGGGCTTCTCTTTTAGGTGSCCCCTTAGATCTCTATAGCCCAGAGGAGGAAAATACTGGTATGACGCCGCGTAGATCTCTTTTAGGTGTCCGTTTGAAAGCTGAATTATTGATATGCTTGAGGAGATGGTTTCGAAACTTTTATCTTATTGTTATTTGATTCTTCAAATGTATTTGATTATTATTGGATGTTGCCTAGTCAAATAGTCAAATAAGATTTACATGTTTATTTTTTGATAAAAACTTCATATATATTTGACAGAAATATGGAATTCTGATAACTTTGAATATTTGATTATGTAATATTTGAATAATTATTTATGAAAGAAAACTTAAAATATATGTCATTGTTCGATCAAAGAACATACAACTCTGAAAATTATAAATAATCGTTTAGGATGTATGAATAATTGTTAAAAATTATTTAAAAATATGAATAATCTCAATTACAATTAATATAAATAATCGATTATTTTCTAACAGATATCATTGAGTAGATACTTGAATATGAAATTATTTAAAAAAAGTTTTATGTTTCATCAAAAATTTTCATTTAATTCTAAACACAATTTGTTAATACAAACGACATTCGTAACGAAATAAACTCATTTACATTTTAAATTAAAGATTTCCCCTTCATTTATACTCTAACAGAATATTTTTTCCTATTTAGAATAAATTTCTAATCCCAAGAAAGCCTTACTGTTTCATTCAAAACCTTACAAATGTATTCTCTTTCATATTTTTTAAATTACATTTTTAAAAATAGAAAAAAAGTTGTACTGAAAATTACATAATTAAAAAATGTTATTCCGAGTGTTTTCAAGTAAAGCATTCTTTTATCATCAAAATGTGAAAAACGACTTTTTTGTTTATTTTTTAAGTAATTATTCAAAAAAATTAATTACCTAGACGACGCTTAATTTTAATTTAAATATATATTCATATATTAACTAATTACAGATACTTCTAATTTAATCTATAAGTAGATTTATTAAAATTAATTAAAATAATTTTTTTGTAAAATTCTAAACCAAATGTATTGTTCAATTTTTTGGTTCCAAAATTAATTTTTAAAAATGAAAAATCCAAATGTATTGTTCAATTTTTTGGTTCCAAAATTAATTTTTAAAAATGAAAAATTTAAAATTTAAAAAACAATCACTCAAAACAGAGGTTGAACGTGTCTTTTAAAATAAAAACTAAAATTCAAAGAAAGTGTCCATACCTCTCCCTCAATATAGATATTTTTCAAAATTTATATTCTATCATATTCTTTTATATGACTTGCCCACTCGATTTCAAATCTTCAGTTTCATCCCAAATAACAATAATAATTTTTAATTRAGATTCTGAACRTGTTTAGAACCATAACTTCAAATTATTTTAGAATGCAACTTTTGTAAGTATTTTTCTTATAAAAATTTCTCCATAAAAATATTTGTAGTTATATAAATGTGATGCCCTCACAACGTTGTTAGCGAATTGTATAAATGTAAAATAGCATTAGGTAAAAGAAAAGGAAGGAAAGACCAAAATATTTTGCTTCCTTTCGTACCAAACTAACGTAGTTTTCTTGTAAACAAACCCAAAGCCAGGAAGGGGGAAAAAAAGAATAAAAAAAAAAAAAGAAGAAGGGCATTTTGCCTTTGTTTTATTTTTTTCTACTTATTTAAGTAGAAAAAACATTCAGAAGAAGGCAACAGTAATGTCATAAATGCATATACTATTGTAATGCTAGCTCCAATGGATACAAAAATCCAAACCCATTTGTTTTTCCCTAAGCACAATTTCATTTAATATTTTTTAAGAACTAAAACAAAAATCATTATTTCATAGATCAATTACCCCTCTACCTTTTTTCTATTTAAATCTTGATAAAAAAGAAAAATTACACTTAAAARTCAAATTTGAATCATATTATAYAATTTTCAGGGGTTAGTGGGATGTGTTTTTTAATCCAACATTTTGAGGTAATTGGTAAGTTGATTAGTAAATCAAAGCGAGATTTCATGTTCGATTTCGATTCGTGACACCAGATAGATAAACGCAATTCGAATCGAATTCGACCTAATAAAAATACCGAGTAGTCTAAAATAAAATGTTATGAAATAAATAAAGAAACAAACAAAAATTCAAAGAATTGTTTTCGTCAAATAACTGCATATATTGATTAAAAAAATAATTCTTGGCATTCTAATTGTA
This sequence comes from Rhazya stricta, assembly GCA_001752375.1. Taxonomy (NCBI): domain Eukaryota; kingdom Viridiplantae; phylum Streptophyta; class Magnoliopsida; order Gentianales; family Apocynaceae; genus Rhazya; species Rhazya stricta. The sequence goes on along the minus strand of MEJB01000004.1, from coordinate 2,038,374 downwards.
CTTTAATATGCTTAAAAAAACTAGATAATTCAAGCTTGATATGGTCGTTTTGGTGTAACAATTGCCCAACTTCAATGATATGGATGGTTGGTAATATTCAAAAATGGGCAAAATTTTGAGTGAGACTTAAGTCTTTGAGCAACCAAACATTTTGACATTCTGTGAGTAGAGCCAACATTTGCTTCCACAGGCAGATATCTCAGCCACATTAAGAAATGTGAACATTCCACCTTCCTCCCTTGTATGTTAAGTCTTGTTTATCTATTCCCATATGTGTAATTTGACTCATGAAATTCAACCTACTTAACTAAATTTTTGATCATTCCAAAAGCTTTTGAACAATATAACATACGATGACGAATGAATTCGAGTAATGACTGTATTACTAAAGAACGTGATTAGTAATTGATTTATTATTTTTTGCGTCAAAATATCAAAATATCTTATAAACTTATTTTACTATAAACGTTTTTTGAAAGATATTTAGATYTAGATACTAATAGRAGATATTCTTTTTGTTAGGTGGATCGAATCTTTATGAATGGTAACTATGAAGTTATATTGATTTGATAAACTTCGTTTGTAAAACATGTTTTCAATTTTCTTTTTGGTTTTGAAATAAAAATCACATTTTTAATTACCATAAAATATGAAGAGAACCAATTCTCCGTTGCTTAAGTCTGCCGTTAACTTCCTTCTTCTTGAAGTACTGATTGACTCAGAACCAACAAAAAGAAATAAAAGAACGAAAACTAACGACGTTAGCACCCACCACACTCCTTAAGAGTTAGGAATAAAAGAGCCCTTCATTTTCATTCTCCTTCGAGCCTCGACCTCTCTCTCCCTCTCCTTCCTCCTTCCTCCTCCTCCTCCTCCTGCTCCTCCTCCCTGAACTTCTGATTTGATTCCTCCGTGCATCGTCGGGCATAATCTTTGGAACTTGCCTCATTTTGCATAGTCTTGYGGAAGCATTTTGAATTTGAGGATCATATATTGATTGTGTTGTTGAATCTCCAGGGCTMCCAACATTCAAAGTTTACTCTCTCCCTTGGAGGTATGTTCTTACTGTTGCATTACCATGTTAAGGTATCAGCAATGAGAAGTTTCAGTTCTTGGTGGAAGAAACTAATTCGGGCCTAAGGAAATTACAACTCTTCTTTTCACTTACAACTCTTCTTCTCTTACTTTGTGAAAGATGGGAGAGATGTCGGGCTTCCAGTTGGGCGTTATTGGTGCTCTGTTTCTTTCAGTTGCTTCTTCAGTATCCATTGTTATCGTCAACAAGGCCTTGATGAGCAATCTTGGTTTTCCATTCGGTAAACAGTCGACTTCTTTACTAATAATTTTGTCTCTTCGTCGATTCATATTTATAATTCCTTTCTTCTGATACTAATGCTTGAAAAGGACTATTATACTAATGATTTCAAGTCTGATTGTCCCTATCAATCCAGGGATATATGTGTGAAATATCAATTTTTTTCTGCAAGTTTGTGATGAGTTGAGAACCAAAATGATCAATAAAATGGAGCTTTTATGGGATTATTTAAGGATGTTTTCTTGAATTTTTACAGCAACAACATTGACTAGTTGGCACTTGATGGTAACATACTGTACTCTGCATGTGGCACTGCGCTTGAACTTCTTTGAAAACAAGCCAGTTGACATGAAGACAGTGATGCTATTTGGCATTCTAAATGGTGTTTCAATAGGGTTCCTCAACTTAAGCTTGGGATTTAACTCCATTGGCTTCTACCAGGTGCATTGAACTCATCCACCTCTGTATTTGAAGAAAATTTTCTTACTGGACCTCTCACAACGTTTCTTAATAATGCCCATGTTGCCACCACCCTCATCCCTTGTTTTGTTTCAGAGTACAAACTCTTGAAACAGCAGTGACAGACATCGTAGTTTATATTTATTTGCTTCTCCTACAAAGGCAGTTTTCTACTAAGATTGATCTAGATTCAATAGCAAGAAATTGTGGGATAAACATATAGTGGTTTAACTTGGTAACTGGAGCATTTTTTATCATTCATGAATGCACCCCATTTGCATATGTTTCTGATATTTCTCATGTTCGTTTCCTTCTTACCACAGATGACAAAACTTGCAATTATACCTTTCACGGTACTATTGGAAACCCTTTTCTTGAAAAAACAGTTCAGGTAATATTCGCAATCCCAAAGCAAAAATCTTTCTGCTACCCGTGACATATATATAAACTTAGCAGTTTTATCAATGATTGTATGTTTCTGTTTCTCAATGATATGCAGCAAGAGGATAAAGCTCTCTCTGTTCATCCTACTCCTTGGAGTTGGGGTTGCCTCCATTACTGATCTTCAGCTCAACCTCGTGGGGACAGTCCTTTCTCTTCTTGCCATCATCACCACTTGTGTTGGTCAAATTGTATCCTTTTCTGTTTTCATTAGTTCACATAAAAAGGGATTGCAGGATCTGAAATCAATCCTCCCACGACCAACTTTTATAGGCCAGTATGGTGTCAGCTGATCAATTTTCGTAACAAAATGCAGTAGTACAATTATAATACATTTATATCTCGATCTTGTAAAMTACATTTAAACCTGGTAAGGCTTTGAGTTAATTAACTGGTCACCCTTAACCTGGCACTCCGATTTCAGCTCACAAACACGATACAGAAGAGACTGAATGTCACATCTACTCAGTTGCTGTATCAATCGGCACCATTTCAGGCTGCTGTTCTCTTTGTATCAGGCCCTGTGGTTGATCAGTGCCTCACCAAGCAGAACGTTTTCGCCTACAAGTATTCTCCAGTAGTATTGGTAACAATTAMTGGCAGACTACCTTTATTGGTTTCTCTTTTTCTTATTAGCATTGTTCTGAACTGTCGGTGTCTTTTGGCCATTTTTCCAATATCAATATCTGTATCCAGGCCTTCATACTACTTTCTTGCTTGATCGCGGTTTCGGTGAACTTTAGCACCTTTTTGGTGATCGGCAAGACATCTCCGGTGACATATCAAGTATTGGGCCATCTCAAAACATGTCTAGTTCTTGGATTTGGCTACACACTTCTGCATGATCCTTTTACAGCAAGAAATATTGCTGGGATACTCATAGCCGTTGTTGGAATGGGCTTGTACTCTTACTTCTGCACCTCTGAGAGCAAAAAGAAACAAGGGGGAGATCTTCCATCTGTTATTCAGGTAATGCATATCAATTTCTGGCTTAATTGAACTGGAAATACCTTGCTYAATTGAACTGTAATCCTGTTGTTTCAGAACAAAGATAGAGATACAACGCCACTTTTGGCTGGGAAGAACATGGATGAAGAAAGTCAGGATGTGAAGAAAGCATCAAAGGGCTCCTTAGTTTGATTGTGGTGTAGGATTTTCGGAAAGTATGCCTTTAAGATATTTCTTTCATTCATATCTTCCACCGAGTGTAAATGATTTTGATTTCTACAATAAATGCATTTCTCYTAGATTGATCGATTGTATCTCATTTCTTTAATCTATTATTTCAACTATTCTCCTCCAACTCTTACCCGTAATGATAAGTTCATATATTGCTCAAACAATTTACAGCAGATATTCTTGGGGAAATTTGCGTTCCCTTCTTTCTAATCCTTCTGCCTCTGCCATACCATGATCTCTAAGCCTCAAACCACTGGCCTTATGGGGCTTTTCTTATTTGAATCTAAACCCAGATTCTAAGCATTGTTGCTGCAAAACCAGCTTATTAAAAGCCAGTGTGGGCAAAACCCTTCAACCCAAAATACAAGTCTTTCGAGACTTGGCATATCAGGCGGCTGTCAAATTGGTTTTCTAATCGGCTAAAACATTGAACTCATTCTCCTTTTGGATATATAAGAAACTTGTTGTGGGTTGTAATGAAAGAGCAGATGTGGCTGTAAAGAAACTCTCAAATTCAGAGGCAACAAAACCAAACTCAAATTCCCAGAAAATCTTCTCTCTCTCTCTCTCTCTCTCTCTCATGCCATGTTCTTCCACCATCCCCTTTTCTGCATCATGTGACAGTTAATAATTGCTGATTATCCAAGCACTATTTTCTTTGGACTGCTCTCTTAAGCGTAAAAGCAGTTAATTTTAAATTTTTTTTCATTAAATTTTGTAAACCTAAAAGTTAAGATCAATTATTTTTATGCTTAGAAAGAACATCCCTTTAGTATTAGAGCATTCTCATTTCTACTCCGTTAATACTGAATAAATTTTGACAGAAGGYAATGAATACATGGATTTATTGTCTGTATGTTAGTTGTTGGGTGGATACTGAAGAAATGCTACTCTGTTTTCGGTTTTAYGTTTCTCTCAAACTAATATAACCAACTTTTTTTAATATTTTTAACGTTTATTTTTTCCACATCAAGATAATAATCTTAAATCACTATGAATTAATGAATATAAAATTATCGAGATTCTATCTATTTCGATTATGATGGACATTTAATAATTTTTTTAATTTTTAAACTAATCAATGATTTACACCCAAAATTATAGCAAGATAATGATGAACTATTGCATAAGATACTTAAAGATCGTGAAAAATTTTATACGATAACTTAACTAATTACTTTATAAAGTTTTAAATCTTTTAGTAATCGCGTCAAATAGATTATTTTAAAATAATTTATTTGACGTGATTAAGAGCTCATGAGTTATCATATCCAATAATGTATATTGTAGTAAAGTAAAATAAAATCTTAATAGACCAAAAAGGTRGGGTGTCGTATTATCAGGAGGGAATGAGAATGAGATTCCTTCATTGCATTGACCCAAACTTACCCCTTACGCACTTAAAAAGACTCGTAAGGATACGGTTGGCCGGTCGTGCTCTGTCCACGACAATGATGTACACGACCTCGCAGGTTGCTAGAATAACACGATCATCTATCTCCCCTCTTCAATTTTTTTTWAAGTTTTAGGATTGGTGGTCTTAATTTATTAATAATTTATAAGTTATATTCGATTTAATAATTTGATATCATGCATAATTAATTAATTTTTACATTTATTTAAGATGATTTCGCTTTTATATTTATTTAATTATTAAGTTATGAGTTGACTTTTTTATTTCACGTGATTTCGTATTATTATATTATATATAATTTATAAGTTAATAATAAATTAAGATCTGCTCATTTTAAAATTACGCTCAATTTAGGTTGGACATATTTCTTGTTTTTAAATATATATAAAAATTAATGTGGTTTTTGKAAAAATGGAAAAAAATTAGATTATTGGAGCTTCAAGGTTACATCTTCGCAAAATATACAAAAATTATAAATAATTTACTTAATTTCAATAATTAAATGCGTAATTATTAATTATTAGTAAAAAGAAAGTGACGTGATTTGATGTATTTCCAAAATATTCTCACAATAATTTATTTGCTCCTTGGTAACTTTATAAGCTTTAATTCACTCGAATTATAACATACTACCTCAGTCTCAAAATTATTTTGTTGCATTAGGAGCGTGCTTAAGAATTAATGAAACTATTGATGGAGTTATTATCTTCTAGTATTGATTTTTATATTATATTTTGTTAAGAGTTATTATTACTTTACATATAAAATAATTTATTATTGTCACTTTTACATCCTAAAATTTKTTTATATTTTGATCAATATTATTTAGTGAATCAAAGTTTTAAGAGTCTAAAGTTGGAAATAGCATCTTAAGTTTTTGATATCAAACTCATAAGTTAAAAGCGAGATCTCGTGTTCAATCTCTATTTGTAATGCAAGGTCTCAAGTTTAAGTATTACTTGTGGTGTTATATTAAAAGAGCTTTGAGTTCAACCAATCGTTTTTCGAGTAAGCATTAACTCTGTGGATACAACTTGAGTCAAATTTAAATTAATCTTACCAATCGGATGATATAATAAGAAATATAAGCTGTTTCACATGCATGTAAATAATTTGTTCGGAGATTCTTTCAATAATATAATAGTATTTTGTTTCATACATAWCTAAATAAATTTTTCAATATTAACCTTAATTAACTATCAATTAAATAAAAAGATTTTTACTTTACAAATTATTAATCAATACGCATAAATCTATTCCAACACAATTTATTAACATTTACTATTTTATTTATAAAAAGGCATCGTTGAAATACATGTGGTGTCTATTGCCAAGGAAAAAAACGATGTCAAAATACAAAAAAAAAAAAAGAAAGAAAGAAGAAAAAGAAATCCAGAAATCAAGAAAGTAGTTGGATTTGGCTTGAAAAATTGTTTTCGTATGGTGGGAAGATTGAGGGGCATCACTGTCATTTGGCATTTTCTAATCATTTTGCCTGCGGAAGACTTGTCTCACGAGGCGAGGAAGCCATTCAGTTTCTTGTTTCATTGCTTGCTTTAACAGCCCAACAACGCCAACAGTAGCAGTAAAATAACCAAACAAAAGTGTACTCCAGGGGCGAGAAATCAAAAGCGAAGAGAAAAAGCTTTACTCTACTTCTTCTCTCTCTTCTTCGTTGGTCATCTTCGCCAGCACGGCAACCCCACAAGTACAGTTGCAGGTTTTTGTTTTTTTTTTTTCCCTCAGTGCTAGAGAATCCAGAGATCAAAATTCGGATTTCATTGGTGGGTTTCTAATTAACGGAGCAAAATATAAACTATAACTGTGTAGCAGTAGGCTTGAAAGGACTAGTTTTACTCCGCCTGGAAAAGCTTGTCATTGCAGGATTATAGAGTGGTGAAATTTTTCTTTTTCTCTTTTTGTTGGATTCTTTACAGAATATTGTGAGATGGGTGTGTCGCAAAATGATGGTGGCAGAATGGAGGGGTGGTTGTATTTGATACGGTCTAATCGGATTGGGCTACAGTACTCGCGGAAGAGATACTTTGTTCTTCAAGATCACCTTCTCAAGAGCTACAAATCAGTCCCACTTTCAAAGAACGAGGTTTTACAATTTTTATTGTTTTGGTKTTGTTCGTGATTTTGTATTCTGTTTGTACATGTTCTCGTTTGGTGCTTGCTGTTGTCATCGATATCCATTATTGTTTTACATGCTGGGTTTCCTTTTTCCTGTTCTGGGTTGAAAGGTATCAGAATATGTTTGTCTGGGGAAATGCCTATGTTTTGACAAATGTCTATGTTAATTAGAGAACGTCAAGTAAGATACACAAGATATCTTGTTAAGAACTGGTGGACATCACTATCTATCAGGAAAAATGAAGGGGAAAAAAGGAAAAAGAAGTTAGTGGACATGATTCATATAGGATTTAGTAAGAATATTCGCAGTATTCTGGGTGTATTTTGTTCCTTTTCCACTCCACTATCATACTACGACTTGATTAATAGATTGATGGTACTTTCGATGTTGATGTATCTATTGCTTGAAGAATTGTGCGCTGTATAGTAGTCTAGTTCTGAGACAAGATTTGTTGCCAAGTTTATTTGAACTTTCTGATTTTGGAGAATTAAAAACAGGTTATGTTATAAGAATGAGTTTTAAGCCAATGGATGATGACCCCGAACTATGTTCAGTTTCGCCAATAAAATTTTTACTGCTCTCAAATTTCCTTAAACATTGTGCCATRAATCAAACCTACTCTACGTTTTACTAKTACATGCTCGGTTCAAGTCTAAAAGTACCATCCTGCTTAATAGATGAMGCTGTAGGAATAGCTTGACATTTCCTRTGTAAAAATCTGTTAAGCATGGATTTAAAGATGTTGGTAAATAGAGATGATTAGAGGTCTMTTGCTTAGCTGAATCTGTAAATTCATTTTGTTCATGGACCAAAACGACTTAAAGAATTAACTTACTTCTTGATAGTTCTACTGATGTAACTGAAACTGCTGATGGATTGGACAGCATTATCAACCATATTATGTGTCAAAGTGGTTGTATTGCTAAAAAATGTATATTAGTTACCAGAAATGTGTTAAAGCATCATTCTGTCTTATAGTGATTAAAAGGGAACTGCAAATAATACTAATACTAGTTATAGCTTGTTAATACATTGTAAATCTTTAATATGTTTCCTGTGTTTTATCTTCTTCTCTTTCATTCRTATCTTGGCTATTCAACATTTGCCAAAGTTGTTCATGTGATTTTAGAATGAAATGCTGACAATTGTTTCAAGATCTTATTGCTTTTGTATACTGGCTACTCTACATTTGCCAAACTTGGTTGGTCTATAATCTTTAGAACTACCTTCTGACAAATTTTGCAGGATCCAATCAGAAGTGCAATTATAGATTCCTGCATTCGGGTGTCAGATAATGGAAGAGAAAGCATCCAAAGAAGAGTATGTACATTACGCTACTTTTCTCTGCATGGTAGTAATTAGTATATGTATATACATTCAAAAGTGTATATTGTTTTTCTCTTGGAACCATAGATGATTATCCTTTTCRAACAGTCCTTAATGGCTTAGCATTTCAAAATTTGCAGGTGTTCTTTATCTTTACACTTTATAATACTTCCAATCACAGCGATCAACTGAAGGTCTGGAAATTTTGCATCAACGTCTACACTTTTGTTTAAAACTCATTKTGGGYAGTTATTAAGTCTAAAATTCTTAGCTAGGAGCAAATAGTCCTGAAGAAGCAGCAAAATGGATGCAATCGTTTCAAGAAGCAGCTTTAAAGGTCCAAAACAGTTCAATTTCATTAAGTTGCAAGACAACCTAGTTCTGCAAACTGATGTTTTGAAAATCCTTGCAGGCAGACCAAAATCAAGTAGCCARMCCTGAAGCACAGCCTTTGAGGTGTCTTAACACTATAATTTATATTTTATTTTTGGAAAGGATGAAATATGCACTTTGTGATTTTGTGGAGAATGGTTAATCTGACCCTGTTTCTGTGAATTTATCAATTAATCTTAATTGATTTACCAACAAGTTAAAGATCCTAAAAATGCTTTCCTAATACTGTTTATGATACGTTTTATAGTTCTGAGATGGTATGTATAGCTCGGTCTCTTAATTCCAGCATTCTTGTTTTCAGGTTAAATTGCTCTACCAAGGKTCGTCATACACGTTCCCTTGACTGGACCCTTTGTTCATCTACAGTYATGGATGCAATGACATCTGATGTTGTTGCACCTTCACCTTGGACAATCTTTGGATGCCAGAATGGTAGGAATCCATATTGCATTAGATAGGAAAGCACATTGCTAAATTTGCACTTTTAACTATAWTTAGTAWACAGGACTCCGGCTATTTAAGGAAGCTAAAGATAGAGAGTTCCATAGAAAGGTTGGTGGCATTTGATTTGGTTTTTCACGCTTTGACGTCCGTCTCTGTTAAATATGGTCCTGTATCTTGCAGTGGGATGACCATCCTGCAATAATGGCAGTTGGAGTAATTGATGGATCTTCAGAGGCTATTTTTCAAACGCTGATGTCTCTTGGCCCTTCAAGATCAGAGTAAGTTGCTAGAGATCTTTGGTTTAGAGTTTATATCTTGCATGATACTAAAAACAGAATAATGAGTTCAAAGTTTATATTATAAAAGGAACCGTGGTTATTCTTCCACCCCCTCCCCCCCCCTGGGGGCAGGAATAAAAGGCAGTATTCTTCTCTTGGAGCATGCGATTGTCACTTTAAAAATTATACTAAAAAGAAGAATAATCTCATGTGGTAGTAATAATGAGATGGAAATTTTCATGCACTTTTGGGTAGGAGGCAGAAAAGCAATTTTGCTGTCTGATTGATTGCACTTCTGGGTATCCATGTCAACCACTTCTGACTCTTTGTTATTTACCAACATCTTGCAGGTGGGATTTCTGTTTCTACAAGGGTAGTGTCATTGAACATCTTGATGGTCATACTGATATAGTTCACAAGCTGTTATACCGCAATTGGCTACCTTGGTCTGACTTYTACCTTAGACCTTGTGGAGAATCTTGGTTATTTATCTTTAGAAGTGAAAATATGATATGTATTGTTGCAGGGGTATGAAACCTAGGGATCTTCTCTTGCGGCGCTACTGGAGAAGAGAGGATGATGGAACCTATGGTAATAAGTTTTTGACATAATGGAAAGGATTTTTATTATCTTTTGCGTGTAAATATATGCATGTCTTTTTATAGTTAACTCTTCTTCACTCCACTGCAGTTATTCTGTACCATTCTGTCGTTCACCAGAAGTGTCCTCCTCAAAAGGGCTATGTTCGTGCCTGCCTTAAAAGTAATGTATGCTTACATGTAGAGCAGAGGCGGATCTGGTTTCAGTGATTCTCTAATTCATATTTTCCTAAAGGAAATATTAACAGTCTGCTGGTATTTTGGAAAAAATGTCATGCAAGAGAATTCTTTCCTCTTTTSTGTTGTGTTTTGCTTGCCATCTATCTTCAATGATGTTTCTATCACTAAACATTGCTTATAAATGATATCTATTCACTGCTAATTACAGCTATCAAACTTACTCTTGTCCACAAGCAAATCTATCTTTTGCACCTTTTGCTCACAATTCAGTTTCATAAGGCTTCTTCAAAATTTTAGGAGAACTCTATGCTTAGTTTGTGCTGGAAATAAGGTGAATTCTATCCTTACAGGTGGTGGATTTGTGATATCTCCTGTGAATCAAGGGAAGCAGTCAGTAGTTAAACATATGCTTGCTATTGACTGGAAATCCTGGAAATCATATCTGCAAGTGTCCTCTGCCAGATCCATAACCATCCGCATGCTTGAGAGAGTGGCTGGTGTGTTCAAAAGGCCTGCAAATAAGTCCATATTTTTTTTCTGCTTGTTTAGTTTGCTTTGTATCGCTCTTGTTACTAATCCAATCAGCATGTTCTGCTGCAGCTTTAAGGGAGTTRTTTAGAACAAAACTTGGGGATACAGTCTCTGATTTCTCATCTGGTGAGCTGATGAGAGAGAGAAGGTTACACCAAAATGGGGAAGAGTTAAAGGTTGAAGTCAAAACCAAGCTGGAGAATGGGAAGAGCAAGGTGGATGCTGATGAGGAAGAAATGGTTAAAACGCCTTCAGAACATGCAAGCCTTGTGGGACTAAATGAGTCAACAGATGAGTTCTTTGATGTTTCTGAACCATTGGATTATGATCAATCAGAAAATGGCTGGTCTTCTGATTTTTGTCCCGATACATACTCTCAGGTACTATCTAAAAGGGTATAACTTTGTGATATTTGAAAGGAWTAAGACCTTGAGAGTGTTGAGTTCTGCATCAGTTAGAATCCCTTAGGCCATTGCAAGTATGTGAAGCTACCATGATATGAAGATTAAGAAAGAACTTTATGTATACTASTAAAAATGGATGCTCATATGTTCCTCTGCAGTGGAAAGCATTCCCTCACCCTAGCAATTACTATTAAATTGTAGTTGAGATGTAGTCACTCTGGTTTCATAGAAGGAAACAATTCTTGCTATTTCAATCTGGACATGTCTTTGGGTTTCCTTAACTGCTTCCACATTTCAGGATACACGCCATCCAAAATTATCAACAGCTGCTGTTTTTGTGAAAAGGTTACATGATCTTGCAGGTGAGTTTTAAGATATGTGTCTAATGATGTCGTGGATGGTGTCACCCTGATTTCTTTGAGTACCTCAGCATGTTATTGTATTGGGGCCTTAAGGAGTTGGATRAAAAATCCACATTTTTGTACTTATTCTCTCTGTAGCTCTCTTTTTCGTCCTGTTCCTATATCATCAAATTTGGATGCGCTTGACAACTCGAGAATAACATGTGTAGTTGTTGTTTTTGCTGGTCTTTTGTCAATTTTTTCCTAGTTTCCTGGTTGCTAATTTCAAGAACAAGAACTTGCAGGTTTTTTTAATTTCTGATAGGTTGAGATATTTTTGTGCTACAGTTCAGAAGAAGGGTTATGTGGATTTACAAGAGATGGCAAGGGAAGACAGTCTCTCATGCAACTATGGGTTCACTCTTCCAAAGGATCCAGCTTGTAATCTTCTTTGCAGCTGGACTGCAGCAGATCCCTCAACATTTCTGATTCGAGGAGAGACTTACCTAGAGGACCGTAAAAAGGTGTCCTATATTATAATAAAACTAATATCATTGAACTATTCTACTCTAGACCGTTCTCCATTTAGCTTCAGGTTTCCCTGAAAAGTCCTGAAATTAATATATAACTATACTGCTCTTGAWAACAGTTCAGKAGTAAAATATGTCCATATATATTCCATGAGATTTCCTGATAAGCCTAGCAAGAGGTTCAGCCACCATTTAAGATTTTCTTTTGCTTGGACAGCATTTTGTTTCTTGTTTATCAATGTTGTTGCTGTTCCAAAGGAGAATTCTAGTTTTGACTGGTATTAGTGCTTTCGCTTGAACAATGTAACCAATCAAAAAACAGTTATTATTATTATTCTTTTTCTTTTTCCTCTTTTTTYCCTTYTGCTTCTGCAAAGTTACCAAAGTGATATTCTGTTGTAGCCAAATCYTGGCTCTAAAAATGTTCTTTGCTGGGACCAATGAACCTATAGCATTGTGGTCCCTGAWCTAGTTCAGGGGTTATTGTTTCCAGGGCAGCAAATATAAAAGTACAAGACCATAGAAAACTACAAGAAGAATAAAAAGATTAGAGCACTAGGAATTTATAGGTTTTGTATCTTGAATTTGTTTTCYATTCATGTTATTATTCTTCCATTGTGAAACAGCGTTTTTTGTAAGCTTGTAGATATCATTCTTTTCCTCTGCCTTTCCAGATTAAAGCAAAAGGCACTTTAATGCAAATGGTTGCTGCCGATTGGTTGAGATCCGACAAGCGAGAAGATGATCTTGCTAGCCGCCCTGGGAGCATTGTCCAGGTTCTATTTTTGTTATTTCTTAAATCTTTAACTTTGTAGTTTTTGTGTTATATGCAAACRTACTTGTCTAAAATCCTCTTGCYATACTTAATCCTTGCACCATCTACTCTTAAAATTTGATAACAATCCATTATGCTTCAAAATAGATGTCTTCATTTGCTATGCAGAAATATGCAGCAAAGGGTGGTCCAGAGTTCTTCTTTATTGTCAACATACAGGTAATATAGTTCTCCATTTGACAACTCCTTCCAGTTTGACTKTTGAACAAAAATATTTGGTTGTCATGAATGTTTACAACCTCAGGTCCCAGGTTCGACCACTTATAATCTAGCTCTATACTATATGATGAGTACCCCAGTTGAAGACACACCCTTGCTGGACAGTTTCATCAAAGGAGATGATGCTTACAGAAATTCAAGATTCAAGCTCATACCCTACATATCTAAGGTTAGTTAATACAAACAACTCTCTGAATCTGGTGGTCAGTATCTGATCACTGCATGATGCTAAGAACGAGGTTTACATGCTTTGTCAATTTCAAGTTACTGAGTGCAGTCACTTTCTGATTGTATATGTTGTCTATTAATTTGAAAGAGAACTTCTTCTGTGTTACATTATTTTAAGCCCTACGGCATGGCAGAGAAGACCGAATTCTACAAATTCTTTCCTTCTATTTTCTTGTTTTTCTTTTTCATTTATTAATTTGAAAGAGAACTTCTTCTGTGTTACATTATTTTAAGCCCTACGGCATCACAGAGAAGACCGAATTCTACAAATTCTTTCCTTTTATTTTCTTGTTTTTCTTTTTCATTTATATCAAATTGGTAATCAAATTTTCGGCATCTATTATTGTCACGCAGGGTTCCTGGATAGTAAAGCAGAGCGTTGGGAAAAAAGCATGCTTGGTTGGTCAAGCATTAGAGATTAATTATTTTCATGGGAAAAACTACRTAGAGGTAAAGATTACTGATGTAACATTATGTATAAATCAGCTTGGTGGTTTTATTTTTATATGCATGTTACCTTTATTGGTCTCACCTGTAGCAAAAATCTCAAGGAAAACTGAGGGAGTATATAAATAATAAATTGAAATAGAAAAGGGCTTTTAAGGTCTCAGCCAAAGGGAAGGGGTAGTTTTGGAGAATCAGGAGATGAAGATTAGGAATTCAAAGTCACACAAGGACTAGATATGAAACCAATATTAAGAAGAAAAGCATAACTTTAGGTACATTGATAATAACAAGAAATTGAGAATGCTTTCTGTTGTCAGAAGTAACTATTGCAGTGACATTTAATATCAAACAATTACATACATAGGAGAAGAGCATATGTGTGTATTATAGATAGTACAGCCGTTGGATACTCATAAACTCCTAATACTAGAAACATGTTTATTTCTGCCTACAAGAAATTTAATGCTTATAAGATCGTTTTTCCTGCATCCTAAAATTGTGTTGTGATATCAGCTTGGTGTGGATATTGGTTCRTCGACTGTTGCAAGGGGTGTGGTCAGCCTCGTTCTTGGTTACCTTAACAATTTAGTAATAGAGATGGCTTTCCTGATACAGGTAATCATACTTTACCTTACAGACAGTTCAGTCTAATGACATGGGGACTGTGTCAAAAGAATTGAAGCCCTTTCATATTTTGGATTCCTAATCATTTTGTTTATGGTTTCACCCACTGATGCTCTAAAACATCATTGTATCTTTGACAGGCCAACACACCAGAAGAGCTTCCAGAGTTTCTTCTGGGAACTTGCCGGCTTAACCATCTTGATGCCTCTAAATCTATTCCAGTGAAACCATGATGAGAAATATCACTWCTTTACCTAATCCAGAAGTTCATCAGGTCCTAACTTGGATGATGGTGGGCCAGGGAAGTGACTTTAGAATCACTTGTGCATGTCAATTCTTTTATTCGATCAAAGTTAATACCCAGTTGTATATTGAATTACGTTATTGGTATTGTTGGTTGCAGTATAGATAAGATGAGCCCTTCAAWYGTGTGCATGAATTGACATCASWCTCMAAGGATCTTTTTCCCCCTCCCCTGAGTATAATGATAGAACAACGCATCTTTCATTAACCACTCACGTAAAGGAAATATCAGAGGATCGGAAAATAGATCTCCATAATATGAATTTGGAGTCATCAAAGTTGTCTCGTGGTGAAGATTGAGGATAGAATTTGTACGTCTATTAGATAAGGCTTTATCTGTCTTACATTTAGGCAAGCGAGGATAAGCCATTTATTTAGACTTGGAAAATACAATTTAAAATTATATTTGAAGCTAATTTTTCTTTTTAACGCTTACTTTGGTTTGCCCAATATTGAACGTTTGATATAATGGACTCAAAAGACAAAAAGGAATTCCGGCAAATAAGCTTCCGGTGCCGGACTTTTCAAAATTGACCATCGGGACTCTAATGTACAAAAAGGAATTCCCGTAGATGGTCTGGAGTCCAGTGACGGGCTTTTCAAAATTGATCATGGTGGGGTCCACAATCAACGACAACAGGAGAGTGGCTCATTTGGTGTGCGATAAGAGCCTCCTTTGACTCCCTTAAATTACTCAAATCTAACTAATTATAACTAATAATAAAATCTCGGCGGTATTTTAAGTCATTCAGCCGGCTCCCATATTACCATAATACCCCTTTTTATGTCTTGGTAATTTACTTCCTTTTATTTTTTTTAAGTATTTTATTGAAAAAAAAACATTAATTTAAGAATGAATAAATTTGATTAATATAACCTTTCGTTATATTTCTAATTGGCATACAGTAATATAAAAGTATTCCTAGATTAAGAAAAATAAATGAAGAATTATTTCAATTTGTGAAAAAATGGAGAATAATAATTAAACATCACTAGATTTAATAAAATTAAAATGATAGTAAAAATATATAATTTTTTATTTATTGAGATGTACTAAATAGACCACTTATTTAATAATAAATAAATTAGATGTTCAAGGCCATTATAAAAGAAGAAGAGGAAAGTATTATATAATGATTGTGGATTTTAACTAATAAATTTAGAAAAGTATCTCATCATTATATATAGCAAATATTAATGAAAGATTATGTGGAATAATCGTGGTAGCATATGCAGTACTTAAAGAATTGCACCAATTGCTTACTATAGACACTATATTTACTTTGAAACTAAAAGGATTTAACGACGTTATGAAGCATATTATAATTATTAATTTGAGTTTATTACTTTGTATTTTAATAATTTTCCTTCACTAGAATAAGAATATTTATTATGACACATATCAATTAAATTGATGAAAATAAAGAGAATTATCGAATTAAGTGAGATATATAAATCTATTTATCAAATTTGTATTTGGTTCCTCTAGCATGGAGATTACTCCCTTCCGTTCTTTAGTATAGTATATTTACAATAGGTAGAATTTACAATTTAACTATAATAAATTAATTTAAAATTATAATTAAAATAATATATTTTTTACATCGAAAAAAGATAACTAATTGTATAAGAGTAAATATATTTACGTATGATATTAGATTAAAAATTAAATAAGATTAAAGATAAAAATATATTTAATAGTATATTGATAAATGAAATATGACATCTTCTAATGTTATGACGTCGAGAGTAGTTTGGTAAATATTAAAACAAAAAGAAAAAGTTTGGTTAATAAATATCCATTTTCGTACCTGGTACGGTTTCATCCCCCCAATTCTTGTTTACCAAGTTTACCCCTCCTAAGGTACCAAGGTGCCAGGTCATTTACCATCCTTGTAATATTTTACCCCTACTTGATTTCTTTTCAGCCTTCCAACAATAATAGTATAATTGTTTTTCCGGCGCACGATGCTGGTGGCAAATGAGTCTGAAAGACTCGGGACAAGCAGAAATTCAAAGCAAAAGGAATTTCTGTTTATCCCATACCCATAAGTTCTGAAGCTTTCTTCCGGGGCAAGAATTTTGAAGGAGAAAATCAGAGAAAAAAGGAGGAAGGCGGGGTCAACAAGCTTCTTCGATCGGAGGGGTGAAGCTTGTGTTTGTGGACCCCTGTCTGATCGGGAGGCAACTCGCTCTTGTGAATTTATGAGCACGAGATCACGAAACTCAATAAGGTTTGCCATTTTTACTCTATATGGACGCTTTCCTGTAGGTATGCGTGTGTTTGCGCGCTTTCTTTTTCTCGAGGGGGGTTGAATCAGGTGGCATTCTCATCTCTGTTTTTGTGGCATTAGAAAAGAAGATAGTGGTGGGGTTTAAATTTCTGTTCATTCTGGATGCTATAAGGCTGACGCTGCAAACTCTTGTTTTTGCCGGTCTGTGCAGGTTTTCTTGATCAAGTTTGAGGAAAATATGAGGAGGACATATTGTGATTTAAGCTTGGCTCTGGTCCTGGTGTTACTTTTACATGGTATTTTGTTTTTTTTTTCTGGGCTTTGTTTTTTTGAATAATATTGACTATGACCCGCTGATTGAAAGATCTTAGCTTGGTGTTTAGAAATGATAAAAGTTGGTTTAAGTAACATAACSAGGTTTGGTGTCCAAACAGGGTGATGTAAGCTTGAGATGAGAAAGAGCTTGATACGAAGTTTGTTTTTCAATATACTAGAAAGAATAACTAAGACAGTGAAAAAYAAAAAAAACAACATTCGTTGCCTAATTAATGCACCTGAATTTCTCTTTTCTCTTTTTTTCCCATTTTCCCTGATTCAATTTGTGTGCCCTAGTTTCGCGTTTAGAAAGCCAGATGCTTTCTACATGAGCTTCTTAAGGAATTGCTGATTGTGCAAAGACATAGATTGAGAACTATCATGCCTGGAGTATGGGAGTTTATTTCTTCACATGGATACCCAGATAACTTAATAGTTTATAACGTGTTGTTCCTAATAGTTGATTTCATTTGCTTTTTAGCAGTTCTTAGCATTGTAATGGCRTCCGTTAATGAAGCTGGATTTGACCAGTGTGAACATATTGTCAAAAAGTGGGCATCCTCCACCCTTGAAACAGAAGTCAAAGAAGACAAACATGTGTTACGCGACYTGCTGTTTTTCCTTCACATCCCTAGAACTGGTGGGAGAACTTATTATCACTGGTAAGATTTCACTTGTGCAAGTACATATTGGCACAAAACTGGGTTTCGAATTCCTTGACAAGGGCATACAACTTATGGTTGCATTCCTTGCTATGCAGCTTTTTGAAAAAGCTGTACCCTCAATCTTTGGAATGTCCACGTTCTTATGATAAATTGAGATTTAATCCCAGGTAACATAGTCATTCTCGTACTTTTACTGTTAGATACCATTGTTGGTATGTGTCTAAATTTAGCTCAACGAATTGAGATGCATCTGCTTCATGAGAAATCAGAAGAAGCCATGAACTTATTCTAGTCTTGGCTACTTGGCAAAGCTACAGATGCATGTAATTGTCATCTGTATAAAGCTTAAAAGCATTGATCAAACTATTTCATTTTTAGTAAATAACATGTTCCCAATTAGGGCTCAAATTTTAGCACCTTTGATAGAAACAATGGTGCAAGAGCTTGATAATACATTTCGGAGTTGATAGATTAACAGAAATTTAGAGATGCATTTTGTTTTATAGTCTTAAAAAGTTTCATATATTTGAGGACTGATTAATACTGGGAACTAAGATTGGTTATACTTTGTTGTTTGATTTTTCAGATTACTCAAATGTTTGGACTCTTTMAGTCTCTAGCTTATATTASTCTGAGTTTAAATGTTTTGGCTAACAATAAATTGGATTTTTCAGTACKTAGTAAGGTTCAAAAGTATATTGCAGGCATGCTTTCTCTTGATGCAACTTAAGAAATTTTCCATATAAGGAGTAAAAAGTAAATTAGCTACTTTCCCGGGGCACTATGATGACTTTTTGTTCTTCATTTTGTGTTATAGCTACTTTGAAAGCTTGAAATCTTTAGGGATTGCTTTGCTAAATCTGTACAATTTCAATGCACTGCACAGGAAATCAGATTGCAGCTTATTAGTTACTCACGATGACTACAGCATGATGTCCAAACTTCCTAAAGGAAAAACTTCAGTGGTGACAATACTTAGGGACCCAGTTGACCGTGTTTTTAGTGCTTATGAATTTTCTGTGGAGGTAGCRGCTAGGTTTTTGGTACACCCAAATATAACATCCGCCTTAAGAATGACAAATCGTTTGCGAGCAAAAGGAAGGGCAATCAGCACATTGGATATCTGGCCATGGAAGTATCTTGTTCCTTGGATGAGAGAAGATTTGTTTGCTCGGGTAGGTCTGCTAGCAGCTATCATCAAATTCTTCTTTATGCGTGAATGTGCATATAACCATCCAATGTTCTCTGGTGCTTAAGCTTGCTAGCTTTTAGGTACTTAAAATATGGTTGTTGATCTGTTGTAGGAAATAAGATTTTTGTATTTGGGGCTTTTTATTCAGACTTTTGTTTTCCATAAGTATAACATGGAAGAAGGTTCAAGGTTTTTTTAAACTTTTTTTCTATCTGTAAGAATTTCAATTAGATAATAGATGTCATTTTACTTGTTCATCTCTTTGAGTGGGTGGGTGGCTATATGAATAGTCTCTTACCATCTGGATCAGTCAGATTCCTACCCCTCTCCCCTGAAGACTTTTTTTCATTTTACCCAGTAAATCCTCAATGTGATCTTAAACTTTTTGCAAGCTTTCTCTGCATTTGTCTTTAGGTGGACCGTGTCAGTGGTCCTTCTGGTTCAGTAATTTAGCTATTCATTTGGACAGGTCTGTCCAGTTTCACCATTCCAGTTCTCAGAATAGGCATTTGCACCATGTGATCACTTTCTTTGGGGAACATGTTTGCACTGACCCATGCTTCATTGTATGTCATCTGAAATCGTCTGTTGAAGTTTTCTTCTGGATACTCTATTTCCATCTGGAGTGGTTATGGTCGTGGATGGCAGAGAAATTTGTTGCGAAATGTGAAATCCTCGAAGATTAACAGTTACTGCTTTTAACAGATAATGATTTTGTTTCTTAAGCTGATTGCAGAGGGAAGCTAGAAAACGTGATGGTCTGGTTTCTACTGATAGCGGTGATCCATACAATATGGAAGATTTTGTAATGCCATTGCACAAGTACATTAATCATCCTATAGCACGGGACATCATTCATAATGGAGCCACTTTCCAGGTATCTAGCCGATGTTCATGTGGTTGGTTTACAGGTACCTTTGCGCCTCAATGGCATAGCTCATTAATCCATGAACTGATAGTGAGTTCATAGTGATAGTCATGCGTTTATGAAACTTCTGATCCTACATTTCTCAGTCTCAAGAGTGAAACCTGGTTTTATCCTTCTYGAGATCCAAATTGGAGACTTGAGAATGAGGAATATTATCCTTGCATAKCCTTTTTTGATGGCCTATTTTCAGTAATATTCGTTGAGCAAAATTCAAGCATCTGAATGTCTAAAWGGAATTATGTAGTTCTTGAGGGTATAACAATATATGCTTGCACTCTAGCAACAATCCTAGTTTCTAAAAAATAGGTACTCTTGAACTAGTCTATCCAGGTCTAGATCTTAAGAGTAARGGCTACACAATGTGGTACACAAATGTACGTGAGCTGACTACTTCATGGAGAGTTTACCGAGTAAGATTATCAAAAGGTTATATGAATGAGCTATTACTTTCCAGAGACGTGGAGAAGAAGGAACTTTTACTTTTATCATATCTCATTTGTTTCCAGTTATCTGAGGTTGAGCCACCGTTGACAAGGTTTTCTTGTACATGTATAAGTATTGATAAGATATATCGACAAACGTACACCGTCTGTGTCTGCCATAGATAATCATGACTTATCAGGATATTTTGTTGGACTTATCCCCAAATTAAGGGAAGTAATTTGTTGTCAAACCTTACATAAGTGAAACTTTATCATATGTTATGCTCCTTTTTGTAGTAACATGCTTAAATATGTTTATTTTGTATCCTTTGTTGCTCTATAGATTGCAGGACTTACAAACAACTCTTACCTGGCCGAGTCACATGAACTGCGCCATTGTGCACTGAAACATGAGGCTCTTGGTGAATATGTCCTGGAAGTTGCAAAGGTACTACAGGTTCATTTCGTTGTGGTTAACATTTGTTAGTCATTTTTTCTCTCTCTGATATTATGTTCTTCCTTATGGTTGTGATCATCGTAGATCCTTGTAAATCTTGCAGAAGAGATTGGATGATATGTTGTATATTGGACTCACTGAGAATCACAGAGAATCAGCACAAATTTTTGCAGATGTGGTTGGTGCACAGGTGATCTCTCAGTTCAGAGGATCAAACTTTACCACAGATGATACAGTTCCTAATGCTGCAGGTCAGTATTAGAAGATTTACTATATTTGATGGATGCCCCAATAGATGGGAACTTATCCTTCCCCCAGCCATCCACCCCCTTTTCTTCTCTTAGGGGTTTATTTCTAGATGTTGGAAGTTCTGGACCTTGATGCTTTCATGCCAAGGTATTGGTAATGGAGGTTTCAGTGCTCTGATTGTTGAGTTGAACTCTCATCTGAAAGCTCGTATTTTTCTCCATAAGATGGATTAAGGTTTATATGAAGAGGTTAAAGGGAAAGWGCATAATCTTCTTTATTGAGTCAGTCAAGCTTCAGAAAAAYAGGTTCTCTTTTCTGCTTGTGAAACTTCATTTTCCGAATAAGGATTCTGTTCACTTGTCACCTTTTTGGCCAGTTTTATGAGAGAGAAACAATAGCCATTTAATTTCTCCTTTTTAAGCTAAATGTTGAACCATTAAATGTACTTGTTGAAATTGCAAGTTTGTCTATGTGATAGAGTTTCAGATTTTTCTCTATAACATCCCCTCCCCTTGTTTTGCAGAACAGAGCTCTTCAATTCAATATCTGAATGACACTAATCATCATGTGGTAAGTACTGTAAATGGCTTTTGAATAAGTGATGAAGTACGATTGGATTATTAGCTTTCTGTGACATGATATCAAATGTCAAGTTGTGATCTTTATTTCGGTATTTGCCCCTGTTTTAGGACATGCACCAAGAGCAGAGGAAGATTTTGACTGAAAATGTTGAAGTAACAAAGGGAAATGTACGCCTATTTKCCACTACTGAATTTATGTTGCTCATGACACTCTTGATTCCATTAGGGAAATGCACTAAAGGGTTCTTCTTTCCATGTCAGATGACTGCAGCGAAACTTATTGATCTTTATGAGAGCTGTGTTAAACCATTACGGAAGGCGCAATCACAAAGACGTACTAACTCTCTTAAACAATTACATTCCGCGAATTTTACCAAGGAGGTATGCTAGTGATCAATTCTTTCGGCTCTTCATATTGTCATGTTAAGGATTTTTTTGTAATGTTTAGTCTYTCAAGTATGATATTTGTCATGATTTGAATGGAGGTCCTGCTCTTCAGTAGATATTGCAATTAGGGAAAGTCACCATTGGGCAAATTGGATTTCTTATTTATTTATTTTTTCTTTACTTTTTGTTAGACTACTAACTGACATACTAGAAAGACTCAGCATGGGTGGTGAGTGTTGACTAAGATGCATCTGGGAAGCTGAACTTTCTAGATTGTGACTTTTCTGCTAATTTGTAACTTTAATTGATTATTTGTTGCGATGTCACTAGTTATACTGATGATGATATCCTAGCTTCTAGATCAGTAACCACTTGCTGGATAAGTATTACTTAGATTCTGGTTATCAAAACTTTAGTGAATGAAACCTAGGGAGTACCATAAGATGCCTGTACTACTAAGGACCTTTAAAGCTACATAATTATTGAAAACCTCTGATTATATTGCAAGAATTAAACTAGGTTGCACACSATCTAAAGTCCGCAAATCATTGTAGACTTTGATTCTTTTATAAGCTGCATAAATGGAAAAAGTTCCCTCACCTAAGTTTTCAAACTTCTGCTTAAAATAATTTTGGAAAATATTCTTGGTTTGTCTCGTTTCACTAAGCTCAGTCGGCAATTGCATTTTTTAATAATTTACTTTTGGACAACTTCATCATCCATCAAACCTATATTTTCGATCCATTACTATCCTTTTTTCTGGTTCTCTTAGAATCAACCCATCTTTCTATCGTGTTATCCTGTTCTGATTCATGTTTTCTCTTACTTCAAGAAGAATCTCGTCCACTTGCCTTTGACTTGTTTAACTTAAATGTCATCTACAAATAATCATACTAGAGTAGAACTTTCAGGCACAAAAGATTTTCTAATTGATGTAAGGTCTGAGTCTTCTCCACATATGGAATGCAATGGCAAATATGTCGCCATTGATGCACCCTGTATTGAGGAAACTAGTTTATATGCCATTGGTAGAGCACATGATGCACCCTGTATTGAGGAAACCAGTTTCTATGTCATTGGTAGAGAACATGATGGTACCTCTTGTGAAGTCTAAAATCACAACTTGAACTTGAGTCTTGAAAAAACAAATATTATTTCCCTAAAGGGAAAAGGAAAAAGAAAAGGACAATAATTAGAATAATCAAAGATAAAATGCAGGCAAGTRGATGCGGTGTTCAGATAATATGTGGAAATGATGTATTCTAATGCTCTGTGAAAAATTTCTCAACTTTTTGGGTAAAAATGGAAAAAGGAATGACCTGTGTGCATTATCATGGTGGTTGAATATTTATTTACAAGGTGTATTAAAAGAAATGAGAAAAAAGAGAAAAATGTAAAATTCATGCTATCCAGATTTTAGTGGGACATAAATCACCAAAAAATAATAGCTAAATATAGTGTTGAGGTTCATTTTTTAGCATTTATAAATTTGATAACTTATACCTTTCAACAAGTATATTTTGTTGATTCTACTTTAGTAAATAAATTTGAGGYGATGATGACTTAAAATAATTCAGTCMCTGGGACCATATAAATTTGCAGGCTCGACACCGTGTTCCTGAAGAAGTTCTCCAGGAAATTATTTCACTTAATCGTCTAGATATGGAGCTGTACGAATATGCTCAAGACATTTTTGCAAAGCAACAAAGGCATATGGTGCCAATAACYGTTGGTAGTGTAAGTTGTGGTTCCACGTGACCTTTATATTTTAGTGCCTACAGTTGCTTTAATGCTGTGTTGTTTTCATAGTTGTACATATTTTTAATGTAAAATAGTAGTAAATGGAGATTCTGGATATTCAGTTCTCTAGGCAAATTGGAATTCATAAGGAGGTTGAAAAGGGATACATTGTAAACAAGGCTGTCCGTGTAGTAATCATTAAACTGGTTCATAGTGCAAATATGGTCAAAGAGAAACTTCCATTCGTGTTGTTCTTTTAGAGTTCCTTTTTTCCTTCCCCCCCCCCCCCCCCTCCTTCTGAAAAGCCTTTTTAATGTGCTGGATCAAGTCTTCATCAGAGTCATATACYTCTTCATGGAAGTTGATTTTCTATCCTGCTTGCAACATTTCTTGAAAGGTCATACTAGTTTTGTGCTTTTGGGAAATGTTGTTTAGATTTAAAATGCTAAAGGGATTATTTGCCAACTTTGGTTCATTATTATTGTTTTTAAATATCTGACATGATTGTTTTATAAGCTTCTTTTGTTCTTATATCATGAACTGCAGGACAATATGAAGACCATGTTCAACAATTCATATGATGGCTCCCCTTCATGGAAAGTCCTCTACATTTCCCTTGCCAGTTTTTTACTTCTTTTGTCTGTTTTTCTCTTTGTAAATGCAAGAAGAAGGACATTTAAGGTTAAATTGTGAATGTGGTCAAAGGCATTTACTGCGAACAATTTTATAGAACAAACCTCAGAAAGAGAGTAAAGCAATTGCATCTATAGGAGTAGCTGCACAAATCTTGAAATTCGTAGCACAGTATCAATTGGAGATGCACAATCATATATCGTCTCTGTAAGTTACAATCTTCCTATCCTTCCTTTTTCCCTCGGCTGTTTTATCTTCATGTTCGTGGCCCTTGATTAAACCATTGTTTTGGTTCCTTTTTTAAGATTTTAATTTACATGATCCTCAATCCAACCGGTCTAGTAGTTGTTCGAAAATGAATGTTCACCTTACTAAGATAAAGCATTTTTTTTTAAGTATATCTCTAACACTGATCACAATTAAGTTCCTTCAGGACTTTAAGTTCAACAACCATGTTCCATGTATGAGTTTTATCTCTAATTGCATTTATAAGGGTAAGGTAATAACTTCTAATATATGGTCAAATGTTCTCATAACTTATTGTATCAAGTCACATGTAGTTGTAGACATTCAATTCTAAATGAATGGAACAGTTTATTGTGCTTTATTGATTTTGATTTTTTTTTTTTAAATACTTCAATCAGAACATATATGCATACATTTAATTCCTATAGAGTTGAGGACAAAGAATATTTGAGAACTTCAGGATAAATATATATCGTGCTGATTGGTGGATAGAATTGTGCGGCAGAGAGTTTGCTAGAAGATTTTTAATTTGTTTTATGCAAAAGTGAAGTAAAATTAGGAAAAATCGTGATTTTTATCTTTCAGCTATT
The DNA here is from genome assembly GCA_001752375.1 of Rhazya stricta. Lineage (NCBI taxonomy): Eukaryota > Viridiplantae > Streptophyta > Magnoliopsida > Gentianales > Apocynaceae > Rhazya > Rhazya stricta. The sequence continues at coordinate 2,013,108 of MEJB01000004.1, read as the reverse complement.
GTTTATTTTTTACAATTGTTTCTCAATTTTATTTTTACTTATTTTTATTTTATCTATTTATAATCGCTCTTTCAACCATAATATGGCGGAATTAGGTTATCGGAGTTACGTAAACTGTACGTGATCATATATTCAAAGGTAAAATAATTAAATAACACAATGAGGTTGAATGTTAAAATAAACAAAATTTTGGATTCTTTTATCAAATTTTAATTTTAATTTTTTTTAACTTTTCCTTTTCCTTCTTTCTTCCTCTTTTTGTGCCACGCCGCCGCCGTCACCTCTGGCTGCTGCCATCGCTGCCTCGGCTTCATTCTTCTTTTCCTTTTGCCTTTTTCGCTCTTCATTCCATTCTTGATAGATGATCGGCGGCAGCCTTGTTGGATTTCCGCCATGAATGAGAAACTTTGTGCCTCTCAAACTTCCTTAAATGCTCCATATGTGCTTCAAACAGCTACCAACCTTTGGGCCATATTGCTGTTCTTTGTTGATAGATTTCACCRCACTCATGGAATCTGATGCTACCCATAATACTTTTAACAGCCAAACTCCACGCCAACATAATATCTCTCCATATAACCCATAATGCAGCCAAGAAAATATCATCTGATGAAGTTTTGGAAACCTAAGCACAAACCGGGTCACCCTTTGGAGTCACGAAGCAAACCCCCAAAACCAACATTTCTTCTGTCCACAGATCCATCCACCTGGGTTAAACTTTATTCATCCAAATTCAGGCTTTGTCCAGCACCATTTATACAAACCTCATAGATGGACTAATAGGACCACTTTGTCTTTGAAACTTTGTCGTGGTTATCTGGCTGATGCTTGGAACTAAAAACGAAAAGAAGAAAGAACCAGAGGCGGCAACGGCAGCAACCAGAGGTGGCGGCGGCAGCGTGGGAAAGGAAGGAGAAGGAAGAAGAAAAAATAAACTAAAATTTGACAAAAACCCAATTTTTTTAATTATTATGACATTCAATCCTATTGTGTTATTTGACTACTGTATCCCTTATATGTGATCACGTGACCACCTAAGTCTGCCGTGTTAACGTAGAAAGGGCAAATTATAAATAAATGAGGGATAAAAATAAGTAAAATAAAATCAAGAATGGACAATAATTAAAGGGTAAAAATGATGATTTTTTTTCAAAATTATTTTGACTAAAAAAAGATGGGAATGGGAGTCGAATGCAGGACTTTTGCCCTAGAAGAAGTGCATATAAACAAATTAATTTACTTCTTTATTGAAATAGATGATAAGACAGACAAATGATATATGAGAAGATGTCAGCATTTTGCTAGAGGTAGTCTAGCTTAGTTCGGTCTGCACAGCAGGAGGAGGAGGAGGACCTAGAGGCGAAGAGCAGGCTTACTTCCCTTATATTTATACTATTTTTATTTGATATTTCCCATTATTTGATTAGATAAAAAATAAAAGAAATGTTCATTTTCTTATTAAACAACTTCAGTTAGTCCYAAAGTATCTAATTTCAAAGGGAAGAAAAACCAGCTTTTATCCTTAACGTAGAAAGTGGGGAAAAGAATGGTGAATATAAATAGCTGCATAGAATATGATATAAATTAGCTTTCGAAAACAAAAACAATTGTGACCATGAAATATGGTCAAATAGAAGATCCTCCACACCACTTAGCACTTACACAATCATAGTAACTCTATCATGGTAGGAGGGATCATGGATGAAGAGATAACAAAAAAAATTATGGGATGCAGCTTAGTGCTTTAAATTGCTAACACTTACTATTACAAAGTCTAATAACAAAATGGTGATTTTTCCATAACAGCTTCATCAATCAATGAACTCTCTCTCCATTCATCAGCAATAGAGTACCAACAAAGAGAGTGAACTGAACTTCCAAGGCGATGACAGCAGCATGAGCTTTTGCAAATACAATGACGAGAGCGAGTACGTTATCACATTGTCATCGTTGTTATATTTATTTCTTGAATTTCTTTTGATCGAAATTCAAGAATAAGAAAAAAGGAAAAAGGAGGAAATCAAGAATGATTTTCATTTTAAAACTACTACAAGCCAACAATGTGAGAGCAATTAGAGATGTAACCAAAGTCTCATTGAAGCATGCTATACAGCTATAAGCAAACAAAAGGGAAGAATCCATCAATTATTGAAAAGTGATCCCTCTCTCTCTCTCTCTCTCTACTTTCCCTCCTACTTTTTCATTCCCTTCAAAATCTCATAATATTTTCCCTCCCACAGAAGAGTATCATTTCATAATTCTCCATTGATGGATTTCAAAACCCTGTACCCCAAACACATAATTATTAGAGGGATCAAAGGAAAATGGCATTGCATTTATCTTCGGTTACAAGTCACAAGGTCCCTCACCGCTTTGCCTCCTTGGAACCCTCCTTCCCCACCTCCCCAGCTCAGCATTCATCGCAAGGTAGTAGTAATATCTACCCCTTCTGGGCCCCTCTCCCATGTTTTCTCTCCCTCCATAACAAAATCATCGAGTTCATAATCGGTTCATCCATCACATACTTCACAGACCACCTTAATTGTCATGGTCTCTCTCTCTCTCCCCCTTTCTCCTTAGCCTATAAATCCGAAGCCCATTAATTTACTGCTTTTTCTTTTTTTTCTCCAAGACTTACCAATGCAACCCAGACAAAGAGGCCATAAATTAGAAAATTAAAAAGTGTGTCCCCCCTATCTTCTTACCCTATCTTTTTCCTGCTGCCCACTTTTTCTATCTCTGCAAAATCTTGTCAAAGTGCAAATGGCGTAACGGGGTTTAAKGGTTTTTGTCATGGTAAGTACAAACTTCATTTCACCATGCATGAATTTACTTTCTCGCATACCCATTTCAGAAATTTTCTGTATACTAAATTTGTACTTTGCGGTGGGAAACCTTTTCTGGGGTTTTCTGCTCGGCATTTCTTCATGCATATACCTGAGATTGTACTTCGTGTACTCTGTTTTTACTCGCTTCTCCGCTGCAGAGAAAATGGGGTTGGGGGTGTGTGGAATGGGTTAGAAATTAACGATTTTTCAGCATTTTTCCTTCTGGGTTTTTGGCAAAACCCCAAAAAACTTGTTTTCTCACTVGGTTTTGGGGAATGCAGAGCTTGAATTTGATTTCCTCTTTTTTCTTCAAGGTTTTTCTGCATTTTGTTAGCAGCGAAGCAGAGCGGTCGTTTGAATGCCTTGTTAGGGCAACGTTTTGGTCGAGGAAAATCATTTCAGCGAACAGAATAAAACTACGTCGTTTCCGTTCAGAAAAATGTCATTCCACCAAACAAGCACGAGATTTTTATTATATTTTTTCCTTAATTGCTGACTGTTACTATTCCGACTAAGATTTGATGAGCTGGAAACATTGATTTTACCATGGAAGTAATTTATGGGTTCTAATGTTATTTTGAATATTTTTAAATTTGCTAAAATTTCCAAATTTGAAGAAAACGAAACTTGAGTAATGAATGAGCAGAAAAATCAGGGGATAAAATGGGAAAGTTAATTCCTTCCTAGAGTCCTTTTCTTATATAATTTTTATGCCACGCAGAGATTTCATGAAAATGGCAACTTTTAAGCCTTAGCCAAAAGAGGTTCACAATTGCATGCTGAGTTTTAACCTTTTAAGTTTTCCCATATGGATAATGTTTTGATATGCGATAGCCTAAATCTGCTAGATATCATTTACCTTTTTATCCTTGTTTTTTACCTTGAATTGACAGAATGACTCCAAAAATATTATGGGCCATGATTTGTATATATATTGAGAATACGCATATAAAACCTCGTACTAGTCTTGTATTTTGTTCTGATATTGTCTCTCTTGCTGATTATTTTGCCTCTGTGTTGTTCCAAAAACTGGCGTATCTACTTTGTGTTGCAGAAAGAAATGAATATGGTTGAACCGAGTTGTTTGGATGGGTTTCTTGATGGTGTCCCTGGTGACAAAGACTTTCCAGAAGATGGGCCAATGGATTTACTCGACTTCTTTGATTTTCCCATGGAGAGTTTGGGAGATGACACGGGTGGGGATTGGGATGCTAGTAAGTCACATTGTCTAGGGCCAATTCCTACAGATGCTTTGCTTGGTCTGCCACCCATTTCGCAAGACAGTATTGGGAATGTCTTTCCGAACATGATACCAGAACCCACTGCTCCTGTGAGTTTTCAAAACTCTGAATGGTCCTGTATTATGTATTGACTTCGTCTTTTGCCAGTGCATATGGTGAGATTTGCTTCGGAGTGACTTTTTCTTTTTGGTTTTGGGTTGTGTAATTTGTTCTCATATCATCTCTGTATCACTTGTTTATGTTCTTGTTGAATGTCAAACTTGATTCTTACATGTTGGACACTAAGGTGCTTGGCTATGAACTGCAGACATTTCAAAGTAAGATGCTAAGTTGGAAAATATGACATGGCCTATGAGGGGTATATGTATGTGTGTGCACGCTCTGCTAATGGTCTACCTTGTGTGACTTCGATTTTCTATGTATGCCTGGATGAAAATTTCATAAATGAATTGCACCATAACAATCTAGATGATTGGCAAAAATGAGAAGACTGTATGGTACAAAATAGGAAGTTGACCATTTGGAATGCTTTATTCTTGAAAACCAAAAGGAAAACATGCAATAATACCTCTCTTTGTACATAAGTACGAAGATTTGATTTTGATTTTGAAATGACATTGTCATGTATGATAAAGATTAATTTGAAACAAATTCTTTTGCAACACATTAAGCTAACTCTCTTTTCTGCGGATTTTGTTGTGCAACTTAATTTGAGAGTTTAATTATGTTGGGCCTCTGGATATCAAAACATATATAGCATCAGCTAACCATTGGCTTTGGAGTGACAAAATCGTTCAGAGCAATCTTGTGTGACCTCTTTATGGATGAACAAGATTAACTCTATGAATGGGGCGCAATGASATTTGGAGTATGATCGGCTCGATGTTGGATTTCACTTACTTGACRGGCGGCAATTATAACACTTCAAGTTTATCTTACCAATATGCTGGAGTTGTTGGATAACTTGTAYGCAGAAACCTAAGGCAATTACATGGAGCTTTGGGATATCCATTTAGCAAATGGGAGTGAATGCCAAATTAAGTTCCCCCCCCCCCCGGGGGGTTAGGCATCGGGTAAATCAATGGAGTGGACATTTGAAGTATGAATAGGTGACCCTAGATGTCGTGCAGTAGCATTTAGCTGTTATGTGTTCAAGTAAGCTCAGATGCTTTTCCCTTTTGTCCTCCATTTGTCTAATGGCGACCAATTACAGATTGTTCAAATGTGTTGGTACTAAGATGTTCATGTACGCAGTCTGGCATTGTGTATAGGTGCTATAAATCTTTGCCGATATGAGTTTATGTTTTCTATACTGTAAAACATGGGAGTTGCTGCAGTTGTAGTGTCCAGATGAATTATTGTATGTTTCTTTTTCCTGAAGACAGGATAGCTTGTACAAAAATCTGATAAGTTGATCAGAGGAGAATGCATTGCCTTCTTCAGGGAAAAAGGATCAGCAAGAACTAGGGAACTAAATTAGTTAACAGCCATGCTTAAATATTCCATATTATGGAGATCAAACAGTAACAATAACTATGAAGAATTCTCAACTCTAGTTTGCATGTCTTGTGAATGTATTATAATTCAGGAAGCCTGCAATTTGTCAGGGTGATGTAAAGCCTGTTAAGTGGTCTTAGTGGAAGATATTAAATCAAATCTTAGTTAATTATGCAAAAAGACCAACTTTTTGTCAAATCACCTCTTTTGAACCATGCTTCAAAGTAAAGGAAAGATTTGTAGAGTTTCGCAAGATATAGGTTACCTTACCTGACAAATTTCAGTCTGTTTATRTCAGTACTCTAACTTAAAAAGTATTTGAATCTGTATCTGTCAGTATCCCAACTTAAAAGGGAATTAGTTGCTTTTCTGGAAGGTTTTTTTAATGGCAAAGGCGTGCATTTAAACTTTGAAAATCAAAAAAATATCCTGTTATGGTATGTTATATGTGAAAGTGCTAACCATGGACTATGCACATAAGAAGGGCTTAAATTGAGATGGAGCATAATTGCATAAACAAATTTAAGATTTTTTAAGGTATGTGAGTAGAAGAACCAATTCTAGTATATAAGAAGTCACTTAATTATTGTATTCCTTTTGTCATAAACTCCTGTAGCAACTGACAGATTAAGAGAGTTTGAGAGTCCTTGTAAATAAAACTTCATTACCATATGCCTCTGGCAGAGCTTGAAACAGTGCACTTTTCCCCTTTCATTTTAGTTTCCTCTTTTTGATACAGCTACTTTATTTTTTGCTAGAGGTTGGTGAATCTGGTGAAAAGTTGCAATTTTCGATGAAATCTTATCTTGGATGAACGATGACCATGAAAAACATATTTTAAACATATTTTGGCTTTCTTTTGTTGGCATCTTTCTTTACAAGTTTATTTTTGTTATAGACTTGCCTGCATAAGATTGTCGCACTAACTTGTTGCAACTCTTGCGGCATTGCCCATGCACTTACATTTGTTACTCGGCCATGTAGCGACAGGTAAATAAATAGTGTAGGGCACTTTTCCGCTTGTCTTTCCCTGTGATAAATCTGGATTTACATATGCTAAACTTCATGTATGAGTGGTAGAAGGCTTTGCTTCTTGACATTCTATTAATTTAAGAAGTTAATCAGTTATTCTCCCTTTCTATTTCCACATGATGTGAACCCAATCCAAGTTTTTAGTGGCAAGCTTCTTTATACATATGAAAATGTAGAATCATTTAGGTACTGTAGTGAATCTTGTGAAATTCATGGTTATGTTTTTGTGGTTTGAAGGGTTGGAGTTCCATAGAAAATCTAAGCAATTAGTTATCCCTAAGGTTATAATCATATTTAAGCTTTGAAATGGGTGATAATTTTTGCTAGAAGTTTCTAAATTTCATATGCAATTCAATATTTTCTATCCAAACGGAAAGGAAGAGATTATGTGCTAATTCTGGTTTTGTTAATRTTTAGTCTGTTGGTAAGTTTGGTTTACTTCTTTGCTCGCATTCCAAGTGTCAAGAGTCTATTGCTTTTCTTACTGTTGACTTTGAACTTCAGCCTCGGTACGTTCGAGATTCTTTCAAAAAGACAGATCTCATATGAGAAAACTGTCACACGGCAATACCACACTGACAAGAACGTGGCCCTGGCTTTTATGTGTATGTTCACATAATAACTTATTTACTCTTAAGAAATCTAAAGATGTGACTTGAACGACAAAGTTGGTGACATTTGTGACTAATTTTACCACTAGACCTCAGGCTAGAGAGTATGATGTGGAAGACTGGGGTGGCATTAGTACTGGTGGTGGTGATAGTAGTTGGGAATAGAAAGGATGGATATTTTTTTTTTCATGTTAGTATCCATAATTTCATTCAAGTTTAAACTCATCTCAAGGTGCAAATAAGTATATTGATTTCATAACCATTCGTTGCCTTATGGTTGTGTGCTTCTTGGCATATTTCAGAAGAATGGTAAATGACAAGCGTATTCTTACTTCTGCTAAAAGATCTGTTGATCATAGGGAGAGRGGAAAAMAGAAAAGGAGAAGTCTCCATGTCACAGTTTTTCTGCGAGAAATTCTATATTTTGGTGTTAGAAGTAAATGGAACAAGACTTGGAGTTCAAAGTTTTTGATTTTGCATGAGTGATTTTATTTCTTTTTTAAACTCTTCTTTCTTTCGTCCTGCTGTTTGGATGAGATCTGATCTTTCTTTGCTGTTTATCTTATCTATCTAAAACATAAGGTTGGTGGAACTGGCCAGGCCCAGGAGTCTGGTTCATTCCAGATACATAGTCCAGTTTCTGTGCTCGATAGTGGTGGCTCTTGCGTAGTTGGGAAAAACTTGCCTATCAAGTCTGATGTTGTCATTCCAGTTCGAACTCGATCCAAGCGGGCGCGACCATCGAACTTAAATCCGTGGTTTGTGATGCCTCCTATATCTTCTGCTAGAAAGATGATTAGATCCAGGAAAAACAAAGAGAAGAAAAAGAAAGTTTCACCAACATCACTTGTGAAGATCACAGATGACTCCTTTCAGCATTSTGAGGAGGACTTGTTGAATGCATCAGATGCTACCGAGAAGAAAGAAGGTTCCCAGCAACGTTCAGTTGCAGTGAAAAAATGCACTCATTGTGAAGTGACCAAGACACCGCAATGGAGAGAGGGACCAATGGGCCCAAAGACTCTATGCAATGCATGCGGGGTTCGTTACCGGTCTGGACGTTTATTCCCGGAGTATCGACCAGCAGCAAGTCCTACATTTGTTCCAACATTGCACTCCAATTCTCACAAGAAAGTCGTAGAGATGAGGAAGAAAGCTACTATGGAGGAGACACCTAACCTTCATGATGTTCCCGTCTCCCCACTCCCGGAGTTTGTTCCAGATAATGGGTCTCTGTTCGACTTAATCTATTGAGATGGTAACCCTATTCCTAGTTAGGAGCTCAATTTGTTTCTTATCGTATCAATTTCCCTTTTCTTTTAACTTAGGGGAGGTTTGTTCTGCTTGGTGATGAGTGGTTAGATTTATATGTACAAAAATGAGTTTAGGAGTCTAGATTAGCATTGTGGTTGCAGAAAGAAAAGGAATATATTCACCAATTAGTTTAGGACTGGCTGGAAGCCTAGAAGAACCGTGTGCTGAAACGGGTTCTCGGTTATGTAATATGGAATTCTGATATGTTAGATCCTTGAGGTATTAAAATTTTCCCTTCTCATTACATTCTTCTTCTATATGGTACTGATGCTATGAGTATGCAGTTCTTGAAATAGCTAAACAAGTGCAATATCGGAACTGCTTTCATAGGCTTTGAGGCAGTGACTGGTGGTGTGTTGCTGTCTATTTTCAGGATGACCCAAAAGTGGGCTCGAGGCCAAACGCAGGATAGTGTGCAGGTTCATATTTCTGCTGCCTTACAGATTTGACTTACGGAAAAGCTTTTGTCACAAATCTACACGTCTCTTGAATATGGTAGCGCATCAGCCTTTTAGGTTCCGTCGGGGGGGACGTGTTCACTATTACGACAAAATCTCGTTTTTGTTCGAGATTTTCTTMGATCCAGTTAAAAGGAAGCCGCAAAACTTGAATTTGAATTTGGTTCATGAGCGACACTGCAGCAGCTCGGAACATAACCGGGAAACCACCGCTGACAGTAAAGAATAAGTTCGAAGATCACATGGATATCGGGATCCGAAATACSATGCACGTAGAGTTGACTGATTAAGTTAATTAAACTCACACAGAAGGAAGGAGGAGAAAAGAGCGACAACGGCGGCTGCGGCAACTTGGTCTGGGACGGAAGCACAGCAGTCGCCTCCGTGGTTGTGTTGACACGTTTATCATTCAATGCTTGTTGGTCCTTGCGGCCCTTCTCTGTTCACGTGCTCTTTTTATTGGACAGCTCATTGATCTCTTTCCATAGTTATCCAATTCTATCAAATTACTACTTTTCCAACCCCCAAATCTTCACTATTGCCTTCTTTTTTATTTATTTTTTACAATGCAATCATCAATGTTGTCCTAATTTATGTCACACTTAGATCATTAGATTATTATTTCAATCTGCAGTTTTTTTCAACTTTATGAGAAGGTTATATTTATATCTCAAAATTTGTATGCAAGTCAAATATTTTTCTTATAAGGTTTACGTTCTTTTCTCGATCACTACATTTGTGTTGGAATCTGATCACTCCCTATTTATCATTCTCACGTGCTTAATTTTCATGAAGTATTTTAGCTAAATATGTTTTCGGAGAAAATTTTAATAATAGATACCTTGCAAGAAAATAGTTTTAAGGATTCTTCTATGCCTCCCTATTTTCTCGTGTCCTCCACTTTATAGGGTTAATTTTCCTGTGAAGAATGAGAGACTGAGGGGGTGRGGGAGGGCATTATGTTGTGTTTATAAATTAATTAAATACTACTCAAAAATGTCAATATTCTCATCATTTTAGTGGGCTTTAAATGTTTGCCTCAATTAAAAGGTGGAATAATTGAGATGAATAATTAGCTAATTTATTGTCTTCTCCTTTTGTAATACAAGCTATTGGTTAGTTGATAATATGGTTAATCACTTATCTAGCAGCATTTCTCCATCATTTTCCTTTAATGCAAGGGATTTGTAGAGACGGCCTTTTATCCAAACAGAGTTTAACAAACACAATATGTTCAGTTAGAGGTCAGCTTTCGAATTCTAACACTCCCATTCCTCCTTACACACATTGAATAATCAACCTTTACATCTTTTTTGATCTCCTATAGTATGACTCAAATRCTCAATCGTTGATCATTSACTCAATTGTCATTTATTCCTCATACTTAAATAAGTATTGTATAATTTTTTCTTATTTATACAAACAAAATAAACGTTAATTTTTTAATAGGCTAATTGAGAATGCTAATCATATCGGTGAATCTTTCAACGAGTCCCTGAACTATTAAAAACTTCATAGAAAATTTTCACCGATTGGCCCCTAGAAACTTTTGAGCATGTACTTTGTGAGTCCTTAGTTCCACAAAGAGAAAGCCATATTGAACAAGACGTAATAGTAGATTGGTTAAAAACAATCTTTATCGAGCAATCTATTTTGAATCTAATTGACATCTACTTCTCCTCTAATATGTAAAAAAAAAAAAATCAGGATAGTCGATTCTCAAACTATTCAGCACGTCAGCGTAAATGCAATGACATCATATAGGAATAATTATAACTTCTATAACATTTTCTTTTACTTCTTCTCGAATATGATCGATAATCTATACATATAAAAAAATATGTAGCATTTTAATAAGGTAAAGTCTATGAAATGGAAGAAAGCATGTTAGGAGGAAAATATAATCAAATTTCTATGATTTGCCTCTAAATGAAATCCCATACAAGTCAGTTATACTTATAGTTAAAAAATAATCAGATTTGCAATTATAGATCAGAGTGATTTTATCCTTTAAGAGTTAGTGAGCTCAAACAATTCTTGTTGAAAATTTTAGGATACATGCCAAAAAATTTCCTTTATTTCTCAATGGCTATTTAAGACCAAAAAGAGAACCACAAAAAGTGGGGAAAAAAAAAGACATTTTCTCAACCACAGAGGAGCCACTTCCTAATCACAGCATTGAGTGACCGACGGTTGAAGGAACATTGCTGGTCACATTGAGTGTCGGGTGGGTGTCTCCTATACATGGCACTGTCCTCCTCCTGGGCTTATGGGTGGGCCTAATGTTATTTATATATAGTCGAGATTATTATGTATTTTTAATAGGGTTTTAAGATTATTAATTTATTTATAAACGAAGTGACTCGAATACTGTTGGAACATTAAACGGAGCCGCGAACGCGATTTGACCCGGCGCTATTAGCTAATAGAGACACTGAGACAGCTAGGAGCTTTGTCTGAAGCTGAATAGAGCAGCGGCGCGTGATTACAAGAGAAGGGTTGGACAGTATCAGAAAGAGCGGCAGTGGGAGAAAGCAGAATGGAAGGAATGGGTTTGTGTCAGTCTTTGCTTTGTCGGGTTTCTATGCCACTTTCTAGTCGGTTCTAGCATTCGGGTTTATGCTCCGATTTGTTCCACCAATTTAATTGCTACTGCATTCCTATTTATCATCAATGACAGAAAATTAATAATAGCTTATAGTAATTGAACGTAGACGATTAAGTTAAAAAAGTAAATTTTTTATTTAATATTTATTTGTGATATCATATTAAATGAGTATTAAATCACGTCTTACTCGAGTAATGCATTAAACGAGTTTTAAATCAAATTTTCTTTTCAATAAGAAGTCAAAACCCTAATTTGGATAAAGTCTGAATTAATTTTACTAACAAAAAATAATAATTTTATATGCATAACGTGAGTCGAATTCAAATAAATGATTCATAATATTTAAATTTATAATATATATAATTATTTAAGAGATATTGAATTTTATATTACTTAAAACAATAATGATGGATCCTTAATAAATTTCATTAGAATTTTTAAGGCATAGAAACCTCCAAAAGCTCAAGGCTAAACAAATTTATTTTGATGAATTACTCATATGAAATCATTACTTATTTATTGCCGACCTAAAAGGAAACGTGGCTACGATTCTAGATGCCTTAGATTAGGCAATTCTTTTTGTTAGTCACATCAATTGAGGGCTTTCTCCTTCCAGTAATAAAATTGGTCTACAAGAAAGGGAGAGACAAAGATAGCAACCCAATTACAACTCCAAATTTCGAACACAATAAATCTGTTAGACCATGACCCCAAAGAAACTCTTAGACTCTCATGATGATTAGCAGCCACGCATTTAAATTCTCCATATTTACGTTATTTTTAAACCTTATAAATTATAATAACATTTCAAAAATATCGATGAATTATACGTTTACTTACCGGATATTCCTTACCTAATGTTTACTTCATAGTTATTGTTTGGAAATTTCACTTAGATTGCAGTCTTGGGAAGTAAAAGTTGTATGGAGGAGCATATTGATAATCAGCAATTAGGTGGACACTGTTGGCTATAGACGGTTGTGGTTGGTGGCAGGCAAGGGAAGGGCAAGCATGGAGGTCCCTTCATTGTATACAGATTGGGGATTCAACTAAAGAAAGAAGATGATGAGAAGGTTGCTTTAATTGTTTTTGTGAGAACAAGAGAGCCACCTAAAGGCAACAAAACTATGAGTATTTATTGCTTAAAAGGTCAATTTTGAGTTGGCTTGATGTGGGATGTCAGTATCAATGTTCTCCCTTCACCAACCAGTTTCAGTTTTCWGCCTTGTAATCTTCTAAATATGGTTTCTAATGTATGGTGAAAGGCATCTTTCTGTTTGCATTCATCACTATATGCATATAAATCCCATAGCCGTTTGGTACAATTACACTCATATTCCAACATTTGCAACAATCATAAAATTAACTAACTATTTTAAAAAAATAATATATCAATTTCGAATATTTTTATCTAACTAATCTGATTAGAGAAGCACGTATAAAAATATCCATAAAATAATGCCATATTTGTTACTTTTAAGTTATTTGAACCTTTGAATTTAAAAGAAGGTGAAATAGCTACTTACCAATAAGCTATCCCTTTTATCATTAACGCGTACTTTATTGCGTAAAATTTTTTACTCTATATATAATTCATTTATAAAAAATTTTAGATTTTTTATCAACGATATTTACTTAATTCACAATCCTCGAAATCCAAACTTTACTTATAAGATGACAAGCGCCTCATCACTCGAAGTGAATGATCGAGAGTGAGCAAAATAATTCATTGAGTGTGATGTGTTTTTTTAATTAATAATGTTTGGTTTTAGATGCTTATATTGATAGGCAATAAACTAAAACAAGACAAAGGTTTGTTTCGCATAAGAGTCATTGAGTTGCTTTCAAGCTCTTCAATGTATCAACTCATCACATCATTCCATTAAAAACTCCAATGCATCACCAAACAATTTAAGGTTTTTTTTGGAATTATAAAAATCATTAAAGAAATCTTGCCCCAAAAAAACAACAAATCAAATCCCACATTTTTATGTAAGATTTGTCCTTGATATTTATTTTGAAAAATCAATTTGGCCCTCTAGCTTTCGGTAACTTTTGGAGACAAAAATTGATTTTTTACCGAATCATCCCCTCTCGTCCCTATAAATAAGTTTTTGATTTTTTTGCATTTATTTTTAAATATTTATGTATTTTTAATTTAATTATCTAAGCGATGTATCTGTTCGGTTGATATAAAAAAGCGTCATATCTTTTAAATAAATATTTATTTGTTCTATTTCACGAGTACTTAGTGGCTATTTGATTAGAATGAAATAGGTGCAACGAGCAGAGAGGAGACCAGAGAAAGGAGGCTGTAGAATCTGACGGACGGATCCCAAATAAAGCAACCGGAAAACGTCACCACTACGTACATCTCACTAAGTCCGTGTGGACACGCACCTTCATAGAGAGGAAGACGGCTCGACTCGGCTAAATCAGTGAGTTTGTTAAGCAAACAGATCGAAAGACACGGTTTGAACGAGTTCTGTTAAAATATCCTATTCTGCCGTCCCTTCACGAAACTCGATGATGTAGTTGAACCAGGGTTGAACTGACCTCTGTAGGGTTAAAAAGTTAAAAAGTTAAAATCTGACATGTCAATTTACTGCTTCCCTCCCATTTCACAGTGAAGGTAAAATGTAATACTACTACAAACTAAACAGAAGTACAGTGTCTTACCCCTTACACCCGTACAGTAAAAACAATTAAACCTCCCCTTTACCCTTACATTTCGCGATATTTTGAAGGACATCATGATATGACACGCGAGATTTTCTCAACTACCTCCCCCCCGAAAAGAACCAACACCATGTCCACCCATACACTCGTAATCTTCTTCTCCTATGACACCCACAAATAAGGGTTGGTTTGGATGAAAATATTTGGATGGTTTTTAAGGTGATTTTTTTTTTCTTATTCTGATTAAATTCTGTAGCTTAAGTAATTAAATATGTAATTAATTTATATAGTAGGATAGAAATAATAAGATCTCTATGAGTTAATAATTAAGATGATAAATATTTTTTCTAAATCCACTTAGATTAACTAAGATAATAATCTTTTTTTTTTAAAAAGAATCTGGCAGAACCCTATATTTTCCTAAAATATGATAGTTTTTCCTAGAATAGAAGACTTCTTTATCATTCACACAACAGTTTTTAAATCTAATTTATTAAATGTATTTAATAAAATATAAATATACATTCATTGTTTAGTTTTTGTAAATATTTTAAAATACTTTATTTCTTTATAACATGAAATAAAATTTTAATTGGTTAGATGAATGTTTCTAAGATAAACCAAACGTTCCTTTCATTTGGGATGGATATTTAATATTTAAATATTTGAATTGAAAATAATGAGAAATATAAATTTATAACTTACTCCTCAATTAATGTATATATATTTTAAAAAAAAAGATATATTTGTATCTTGTGTCTCTAAATACCACCAAACAAGAGAAATCAGAATCATATCTCTTCATCCTCAAAATCGCTAACAACTTATATCAACCTTTCTCCTTGTCTTCCTTATTAATCCTTTCACTTCTATTAAATTCTATCCGCCATTAAAATACTGATGTTTTCTGGAAGTATAAATAGTAATAATCGAAGATTATTTTAGTGATTAAAGAAGGGTTTTTGTCATCTTGGTTTGCTCTGTCCAGATTGGTGCAGATCTGTAGAGAGAGAAATCAAGATAAGCACTACAAAACAAACAGACACACAAATCTGGTAGTAATAAGAAGGGAAAATCACTGGGGGAGAGAGAGAGGGGGGACCTCAGCTTCTTCAACCTCTTGCTTGCTTTGTTTGTGTGTATGCTTGTGAAAGTTCTGGCTTTTTGCTCTGAGGACGATTCTCTTTCTGCTAGTATTAATTTAATTCCGATCGGCTGTGAAATTCTCTTTCTACTACTATATTATTAAATTCTTCTTCCAGAGTGTGTCTTTGTGTTTTTTAGAGGGAGAGAGAAAGTGGGCAGTTGAATACTTGAATTGAGAGTGGAGGGGGTAGTCTGAGATAATTGTGTTTTCTGCGAAGGTGTTACGTGCGGTTGAATCAGGGACATAAAACTCTCCATTTCTTACTCTTTCTATTACTTCTCAGTTCTCAGCCCATCAACTTTTTTTTCGCTTCATCCTACTGTCATTTCCCTGAATTATGAATATAGATACGTATATATTCACTTGAATACAAGCAATTACTGAGAGAGAAGGGGTTAGGCATCTGTAAAGGCTTTGTAGTTTGAGTGAAACTGAAGAGACTTCTAGTTTAGTGTTCATTAGCTAGTTACATTTACATATATGCGTGTTTTTGTTTCCGTATAGAGAGGGAGAGGTGTTTATGGCGTCTGATTTGCGAAGAAAGACAAGAGTATTTGTGGAGGAATTTGGTTTGGTTATGGCGGTAGGAATAGCTCGTGAGTTATCGTGTTTCTGATTTATCTGGTGCTCAAATTGTTGCATTGTTTTGTTTTGAATTAGAAGGCATGCTGTTGGATTTGGCCCATTTTTGCCCTGATCTTGTCTCTTGGTGAGTAAAGGCTCTAGATCTCTAGTCTTCTTTTGTTTCCCTTATTTTTTCATTTTTTCCTGTTTCCTTTGCGTCCGATAGTTTCTCATAAAGCAACGGTTTATTGATTTCATTAACTTATCTGGTCTGCGAAGTGACTGTGTTGTGTTTTGCCTGAAACTTTGTTTGTAGCATAACGGAGGGCAGACAAGGGTAGGAACTGGTGCTTTATGAACTAAAGAGGTTTCCTTGTCACTGTTTGATCGGGTCCTGAAAAAGTTTTCTCAACGAAGTGAATAAGGGAGTTAGCATATTTCGTGAGGAGGTGAAATGAAGGAGACAGTGGAGAAAAGCTTGGACTCTCAGTTATGGCACGCTTGTGCAGGAGGCATGGTCCAAATGCCTTCTGTGAACTCGATTGTCTTTTATTTCCCACAAGGCCACGCTGAACACACACTGAGCAACGTRGATTTCACGGGCATGCCCAGACTCCCGGCTCTGATTCTGTGCAGAGTTGCTGCTGTGAAGTTCTTGGCAGACCCAGAGACCGATGAGGTTTTCGCGAGAATTAGATTGATTCCAATCGGAAACAAAGAGGGCTACGAGTTTGAAGACGATGGTTGTATGGGGAGTAATGGGTCTGAATCATCAGCTGAAAAGCCTGCATCTTTTGCTAAAACATTGACCCAATCAGATGCCAATAATGGTGGGGGTTTCTCTGTTCCCAGGTATTGTGCTGAGACAATCTTCCCCCGCTTGGATTACACAGCTGATCCACCAGTTCAGACTGTTGTTGCGAAAGATGTTCATGGTGAGACTTGGAAATTTAGGCATATCTACAGAGGGACACCGAGGAGGCATCTTCTGACAACAGGGTGGAGTACTTTTGTTAATCAAAAGAAGTTGGTTGCAGGAGATTCCATTGTCTTTCTGAGGGCTGAAAATGGTGATCTCTGTGTTGGTATTCGGAGAGCTAAAAGAAGTGGCATTGGTGGCCCTGAGTCCCCATCTGGCTGGAATTCTGCAGCTGGAAGCTATGGGGGATTTTCAGTTTTTCTAAGAGAAGAAGAAAACAAGCTGATGAGAAGTAATAATGGAAACCCAAATTCATCTGGTGGTGGAGGGAGTTTGAAGGGGCGTGGAAGAGTGAGGCCTGAATTGGTGATTGAAGCAGCTTCGCTCGCTGCAAGTGGGCAGCCTTTTGAGGTTTTATATTACCCTCGTGCTAGTACTCCTGAGTTCTTTGTTAAGGCTTCATCTGTGAGTTCTGCAATGAGGGTCCAGTGGTGTGCTGGGATGAGATTCAAGATGCCCTTTGAAACCGAGGATTCTTCCCGAATTAGTTGGTTTATGGGTACTATTGCTTCCGTTCAGGTTGCTGATCCGATCCGCTGGCCTAATTCACCCTGGAGACTTCTTCAGGTAATGCTTCTACCGTTAATAATTGTTTTGCCCACACTTCCTGCCTCTGATTAGTTTGTTTGCTCTTGCATTCCCCTTAGCTTTCAAGCCTAAGCAAACAAAAGTGAAATGATAATTGAGTTCTTCCTGGGGGATTGTTGCTAAGATTAAAATCATCAGATGTTATTACTGAATTTTTGAAGATCAATGGAAATCTAATCTCTCTGTAAAATTTCTTTGGAGTATATATGCTAATGGTGATCCCTGAAATGTGTTATACTCAACCAGGGAAAGAAACGAAAAAAATCAGGTTAGTTGTAAGCTGCAAATATCTCATGGTTCCTCCTTGCTCCTCATTCCAGTAAAGCGTATGTCCTGGCTCGATGCCAACTCATGCTGAGAAGGGTCAAAGTATATGAATATATTGCTCTAATTGGACATGCAATTAGTTCACTTTAAAGCTTTTGTAAGCAAGCCACATGAATAGCTAACAAGGAAGACATACGCATACTTTCTCATGTTTTTCTTCCTCTTTAACCTGGTCTTTTTCCCACTTTYGTTGAATCACTTCAGTAATTTGGTTCTTGGGTTTTTGACATCGGGGGTTACTCTCTTTCTCAGGAATATTTGGATATGCTACTGCTTAACTAGGATATGCACGGATAACTAAAACTCAGAAATTGACTATGGTTTTTGTGGTCCAATAACATCAAAGAAAGTATCTGGTAGTATTGTCTAATGGAATATTTCTAACCATGTTGGGTTTGTAGTATTGACTTTTTCAATTCTATCATTGATCATGAAGCAAGATACCTAGTGATGGTTATATTGTTACTGCCAGAAGGAAAAGCAAAAACTTTTCAGTTACAGGATGAACTTAGATTACATTAGCAAACAATTCATAGCAAGCTAAACTTGTAAATCTCTTTTCTCAAATATGGTGATTTTCCCATGTCTATAGTCACATAAGCTTTAAACTGATATGTTGACATCTTTCCTTCTTGCACTTTTATCTTGCAGGTGACATGGGATGAACCAGATTTGCTGCAAAATGTCAAGCGTGTCAACCCATGGCTGGTTGAATTGGTGTCGAATATGCCCGTAATTCATCTATCTCCCTTCTCACCACCAAGGAAAAAACTACGATTACCACAACATTCAGATTTTCCTCTTGATGGCCAATTTCCAATGCCGTCATTTTCAGGCAACCCTTTTGGGCCAAGCAGTCCCTTGTGTTGTCCATCTGACAACATTTCTGCAGGCATACAGGGAGCCAGGCATGCTCAACTTGGAGTTCCATTACCGGATCTTCATCTCAGCAACAAAATGCATTTGGGACTGTTACCCCCCAGTTTCCAGCGGCTTGATCCACTTGCTAAAATTCCTGATGGCCTCATTCGAGGCCATTTGGAGGGCAGTGATGATGTATCTTGCTTGTTAACCATGGGGAGCTCTAATCAGAAGCTGGAAAAGACTGACACTGTTAGAACACCTCGATTCTTACTCTTTGGTCAGCCAATATTGACTGAGCAGCAAATGTCCCATAGCTGCTCTAGTGATGCAGTTTCTCAAGTGGGAACAAGTTCTTCTTGCATGAAATCACTGAAGGCTGAAAAATTTTCCCTTGATCAAAAAGTTCATCCAGAAAGCCTCCCTAATGCTGGTTTTTTATGGAATCAAACATGTCATGCAGTTGAACTTGGACTGGATACAGGTCACTGCAAAGTATTCTTGGAATCAGAGGATGTTGGCAGGACTCTTGATCTCTCTGTTCTTGGTTCATATGAAGAGCTATACAAGAGGTTAGCAAACATGTTCGGAATAGAAAGATCAGAGATGGAGAGTCATGTGTTCTACCGTGATGCCACTGGTGCCCTTAAACAAACAGGCGATGAACCATTTAGGTAAAACTTTCTACACCAATGATTTTGCATGTGTTGTTGGTAGCAGAGCTTATCATTTATGACATATTCCTTTGAATTGCATTATAAACCTCTTTGTCCCTCTGTTTTCACTTGCAGTGAATTCATGAAAACTGCAAAAAGATTGACAATTCACAAGAATTCAGCCAGTAGCAGTCTCGGACGGTAATTCTCGATCTCTCTAATCAACTTCTCACCTGGTTTATTTATTTCCATAAAGTACTCTTTGGAACATTTTACCGTCTTTTGGGTCATTGAATCAGAGAAACTGTCTTCTTACTTAGTGACTGATGCTGAATACTTCAATTCTTGTATTTTAGGAAATGGATTACGGGTCTTCCAACTGCTGAACGTGGACTAGATTCCTCAAAGCAGACAGGACCTCTGAGCATATTTGCATAATAGTGAAGTCCAGCCTGGAGAGTTTGATGCAAAAGGAGTTCGCAATCTCGAAGAAACGGGAACATTGTTAACCTTTGTGTAATTAGCAAGGCTGCATTCCGATATGTTCTATTATCTGCTTTACCTAAATTAGCCAAAAACTTTATGGCGTTGTGTATTTTGCTAAGCTACTGAGTACACGATTTTTTAAGTTTTAGTTATGGAAGCATAGAATGTAACGAGGAACCAGATTGTGATGCCTCGTATGATGCGAACTTGAATGAATGCGTTGCTTTTCCAAATGAATCTGTCACACCATTTAGCCTATGTCTCAGTTGATTTATGATCTTGCGCGTTGCGAACAGACGACTCCCAAGTACATCGTTTACTGAGGAACAAGCAGCAGGTGTTTGACACGAAATATGAAAGAGAATCAACAGTGTCTACATCAATACAAATCAAATGAAGTGAGAAACTCAAAGAAAGAAGAAAGAGTAAGAAGGAAAGCCGCCGATTGAAGCGGTTCAAGGAGGAGAACGACAGAGCATCAAGCATAGCGATGGTGCATAACTTAGAGCAGAGGGCACGTAAAGGTTTGATGATCCCTAAGATAGGACAAGGGAACATGGTCAGGTTGGTCAGTGAAGAAGTTAAAAACAGGGTTGACAATCTCCACAAAACAAACCTAAAATGACACAAACTTATCATCATGAACAAAGTGAAAAAGTARTATACCCAAAAGTCCAAGGAACAAGTGAACAACTAACCCAACAACATTTACCCATACACACGTGAGGTGTGGGACACAAAGCCAACCCCTTCCAACTTAGGTTTGGTTCCCATCAATCAATTCGATGTGATCTCTATTCTCATTTCTCCTCCTTTATCATATCAAAATGCTCTCTACTTCACGTGCGGTTCCCACTGGTGTCGCCGTCTTGATGGCTGAGTCTATTCATTATCGTGCTCCTCTTTCCCCACCTCCCAAAACCAGATTAATAGCCCTCTTTGACTAATATAATTCACTTCTTAAACTCTAATTTATCAATGAGAATAATAAACATACATCACAACCAATCCCATTTTCTTGAATCTCCAGCATTATTGTCAAGGTTTAGTGGTCAAATAGTATTTATCTCGTGTAATTACCAGTGAAGATTATAAATTGCCAAGTTTTTAAGAACTAATATTATTGCTTAACATACCAAAAATACGAGTCTTCAAATTTTCTCCTCATCACTCAAGAAGAAGACAAAGTTATAATGAGACATCTAAGATCACATAGCTTAAAAAGCCCTCATAGACTTCCCCAAATGTTGACAATTTTCATTTATTGGAAAGAAAAATGGTGATGAATTTGAGGTTCATGTTGAATTTCTTAGGGATTGTAATAGTCAAATGTTGTGGAATAGCAGTGCTATCAGAACAAAATGACAAAATATTCAAAGCAAACCTTTGTACATCCCAAGATTTCCTACTTTGCTTTCAGGTCCAAATCCGGGTATCAGGGACTTGTGCTCCATGCATCTTGGGATGAATTAAATGATCTTCATTTTTCTACAGGATTGCCCCTTTATTGCTTTGAAGAATTGCTTTGCTTATGTTTGCTCGACTCTTTTTAAGTCTATGGGTGGCCCTTCATCTTCCTATTGACGATTCTTGAAGTTTTCTGTGGCAATAAATAAATAGTCATCTCAAAATTTTAACCCTGTTTTTCAGGATCCACACCAGTTCTTTCTCTTGTCTCTGTGTTCTTTTCTATAATAAAACTACTTCTTTGCAGCTAGATTCTGATGGACGAATATTTTCCTTGCTTTGTTCTCTGCCATGGAAATGACATATTCAGATTTCCAACCCTGACATTCCAAACACTCTAAATCATCAACTAGAGGATTTCTTAGATTCAATGTACCAACTCGATGTGTAATGAATCCTAGCCTAGTCAGGGACTAAGGAATATGCAGTTAAATGAGATGATTAAGAAGTGTTTGTTACCTAGTAAACTAGCTCTTGTTCCTTAATTGATCATTTATTTTGTGGTTGATAATACATACTTAAGATGTTTGACTCGTAAAATGCTTGTCTTTTTGTTTGGTTTGGGAAGATTGGATTAGAAGAGAAAGTAATTGAGAAACAGAAAAGAAAGGAAAAGGTACTCATGACAGGGTACCAAACAGGTCAATTTAGAGAAACCAAAGGGTTGCAGTTGATTCTTAGCATGTCCAATAGTTAGAAGTCATATATATCTTTAAGTTTCTTGGTAGGAGAATGGCTTTCCTCGAAGCAGCACTGTGAAAACAAAGATAGATTGAATAGCAACAAAGAATTTTGAAATGGTAGTATTGTTCGCATGGTTGATCTACTTAGTTTCTTTGACCAAATGAATGGTATTATATGCAAGATCCAAGAATTTCAGAGGGCAATAATAAATTCACATTAACAAGCACCCCAAAAACCAGGCATTGGGATAGCTTCATTTATTTTTTCAAAACATAGTAAGTGTTCATTAAACAGTATCAGAAGCTGTGCTGCTCTAAGGAACAACAATACTGAAGAGTTCACTTCCCAGTCCCACGTGCTATTGACATTTTCTATTTTTCTGTTTTTGGATAGAATGTACTAATGAACGAAAAGAGTTGAATATTTACAGCCAAAGATAAATTAGAGCAAAATCTCCACTACATGATTGGTTAATTTGCTTATATGATTAGCTTTCAAACGAGAGAATACATCATTTGATCATTATCTTTCAAAATATTCGTACATTTTACTTAATGAATAATCATCTCTTGAACGTTCAAATCATTTTTTACCAATTGAACAATATATTATTGTGTGTTTGACAGGTGCTAACTTTGTTCAAGATTTCATAAGTTTCCATTCTCTATTTCGCTCTTAACATGGGAAAACTTTTAGGTCAAAGCTATGAAAATTGTACACAAATCTTTAGACTGAAGAAATTAATTGTAGAGAAGGAAGTGTAGGATGCAACTTAACCTTGTGTGCAAGAAATGGAACAATCCCATGTCGATGGTTGCCCTTTTCTTCAATCATAACGAGACTGACGTATCATAACAATGACTTGCGACCTGAGTCATTAGAACAAGGACTACATTGTCTGATCAACTTCCCTTCTTTTGGCTTATCGAATTTTCTTGACAAGTTCTTGAGATTTGAAATATAAACATTATCACTGTGGTCCTCAAGGCAATCTTCTTTGACTTGCCATATCCATAGATCCATGCCCTATAGGAACAAAAATGAGAATCATTACAAATAGGTAAAACTCAATGAAGCAGAATGCTTAACATCCCCATTTGGTACTGTACTCCTATTATGCAAAGAACCTGCAACATCAATAAAGAGAGAAGATCTTGATTCATTACTCTTATTGAATGCCAAAAACTTGTATCCATTCAAGGAACATATTTGTTCCATCATACTCTAGTCATTTTCTATACTGATAAACATATAAGGACAATAATAACTTTATTATGCGATTTCATATTTTGTAAAATATCTTTTCATACCATTCATACATGACTAAAAAAGTTTACTAAATTGWATAGAAATTTTAAAAAAATATATACAAATATATATACATATCATATTATAATTATTATAAAGAAAAAAAAATACTAAACGATTAATAACTTATTACTCCTTTTAAAGTGGGATATGAGACATGGGTCCTAGCTAGCGATGGGAGAAGAGGACTGCTTTCTTTTCCTTGGTTCTTGTCGTTCCACACTGGAATGAGTAGAAGTGTGAAGACGTTGAAATCAGCCACAAAAGACAGAGATTCGATGACGTGGCGATGAACGGCTCACCCGTGTGGGTGGGACATTTGTGGGTCCCAGCTAGCATTTTTTCCCTTGAGTGCCTTTCGAAGTTAAACGCGCAATAAGGGTGCACAGTTGGTTGACGTGCACGCACCACTAGCCTCAGAAAACTCAAGTAGACTCATTTATATGACGTGTACGGTCCGGATCCGCTTGYCAGTTTGGTAGATCACCGAGATTTGGTGAAGCCAAGAATCGCAAAAGTTAAAAGAAGACGAACGATTTTATCGCGAGAAATTAGATTTTGGCTCACGAGTTGATGAGACTTCAAAGATTTTTTATTTTAACCTCCTTAATGGGGCAAACAGGCATTTATGTAGTTCTATTACTTGACAAATTTACCGTCAGCTTTCTTTTTGGGGTCAAACAATTATTTGTACCTTGGATGGCTTCCTAAAACGGACCAGATTTTGGAGTCAAAAAGCCAGAAGAAGCCACTGTAAAAAATTCTTCCTACTCTTCGGGGGCTGGAGTGATCCTTCGGTAAAATCAAAGGTAAAGTTTGGGAAAGGGAAATGGTAACTTATTACTTGCAACAGAGGCGAGTAGACAGGCGGATATATCTAAGCCTTCAAGGATGGAAGACCTTTTTACATTTTCAAAGTCAATAGCATTTGGATTGGAAAAAAATTAATAAAAAAGCAGGAAAATTAAACTTTTTACCATACTTGAAGTAGGGAAAATCAGAAAGTCACCTATTACGTAGTACTGATGCATGGGTACATAGCCATGAAGGTTACCAATTCATGTAAGGCCAGACCTGCCTATAACTCAAATGTGTAGCTTCTATTCCAATTCCTCCTTGGCCGTTTTTATATAACAAGTCGGTGACACAATTCCAGGCTCCTGTTGGTATGCAGACCACAAGAAGTGATGGTCCAAGTCCATGATTATGATAACAAACAAAGCCGACCCAAACACCAAAAAACGACCCTACTATGCTGCCCAGCAGACTAAGTGGTCTCTACTCCCAATTGAAAATGGCGTTTCTTTTAGCCATCCCTAAGAACACAAGTAGTAAGCAAGCACAAGGTGATCTTGTCATTGAACTGAAATTCTCTTTTATTTGGCACTTGCCTAGTTAATTACGTAGAGTCACTTAGACTAGAGCAAAATATTACAAGCCAAAACCATCACAAGATAAAGGTGCTAATGATGAACAACATCAACCACAAGGGCCAGAATGTAGTTAAAGGCCAGCAATTAGTTATAAAGTATACACTTGAACATATTCAAATCATAATGATTAACTAGTAGCAATAGAAACTTTCACTGATGAAAGCACCATCTAAGTTCTGATTCCCCGCTCTCTGTTTGCAACACAAAACCTGCGCGAAAAGGAAAAAGATACAAGTGAGAACACTGTCCAAAACCTATCATAGCTGAAGCTAAAGAAAAAAGACATATTGCTCAATTTGCTCAATAAAAATATTTCCAGACTACAAATCGAACCCTAACCCTTTCTGAAGAAAATCATCCTCAAAGAAACAAACCCAATTTTGTATTACCCATTCAAGCACCAGCCCAAAAAAAAAAAAAAAAAAGATTTGCAGAAAAGGTTTGAACGTTCCTTTCTGAGATCAACTAAAACATCCCATTGATTCAAAGAAACAACCTATACTTAGAGGAAACAGAAAGAAAATTTGGAAAGTATGTAGAGTAAAACAAGCCTCAGTTTGACCGGACATCTATAATATACTTATTCATACCAATCAATAGAATAAAATGGCTAGCATAAGAACCAACACACTGGTAAGCATACATATATATAATTAATTATATATCCAAGGAGGAAACTTTTGTGTACTGCTGACAACACAGGTACCCCAGAATGGGAAACATTGAACCCGAAGGATGCAAATAGATTAGCCTATTCAACGAGATCATTTGGATAATGTCTTATTGTTACGGATAGCCAACAATGGGCAGAGCAGCCGATACAAATACATAATACATCCACCTACTCTAGTCTAACACCACTGCCCCAAAGTAATGAAAGCAAACCTAAAGATAATCAGAACTCTAGTGATGAAACCAATGATGAGGGTTAGTTGAACCTTTAGAGGTGATAATGCAAAAGAGCGAGGGCCAAACAAACAATAAATTCACTACAATCAGTCAAAGTGAAAAAATATAAAACCTAGATAATTTTAGGCCAACATATGTCAAATACTGCTGATCGGGGGCATTGCAATAGGCKATGTTCTGCCCAGAGAATGCAAATTCATAGACTAGTCAAGGAGGACGCTTGGATAATATTGCTAAGTAGCCAACATTTACAGCCAAATACACACTATACATGAGATATTTTTACCAACTATAACCAAGGCCCCACCCCCATAAAAAGGGAAGAAAAGAAAAATACAGTGTTAGCAGAAAATACTTTTTCCCTGATCACAAAATACTGCAGGGGACGCAAGTCAAGAATTGTCCAGTCATAGTTCCCAAAATTGAAAAGCAATAAAAAGCAAATCTTTATATGATTAAAATCTCCAACTTGAAGATGATAACTTGAACCATTAGAGGTGATGAAGCTAGAGAGAGCTCAAACAAACGTTAAAGATACTACATGGGCAAAACTGGAAGGATATAAAATTCAAAATAGTCTTATAATAAGATAACACTCTTATGATTTTAAGGATCTAAGACCTCTTGGAAGGTGATTTATTTACAGTTCTATGAGACCTGGATGCTCCCCCCCCCCCCCACCCAGAGTGCTTGGGGGTTCTTCTTGGTTGCTTTGTTTCTAATCCTGTTCTTCGTTTTTGCCTATGGAGTACAGGATTTGGGTTAGTAAGGAGACGGTAGCATTACAGGAAAAAAGGTAGGCTCTCACACAGATTGTCACTAATATACACTGAGGGATAAGTGATTTACTCATTCATATCCAAATCACGAATGCCTAGAACCAATTATGCAAGGAGACAATGCTATAAATGCAGTCTATCTCCGGTGTCATGTCCATAGTTAAAAAGATTTCTCAAGTGTAAGCGTCTAGAGTTGCAGAGAGCCAACGATGCATTAGCATTCAACATTTGTCATATCATTGACGAGAGTAATATACAGGAAAACTTGTTAACCCAGAGCAATCTAGCTTATAACTCCTGCCGGCTACCCCAACCCCCCCTCCTCGCCTGCGCCACCTTGTAATTTCAATACTAACAACCATAATTCTAAGCAACCGCTAACAACCCAAATTCCACTAGGGACAACATATACAGCATCAAGAAGAGAATCCGTCCACACCATCTCCGCAATCGTATATTCAAACTCCTAAGAACAACTATACCCAATGCACACCGCACSTCAGACTTAGTAGAAGTTACGCCTAAACCTAGTCCGATGAAGAAACAGCAGCACCAATATCAAGAATTCCAACAAAACAAACAAGAATATTTCTTAGGGAAAAGAAAAAAAGACGATAATCTTTTATACATCCACATCTCTTTCTGCCAAAAGAAACAAACAAGAAACTGCAAAATTCGATAGAAACTAAATGAAAAATATTGAGATAAACCAACTGGATTTGAATCATCTCGTCAGCATCAACATCAAAACATAAACTGCTACTCAAAACTTACTTAGATAGATAAATAGAATCGATTAATTGTAGTAGAGCTCGAGGCCCATGCCATCATGAATCTCGTAGTCCTTGAGAGTGATGTGGTCCTTGTAGATAGTGTACCACTTCTGAATTCTGATCTTTTCGGCTCGAGTTCCAGTCTGAGCAGCCACGAGCTTCTTGAGGTCTCCGATGGTGTCGTCCTCGTTGCACTTAACCCGGACCTTCTTCCCCAGTCGATCGTTCAGTACTACCTCAATCATCTCGATTGATAGTCGATTGAAAACCCTAAGGCTATACTCCTTAAATTTTACGCAAGTATTCAACTGGACTTGGATTCTCTGGCTGCGGAGAAGTTTAGTTACCCAACAGATGCGGAGATGAGACAAGACCGAGGAGTTGAAGAATTTCGTTCATTTTCCCCTCAAATTAAAATGGTATTACTATTTTACCCTCCTTTTATACTCCCTTATTTATTTTTATTTGGATTTTAAGATTATTGCATAAATAATAAAAAACTTCATAAATAGGTTAAATTATAAAATTAAAAGGTTAACTGATTATTCTTTTTATTACTTCTCTTATTATAATGCTTAATAAATAAATTTTAATTTCAAATTTTGACTATTTCAACTCTAAAATTTGACTATTCAAATTTTTTCTCGTAAGTAATACTCCATTTTCTAAGAAGTGTTTCGAACAAGAAAAAGTGACGTATTAATTTAGAAAATAATTAAATTGACTAATGTACTTTTAATTATTTTTACAGTGATATATAAAGAGCATTGAATTTAATATTTTATTGAATAAAACTTCGCTTTGTGGGCGACGTTGATGGAGGATTGAGGAGTCATTTTAATTTTTTAAAAAATAAAGAATTATAATTAATATCATTATATTTTTTAAAAAAACTAAATGAAGATTCAAATTGAAACTTGTTCATTTTTCATATTTATATTGGGTTTGCAAAGAAATATTTATTTGAGAATAAAAAAATTAGACATTTACAACAGTTATTAAATATTTGTTAATTCTTTGAATGAGATTCCATATACGCCGGAGACAGTCGGTTTCGAATGCAAATTGATTGKAAATCCTCGATTTCGATTGCAAACCCTCTTGATTAATAGTCGACTGCAGGATGGATCATGTAAGGTGGACTTGTTGTCTAACTTTCCTTCTCCCCTCCAACTTAAGGTCTTCCTCATTCCATGGGCCTAGCTGCCTGCTAAGGAGCTTCTTTATCCGACCCAACCAGGAAAAGAGATCAGAACTTAGGTCGATTAGGGGTTCCTCTCCTTCCCCAAATTTAAAAAGTAGTACAATTCTAACTTTTTATTTTTTTTTACGGTAGAAAAGCTTTTTTGGTAAAATGAAAAACCTTATTGACTTCAAATTGTTTCAACTCCTAATAAGAATGAGCTCCCTCAAATTGTTTCCATCTCTTCGGATAAAAGTGGCAGAGCCACATGAGAGCGGCGCTCAGGTTCAACAGGTCTGTGGGGAAAATGCATAGGAAGTTTGCAAGAGGAAGAAGGCTGTGTTAACCCTCTTAATCATTAAATATATAAATTAAAATTTATATATTTTGCCCTCTCCAAGCTGAATTTCTGAAACCACCCAGTGGCTTATAGGACTATGCCGTTAGAAGCATCGTTTTAACATGTTAAAGGCTGAAAAGCATTCATCCACCACAGAAGCCACAAATAACAATATTGCTTGCCCAATTAACATTAATTCAAATAAGAATACAAATAAGATTACTTGTACAAATCTCCACTGCATCATACCAGGCCAAAAACCTAAACAAGGGACCATTCCAGTTTTTATCCAGTTCTACGGTCCAGTGTTGTATAAACAAGGATAACCAAGAATGGCCCCAACACAGCAGCCTCTTGCTCCACTCTCCCGTAATTCGCATCATTGAATTCCTTTACCCCAGCTCCATCATCATCTGTATTTTCCTTTTCCGGCTTTTTGGGAACTAACTTCCCCAACAATCCCCTCCTTAAGAGCCTACTCCATTGCCCTCTCTGTTCCTTCCAACTCCACGCCTACAAATTCAACATCCTCTTCAAACAAAGAGGGTAGTGAAGCAGATTTCTAACCTGAATCAGATCCAGAAGAACTTGCAATAGAATCAGCACAAGTGGAGGTGCCATTTCATACAGAACATCTCCACCAGAAGTAGAAATAATAGGTGTCTCCGCTGGCTCCACCGAGTTATTGACATTAGTGTCATTTTGATCAAGAAATGGATTAAAAACCGAACCGCTAACTTGAAAATCTCATGCCTCTCCCCAAGCTACCCATTCAGGAATGGGCCGGTCACCAAAGAGATCATCATTGTCTGCTGGCTCGAATCTGAAGAAACCCATGTCACCAGATGCACTTCTTTTCTCACTTTGAGCATTCAACTATCCTTTTAGTGAATTTTCTCCACCAACTCCCTTGAAGATGCTTGTACCAGGATTTGGTGAACCGTTAGCAGAAGTTTTACTATCAGCCAGTTCCTCATCCTCTCCAACCACTACCTCGTCATCACTACTACTGTTACCACCGTTAGAGGTCCCATTCAACTTTATCTCATCCATCAATCAGTTGCCGATGTGCTTGCTCCTAGCTGCTGCATCACCAGCTCGACCATCTTGGAAAGCGAACCAGTTGGAATCTGTGAACAAGCTGCAGCCGAATGAGAAAAATGCACTGTCCTGAATAAGAAGAGACCACAAGCTCTGACAAGTACCGAAAGCCATGAAACAGTATAGGCAATCCCTGAGGTCAGATGAACCAGCAACCTCGTAGTAGTAGATGTGGATTAATATCATATGATCCCTTCCCCGTTTATCAAAGGGGAGAAGGTACTGAAACAAAATTGAAGAAGATAACGAAAAGATGAGGAAACTGGAGTTCATATCCATTTATTCACGCTCCCTGGAAAAGGTCAGTCACCCTTTTAGGGAGGCAAGAAAATTTTCTCTCTCCACTTGGAACATAATTTCACCATCTTATCCCGCTTGATGCAACTTCACAAAATTCATTACAAAAACAGTGAGGAAACTCACCTCCCCTGGTCATCACCCAATCTCAGCGAAGATATTACAACTTCAGCAGATTCATATCGAAGTAGACAGCCAGCAATGCTGTGGATTTAGTGCCACAATTCAATCACAACGGATGTCAAAAATAATATTTAAGGCGATCCTAGTTTACATATCCGCCTATTACCATCAACATTTTGACTTAATCTAGAAACGGAAACCATCGTGGATCCTCCTCATCACCATCCCACGTTCTGTCTTCTAATGCAGTTGGGCGGCTGCAAATGTCGAGCATGAAAGAAGGTAAAAAGTATTAGAATCCAAACGCCAACTACTTCCCCGTTCTAGGAGTGTGTGTTTCGCAGGGGTTTGCTTTTACTTTTTATGGAAAAAATTGCTATTCTTCTCCTTTTGTTTTTAAAGAAATTACTATTCCTCCCCTAGCTAACAGAGCATCCTTTTCATTAATCATCTCCAATGCACCCTCTTTGGTGGAGCTTTTAAATGGTCTCAGGAAGAAACCAAAGAAGTCTAGATCATCCGGTTTGGCACCACTCCAGGTTTGGAGTATTTTAGTTATTCTCATCAATTTTTCCTTCTTCTATCTACTTCTCCAGAACTCTAGTGGTATTGCTGTCCAAATTCAGATCGTTGTCCAGAGCCATCTTTAGTACTCTTGCAAACAAGTACAATATAAATTCCTTTTATTATGAACGAACCTACAGATAATATGTTGCACACTGATTTCAACAGTGAGACAGGACAAGCAGGTCTAAATACTGACAACAGTTCAGATAAATGTCGATATGCAGAATGTTGCGAACAAGCTCACATTAAGAAATTGTTAATAAAACACTCACAAGAAAGATTTATTGTACTTTTCTATTGACTYCGAGCCCAAAATTTGTCTAAAAGGAAGATAGATAATTCCCCCTCCCCCCTCCCCCCCCCCCCCCCCCCCCCCCTCCTCTTAAAAATACAAAAAACTACATTAAACGAAGATAGCCCTAAATTAAGACTTAATGTTCAGAGCGGAAATTAAGGAAATATGCATACCGGCAAGCCCACCAGTATACATTTTCAACTTGGGAAAGAAGAGCCACAAGCCACCAAATCAAGATTTTAAAACAGAATGAAGAACACATTCCTCTACAAGAATAAGCAACTATTCTATCTATCTATAGTACATGCCTTCCATGAAAGTAAGGAACCTGTTCTCAGTTGCTGGTCCTTTTCCTAAGCTGATGAAAAAATTGCTTTTGGAAACGTTTTTCTTATTGATAGCATTTATAAGAAAAAGCAGTTTCGACAAGCACCCTAGGGAAGCTTCTAAAAAAGCAACCAATAACCGCTCGAAACAGCTTTTGGCTGTTCTTCATTTTTGCCTATGGAGTGCAGAATTTGGATTATTAAGGAGACGGTAGCATTACAATGAAAAAATAGGCTCCTGCACAGATTGTCACTAATTTACTCATTCACATCCAAATCATGAATGTCTAGAACCAATTATGCAAGGAGACAATGCTATAAATGCAGTCCATCTCCAGTGTGATGTCCATAGTTGAAAAAAAAATTTCAAGTGTAAGCGGCTAGAGTTGCAGAGAGCCAACGATGCATTAGTATTCAATATTTGTCATATCATTGACAAGAGTACCATACAGGAAAACTCGTTAACCCAGAGCAATCTAGCTTATAACTAACTCCAGCCTGCTTCCCCAACCCCTGCCCCACGCCACCTTGTAATTTCAATACTAGCAATCAAAATTCCACTAGAGACAACATATACAGCATCAAGAAGAGAATCCGTCCACACCATTTCCGCAATCATACATTGAACCTCCTAAGAACAATTATACCCAATGCATACTGCACCTCAGACTTCAGTAAAAGTGACGCCTAAACCTAGTCCAGTGAAGAAACAACAGCACCAATAACAAGAATTCCAACAAAACAAACAAGAATATCTTTTTTTTTTTTTTGGGGGGGGGGGGGGAGGACGATAATCTTTTATACATCCACATCTCATTTTACCAAAAGAAGCTGCAAAATTCGATAGGAACTAAAAGAAATACATTTAGATAAACCAGCTGGATTTTAATCGTCTCGTCAGCATCAACATCAAAACATAGACTGCTACTCAAAACTTACCTAATAGATAAATAGAATTGATTAATTGTAGTAAAGCTCGAGGCCCATGCCATCGTGAATCTCGTAGTCCTTGAGAGTGATGTGGTCCTTGTAGATAGTGTACCACTTTTGAATCCTGATCTTTTCGGCTCGGGTTCCAGTCTGAGCAGCCACGAGCTTCTTGAGGTCTCCGATGGTGTCGTCCTCGTTGCACTTAACCCGGACCTTCTTCCCCAATCGATCGTTCAGCACTACCTCAATCATCTTGTCAATTGCAAACCCTCCCACCGATGGTGGCGATTACAAGTTGATTGTAAACCCTCGATTGCAAACCCTGCCACTGATGGTGGTGATTAGAAGTTGATTGTAAACCCTTGAAAGTTGATCGCAGACCCTACTCTTGATTGATAATCTCAATCAGGCGGGTTGTACTTTGTAAGAGGCCAAGGAGCTTTCCTTCTCCCTTCTAGATTGGGAAAAGATTCCAAAACCAAGTTTCCATCTCTTCTCCTATCCGACCCCACAACGCGGAAAAGACATCAAAACCAGGTCGGTTAAGAATTTCTTTCCTTTCTCCCCTCARATATAAAAGTATTATTTTTACCTTTTTCATTTTTTAATAGAAAAACTAATAAAGATGAAACGAAAATATTTATTAATTGAATTCCAGCTCATTATTTTTTAAATTTTCGTCATATTTAAATATATGGGTGGAAAATTTGAAAGCTCATATTAATTTTGAAGCATAGCAATATTGTCAAACAAGAAAAGAGTTTATTATTTTATAAAATAATGATTAGCATGGGAAAAGTTAGGGGTTAGGGGTATGGTGCAATTTTAAGCTTTTTAATACTAAATTAATGATCCCGATTTAAAAATTTTGAACGAATTCAAAACATTTAAAATCTCACACCATTGCCTTCGAAAATATAGTAAAAACTAAAACTACAATAAAAGAGCATGACAAATAACTCCGCAATAAAAAGAGGTCAGCAAAGAAATTAATATAATTTGTGAGAAACATGAAATTTTTTAAGAGAAATATATATTTAATTGRAAGAGCTCACTACTAGTAAAGAATAACTCTTAATTATTTCACATGATAATTACCGAGCATATAACATAGTATTGAGCAAACAAAACTCTTAAACTCTTAATCATGTTGTAATTCAAGATAAAATAGTTATAATTCGTGAATGAAATAAAGAATTAACCCATAAATTCAGAAGTTTGACCTTCAGATGAAAAGAAACATGAAACAGTTGTAAAACAATTGTACGAGGGCGATGGTGATCGGAAGGTTGAGAAGCAAAAGAAACATGAARGAAAAGTTCCTAAATTAGATTTAGGGCGATAGAAATTACGGCAACAATGATGGGGTGGAAGATAGGGCTGAAATCTAACCTCGTACTGACTATGGCAACCTTCAAGGCAGCAAAATTCCGACGAGAGTTGCGTTGGAGAGAAAACCCTTGAGAAAGATAGAGATTGAGAGAAATCCTTGAGATTAAGAGAGGAGAAAAATCAAGAGAGAGAGAGAGGGAGAGCACTTGGAATGACCTGTTTCCTAGCATAATAATACCTCTTGGTTTTAAATTCATTAGGCTTGATGGTGATGCTTATGGCCCCAACCAAAGAATTTCGAAACATGCTGAGGCCTAGAGGCAAATGAAGGTCTAGTTGCACTATCTCCTTATGTATAGTGATATAGGGTGTTTTGCCCAACTTAATGTATAGCTATCTCAATGAAGAGTTGTTTAAGTATTTTTTTTTTTTTAATGACGTTTTAAAAATAAATATGCTACTGACATAAAAGCCACTTGAAGATTTTCTTTAAACTGCATCGCACTTGCTGTTTCCATCCAAACCAGATCAAAACCAAAATCACAAGATCGATTCTATTTGAGCAATTTCAATTTTTCCTTCAACATTCCTGAAAAATGCAAAATCTAAACTATTTATAAATTTAAATAAGGTTAAAACTAAAGTAGAAAAATAAAAAGGAGTAACAAAACAAGGAGATATTGAAGTTATTTTTTTGAAAAAAATTATATTTATAATGGACTGAGAAACTACATACCTCAACTTCATTAAATATTTAAATATTTAAATAAACGTCATAGTGTTTGTAAATTTTGCTATATATTTGGGGAGTCATTCACTATTTTAATAAGAAAGAAAATGCTTAACAAAATAAAAAGTGACGGGAAAAGAATACCAATTTGTCAACTTATCCTCCATCCAAATTATTTCATGTCCTAATAAGAATGGAGCTCCTTCCAATAAGAATAACTGACACCATCAGTGGCTTTATAAGACTACAGCATTAGAAGAATCATTTTAACATTTTAAAGGCTGAAAAACATTCATCCATTAGGAAAAACACAAATAACAATATTACATCTCAATAAACATTRATTTAAATAAGACTACAAACAGGGTCTACAATTTGCTTCGTTAGAAACTTCACACGAGAGGGATGCTTCTGATCACTGCTGTGGCTTATGAMTTAAAGTCTAACTGTACGACAAAAACAGATACGARGCCATTCGTTCTAAACACAAGACTAAGCAGGATCGAATTATGGAAGGAAATACAGAGAACATAAAAGTCACCGGTGCTTAAAACTACTCCAAACACGATTCTCTCCTTCAAAAGAAAAATAAAGAAAACGTCCTTAATGAAAAGTAAATTCCATGTCCAATAATACAAAATCATGAACCCTTCGCTCCGACAAAGCTGTGGAGCAAACGGTTAACTGCTGATAAAAAACTAGAAGAATAAAGAGCGGTGGAAAACCCACAAATCGTCATCAGAAACAAGAACCTGAATAATAAACAACAATGAGTATAACAATAAATAATCAGTAACAACTATATAGCCTAGTGTTATGATCCCATTTGAAACAAAAATATACTGTACAAATCTCCACTGCATCATACCAGGGCGAACCTAAACAAGGGACCATTCCAGTTTTTACCCAGTTCTACGGTCCAGTCTTGCATAAACAAGGATAACCAAGGATTACTCCAACACAGCAACCTCTTGCTCCACTCTCCAGTAATTCGCATCATTGAATTCCTTTACCCCAGCGCCATCGTCATCTGTATTTTCCTTTTCTGGTTTCTTGGTAACTAAGTTCCTCTTCAATGGACCGGCTTCCCCAACAATCCCCTCCTTAAGAGCCTGCTCCATTGCCTTCTCTGTCCCTTCTAACTCCACGCCTACAAATTCAACATCCTCTTCGAACAAAGAGGGTACTGAACCAGATTTCAGACTTGAATCAGATCCAGAAGAACTTGCCATAGAATCAGCATTAGTAGAGGTACCATTTGATACCACATCTCCACTAGAAGTAGAACTAATAGGTGTCTCTGCTGGCTCCACCAAGTTATTGACATTAGTGTCAGTTTGATCAAGAAATGGATTAACACCCGAACCGCTAACTTGAAAATCTGATGCCTCTCCCCATGCTACCCATTCAGGAATAGGCCGGTCACCAAAGAGATCATCATTGTCTGATGGCTCGAATCTGAAGAAACCCATGTCACCAGATGCACTTGTTTTCTCATTTTGAGCATTCAACTCTCCATTTAGTGAATTTTCTCCACCAACTTCGTTGAAGATGCTTGTACCAGCATTTGGTGAACCATTAGCAGAATTTTTACTGTCAGCCAGTTCCTCATCCTCTCCAACCACTACCTCATCATCACTACTACTGTTACCACTATTAGAGGTTCCATTTAAGTTTATCTCATCCATCATATCAGTTGTTGATGTGCTGCTCCTAGCTGCTGCATCACCAGCTCCACCATCTTGGAAAGCAAACCAGTTGGAATTTGTGAACAAGCTGCAGCCGAATGAGAAAAAAGCAATGTCGTGAATAAGAAGAGACCACAAGCTCTGACAAGTACCGAAAGCCATGAAAAAGTAAGGCAATCCATGAGATCAGATGAACCAGCAACCTTGTACTAGTAGATGTGGATTAATATCATCTGATCCCTTCCCTGTTGGTGTACAGGGAGAAGGTAATGAAACCCAATTGAAGAAGATAATGAAAAGATGAGGAAACTGGAGTTCATATCCATTTATTCACACTCCATGGAAAAGGTCAGTCACCCTTTTAGGGAGGCAAGAAAATTCTCTCTCCACATGGAAACATTATCTCACCATCTTATCCCACTTGATGCAACTTCATAAAATTTATTTGTTACAAAAATGGTGAGGAAACTCACCTCCCCTGGTCATCACCCAATCTCAGCGAAGATATTACAACTTCAGCAGATTCATCATCGAAGTAGACATCCTGCAATGCTATGGATTAGTGCCACAATTCAATCACAATGGATGTCAAAAGATAATATTTACGACGATCCTAGTTAATATATCCGCCTATTACCATCCATATTTTGACTCATTCTATAAACCGAAACTAAATTTTCTGTCCATAAACTATAACAAATATATAAGATAGAAAAAACAAGAACATTACCTCATCATCTCTATCATGAGTGCCATGGCCCTGAAACCAGGTAAAAAAATATTAGACAACCCATGTTTTTTAGCTACAAGGACACATCCTTCAGTTTTTTCTTTTCTTTTCCTTTTTTTGGATATTTCCTCTCCTTTTTCTGTTGTTTTTTTCTTCATTTGCTGGTGGAAAGTGTTGAGGGTGCATGATATTCTCTCAATTTAGTGAAGAATTACTACCTCTTCAGTATCATCATTATCATATATGGTGTATCTGAAAGCTTGGCTCAGATTATTTGCTAAAGCTGCTACATCATAATCCCTATCGTGGACATCCTCCTCATCACTATCCCTCGTTCTGTCCTGTAATGCAGTTGGGCGGCTGCAAATATCAAGCATGAAAGAAGGTAAAAAGTATTAGAATCCAAACACCGCCAACTTCCCCTTTCTAGGAGTGTGTGTTTTGCAGGGGTTTGCTTTTACTTTTTATTGAAAAAATTGCTATTCTTCTCCTTTTGTTTTTGAAGAAATTACTATTCTTCCCCTAGCTAACAGAGCATCCTTTTCATTAATCATCTAAAATGCACCCTAGCTTTTAAATGGGCTCAGGAAGAAACCATAGAAGTCCGGATGATCCAGTCTGGCACCACTCCAGGTTTGGAGTAGTTTAGTTATGCCCATCAATTTTTCCTTCTATCTACTTCATTTTAGTTATGCTCATCAAATTTTTCCTTCTTCTATCTACTTCTTCAGAACTCTAGCAATATTTTTATCCAAATTCAGATCGTTGTCCAGAGCCATCTCTAGTAATCTTCAGAACAATTACCACATAAATTCCTTTTATTATGAACAAACCTATAGATAATATGTTGCACACTGATTTCTACGGTGAGACAGGACAAGCAGGTCTAAATGCTGACAGCAGTTCGGATAAATGTCGATATGCAGAATGTTGCATACAAACTTACATTAAGTAGTTGTTAATAAAACACTCACAAGAAAGATATATTATACTTTTCTATTGACTCCGAACCCAAAATTTGTCTAAAAGGAAGATAGATAAATCCCCTCCCCCACAAAGGAAAAACTACATTGAACGAAGATTAAGAAAATTAAGGAAATATGCATACCCGCAAGCCCACCGGTATACATTTTCAACTATATTGCGCTCTTGCAAGACAGTAGATTGCCACTCGGTCCATTCATTATTTTCCTAGGAGAAAAAAGTAATTATCTGTTAAAAAGAATAGAAATTTGAAGAAGGAATAACAAGAGAAAGCTAAGTAGATAACTAAAAAAAATTTCAAGCTTGGGAAAGAAGAGCCAGATCAACATTTTAAAACAGAATAAAGAACGCAACTGTTCTATCTATCTATAGTACATGACTTCCACRAAAGTAAGGAAACTGTTCTGGTTGCTGGTCCTTTTCCTAAGCTGAAGCAGAGATTTCTCTTGGAGACATTTTTATTATTGATAGCATTGATAAGAAAAAGCAGTTTCGACAAACACCCTAGGTAGCTTCTCAAAAAGCAACCAATAGCCCCTCAAAACGGCTTTTGGCTTTTACACCCAAAAAAAGGGAAAAGTGGGGGAGGGAGAAGAAGAAGAACAAGGAGGAGGCTGGAAGCTGCTTATTTTAAGCAACTGAGAACATCAACATGGCAAACTAGGTTTCCAGTATGGTATGCATTTGACCTGATCTACAACAGACAACAAAGAAAGAGCAAGACACAAGTAAGCTCTTTTCATCTTTGAAGATGATAATTACATCAGAAACTTGAGAATTGATTAATAATTAAAAACGATCTAGAACCCCTAAATACTATAAAAAATAATTAGTGTCTTTATATTTGACAAAGCATTTAAAAATTGAGAAAAAGAAAAGAGAACAAAACAAATGCTTCTTCTTACGACAAACCTTAAGATGTGCTTGGATACAGCTGTCATTGTTTACCAACTGGACAAGTTTATTAGATATCCTTGTTAGGTGCCCAATGTAACCCGCTCGAGGCGCTTGTCTCCCATCAGCAGGTATCGTTGGCTGCATGAAAAGATGCAGAGTCAGATTTCCCACAGACAAGATCAAAGAAAAAGATGAGACAGAAGGACAGAATGTAAAAGAAAATTAGCTGCAGACAAAAACTTATTATTTCATAACTTACTGGACTACGATCACCAGAAACAATAGGAAGTTTATCAGCTTCAAGAATCTTGCCAACCAGATTACAATCTCGGAAAAGATGATCAACAATCGTTACATTTTTACTATCCAGGCATGAATATATTATGCTCTCAACATGATGATGCAATGCATTATTGTATGGATACCTGCAAGAAAGTAACAGAAGCAGTTATGATCACAATTGAGCATCTCTAAACAGGACAAGATCAAAGCAGCTTATTTACTAATCATTGACTAAACCAGCAATATTAAATAAATCAACCAATAAAAATATGAGGCAAGGAGGGAAGAAAAACGTACTCAAAGAAGAGATCAAGAATTCTTTGTATTGTCCCCGAGCTCACCAATTCCTTCTCCGCAACCTCATTGCCAGTTTTTAGTAGCACCGCAATGAATTCTACAATCTGCGATCAGGAACCATAAAATTTTTACGATGCAAGATGAACAACTATATTACTGTACAAAAAGCAATCCATCACCCATCTGCATATTTTTGGCATTGTCTAGTTCATTGAGAAACTAAGTAGTAGCAGAACTTAACAAGCAAATGAATATGTTTGACAGTTTAGAAGCAGTATTGACACCACTTCTTTCTTCCATATCTGAGACACATACTGTGGGAGAAGAAAGAAAAGATAGCAACTAAGTCCGTCTGAAATTCATATCATCCTACGTCAAAAGAGTGCCATAAACTATTTAAGAACAAACCTTTAACCGATGCTTCCCTAGAGGTGGCTTCAATTCACCATATGTTGTAGGTAAAATCTTTTCATCAGACGAGACATTCAGCAGCATCAGCAGATCAGCTGAACAATAAGAGAACTGGAAAGTCAAAAACCACAAGAACAAAACAAAGAAAAGGCATGGCTAGTTTCTTTTATTAGTGAGAAACCTTTTCAATTTTGAATCCAAGATTTCAGAAAGAAGCAAGAACCAAACAATAAGCATAGACAAGATATTTGACATGTAACGGTGCTTAATAGCAAAAGAAACTGAATACTGCATGACTCTATGGCAGCATAAGGATCATCTACACTAAATGTGAAGAAATTCAATTCTCATTTTGTTAGTTGAAACTGATACACTTTTGCCCAGTTAAGATTGCTTTATACAGCCAACACCTCAGCTCCATCGTCATCCATGACAGTAGTCATACTCATTATAATGTTTCATTGATGTTGATTGATAATGGAA
Organism: Rhazya stricta; assembly: GCA_001752375.1. Classification (NCBI taxonomy): domain Eukaryota; kingdom Viridiplantae; phylum Streptophyta; class Magnoliopsida; order Gentianales; family Apocynaceae; genus Rhazya; species Rhazya stricta. Next base: position 1,972,883 of record MEJB01000004.1, on the reverse strand, counting down.
AAAAATTTCACAGGCACCAAACCAAAAATCTTGATTGCAACTATCAATCTATAATATAAGCAAACCTACCAAGTTTCGGGAGCATAGCACTGACAGTGTCAGGATTAACATGTATAGGTGACTCGTATACATGATGATTTCGAATAGAGTACATCAGAGGTGATGGCACCGATCTTTTTGGATCCAGCAACGATATACAGACTGACAATGAGTGGACAAGAGCTGATGTTGAATGAGAGTCCTCAAGTCCATGGTTGAAAATCCTTGCAACAAAGCTGAATTAAAAGAAAGGCAAGAGTTAAACTAAAACAATATTAACACGAAAGGAAATCAGTATGCAAATATCAAGAAAGATGCCAAATCAACTTCCTACAAACCTTGGGCTAGATAATTTTGTGGCCAAGGGAGAAGGTGCATTTCTGGTTATAGCACACAAAGTCTCTGCTGCATTAGCATGTACTTCAGGAGGACACTGAAGAGAACAAAGATGTCGCAAGTGGTTAAACTCAAGCTGTAAAACTAAAATGAACTTAAAGAATAGCATATTCCACCTTTGCTCACAAAGACAAGAGTTATAAAACTGACAAAATATGAACTTATCAGACATCAACCACAGTAAAACAATATTACCTGGTAAAAACCAAATTAAAATTGCATGTAAGATATTCAGTAATTCAAAGKTGAAAAACCAATTTAGTAAAACGGAAGGGTTTAAGTATGTAATTATTAATTCATCTTGCAGTAATTGCTACATTAGCTGGTCCTCGTATGCCATCATGACAGCATATCCTCCTTCCTAAGACATCTCCAAACACATGCACACTATCAAATGATATCTTACAAATCTCATAACTCTATCTTCACATGCAACAATAAAAAACAGCATGCTTAACAACGACAGCTTCCATCCAATAATAAAAAGGTTGTTTAATGTAATAAGGATCCAGAGTTACAATGCTATTTGCTTACTGAGGTGTTCAATTTATCCACAATCATTTCTAACAGACTACTGTCAGCCAACCATTGCATCACGTCCATCGAATTGGGATAGAGGTGATCATCACCACCAACAAGACGCACTAAAACCTGTACAAAGGACAGATTAAAGGAGAATATGATACTGAAATGTAGCATAACACAAAGCAAAACGAAAAATCAAAACTGAAGAAAATTACTAACCTCCATGATGGATGTAATACCAATCAAATCAACCAGCTGCCGGAAAACATCTTGATGAGACTGAAATGGGGTTGAGACCAGGTTTAGAAGATAAAATAAATATTGCAGGTCTCGACCAATCAATACACTCTATACCTTGAACAGGGGAATTACTTCATTTTAGAATCCCATTCATTGTACCAAAAAGATTCTAGATTAGAGACTTCTCAAGACTAGTGACAGTCTTTTATTTCTTCTGCTAAGTATCGCAGATGAGTAAAATTTAATATTCCTTACCATCCGCAACTTACTTTTAGAAAAATAAGTTCATAATTCTCCTCCAATTTCACAGTAATCCAAGCACCTAACTCAAAGATAATAGAAGTTTACAGTAACACATTCAAATAGGCTTCTCTCATAAACCTTCACCAATCAAATGCCAACTATATCAAATTGCTTTATGACACTCAGTAAACCCAAAAAAAGCAGAATTTATGAAAAGTCACCTGAACATAATTCATAAGTGGTACAGTCTTCCGTAACATAAGGCATATCACAACCTGAGATGGAGTAAAGTGCATCAAAAAGCACATTTCGGCCAAAAAACTAGTAAGACCACAAAAACATGATATGTACACAGCCCTAGCCCAAGCACAAAATACCTTGCTAAAATATCCAGCAAGCAGTGCACTATGGGACCGGTTTGGTTCCAGGAAAGAGAATAGCAAATCCATTAGCTGTAACCAGAAAAAGACAAGAAAAACTCCAAGTATAAGAATTACTAAGAAGCTTGGGCAATTATTTATACTATGCAACTCCCGAAAAAAGATGGAGATACCTCCTCTTCATCCACTAGCGTCTTCAGTATCACATCTATTTCACATGTGAAAATCTCACAAGCAATGAATGGGAACCTAAGTTAATAACACAAAAGTTATTAGAAGATTTTAATCTTTTCAAATTTATAAACAAAAGAAAGAAGAAAAGGGGAGTATGACTATAGTTATTGATTTAGGCATATGTAATTTGGATTCAACCAAATCAACCTACTTGAAAGTTCGTTTGCTGTCAGCCTCTTCATGAGGCTCTTCAATAACATATCGAACCAACTGCTCAACCTGTGCTCTATCCCTCAAACTGCGAGTCACAAATGCCAAATATAACTATCTTTGAGGTACTGAACTTGAAGTTGCTGCAATAGTTAGAAGATAAGACTGATAGCTCCCCAACAGATGCTACACTAGACAATCTTTACCTTTCTGAATATCCTCTTCATTTTTTTCTTTTTTTCCTTTTTTGGGGGCTGGGGTGGGGAAGGTCTAAAGGTTTTGGAAGGAACAGAGGGGGCAAAGAGAGTAAATTACAAGTTTATAAGGCGACTGTTTAGAGCTTTGCATTCTTGGATTATCTCTTCTTCATCCAGAAGCTCTTCCAAGGTGAAATTTTCTTTGTCTAATACCGATTCAACCTACAGATCCCACAACAAGATGGAAACAACACCAATATTTTAGGAGGCAAATAAAGGACAGTTAAAAATCAGAAAGGAAACAATGCATTGATAAGAAACTACCCACAACTGAATGAAAGCAGTTGTAAATCAGGTATAGCATGGTTAATGGTACAGTGAGGTGAACCAACGGTCAAGTATGCATTTAAATGATACTTGGCCAATGGTTTAATGAGGTAAATCAACAGTAGTGTATCCAAGTTCAAACTCCTCGAAGATATAAAAATTGACATACTTCATAGAGTCCGAAAAGAAGATAAGTTACTTATCAATAGGAAAGAGCAAAACCTTAAACTATGAAAACTTGCAACTTTCCATTATTTATATGCATTCAACTGACGAAGGCATTCATAATTCAACCATCTATCCCCACATTAATAGCTAATTACTGAGAATTATTTCCAAGTTAAAATATCAGTTTATGGAGCAACAGAGTAAACATGGCAGAAAAAGAGTTCAGAATTTCCAATCCAAGCCCCAGCTCAGCTAATACCAGTATTCTCTTGCTTAGCAACCCCTCCTATAATGATATAAACAAATTTTATATGCTACTGTAAAATCACGAAGACCAATGCGACCTTTTTTTTTTTTTTTTTTTTTTTGGGGTTGGTTCACCTCAGGCACTGTATGATGCAGATTGGACTTGCATCTAGTAACACTCTCACTTCTCCACCAATGTTCGTTCAAAAGTACTTTATCACAATAAATAACAGAACTATATAAATCAACTAAAATAAACCACTTAGCACAAGCAAAACCAAACTTAATTACTGTGCAATAAGTACTTTAACAAAGCACACTCACTTGACTAAAACTTTCAATAGTAAATAAAAATCAAAGAAGACAATTGCAATGCTTCAGCCCAATCATACATATTAACAAAAGGTGAACTTCTCCCGTAAGAAATACATGTATAATCATGAGTAACTACTTAATTGCAACAATTAGTAAAATATTAAATTCCAAATAACCATTTCCAGATCAAAAAACAAATTCCAATGGCCTGCTTTGTTGAGAGAACTAGAATTGCAAGAAGAGAAACAATTATTAGTTCATAAAAATGGATCAAGTGACTCACAGGTGAAGCAGCAGAAATAGCTGTGAGCTTCCAAAACATGTTCAAATTCGTGCTGGCGCGTGCCTATGTTTAAATATCTATACACGTATAGGCAGACGGAGAAACAGATATATTGGGAGTTGAGCTCCAAAGCAAGAGCTCGAGAACAGATCTGTAAAAACCCTAAACTGAGAAGCTCGAGATTCGAGACCAAGAGGCGCTGATAAAACCCTAGTTTTCTTTAAGCTAGATCGAAGATGGAAAGCGCAGTCGTAAAGATCCAGAGAGAAGAAGAAGTAGCGAAGAAGACGAGAAGAAGAGGGAGGGACGAGAAAAAATCGCAGAGGAGAAATGCAATGAAGGCAACGATAGGTAATGTCGCTGTGGGTGCGCTTGTTTGGCGACGGGGAAATGAAATGAAAAGGGAGGCGGAAAAGTACAAAATCAGGTCCGGAATTCACAAAACCAAAAATCCCCTCAGAGAATCAATTATTAAAGGAAATAATTATTGTTATGCCCGATGACCAGATTTACCATGAAGGTGTTCAAATTTATTTGTCCATTGTTGTTGTACTCCGTCTTTTAGAAATATGAATTTTAAATTTTAAATTAATGAATTAATATTTTACCTTTATTTTTATATATATCTCAATTTCAATTATTTAAATAATCTGCGTCTCACTTTATTTAATTTAAAAGTCATTTTTTTACCACTCTCAATTATTTTTTTACTTTTAATTTTAATTTAAAGAAAAGCTAAAAGAATATGAAAAATCTACGATGATAAACTTCTTAAAATTATTTTAACTTATTAAACTTTAATACTATTAAAAGTAAAATCTTTATATTAATTTTTAAAATAATTTTTTCAAAGGTACTTTATCATAACAACGAAGTCAAATATATATAAGAGGGAGATTTTATAATCTTAATAAGCAGACTCAAACTTAATTTGTTCATTTAGTATATTTTAAATCTAGATAAACATTAATAGAATTGATTATAATTTTTCTTTTCTACTCACAACAATAAGTACAACTAATTTTATATAAAAACTTTTAAGTATGATATGGTATTTTTCATTATAAAAATTTGTAAAGAAAATATACTTTTTCGTAATATATATAATACCTTATTAAAGTGTATTATACATGCATATTGTGATTTTAATTGCCGGTCAAACGGTTGTTATGTGTTGTCATTATTATTATGATGATGATGGTACGTTGATGGAGATGTTTTGCGAATTTGACATTTTCTGAAATTAAATAATAATCTTTTTATTGAATAATCTGCTTCTCAAATTTTTAAAAAAAATGTTATTTTTAATAATTTCTTAGATACTTTTAAAATTAAAATATTATCTCAATCTTATGTTACATATCATATATATCTTCTTAATATTTTTCAATTATTACATTAAAAAATTAAATCCAATTATTAATATTATTTGCTATGAGATTAAGTAGCGTGGAAAAAAGTACTATGAATAGATTTATGAATCTTAATTTGTCATGATGATTAAATATGGTAACCTGCAATATTCAAATGCAAAATTATATATTATTTTTTTGCGTAATATTGGTATACTTGTTTAGAACAATTCTTATGTATATTCTTAAGACGTGTGTAATATTATAATTCTTTGCATTCTGTGTGATGGAAGTCGGGCTATATGCCAAAGCCTTAAAATAATCTCGATTAAATAGTAAAATATATAACTACATATATATATATCTATCTAATACTATATAGTAATGATTAACTTTAAATATTCTATTAAAAATTGAGGAAGTAAATGCCTAGATCTCATCAGAAATCGATATTTATGTCAAAGATGACAAGGTTTAACCAATAGAATCGTATAGATGCACCTCGTGAATCAAGTAAGGCTACGTCAACTTTGATCAATCAAATTCATTTTGCTTATAAATAAAGRCTAAAGCATGAGAACAAGATATTCAAAAATTCATATCAAGGTCCACTTAGAAAAAAGAGCACTATATTTCTCTCCAAATTTCGATATTGTAATACTTCTATTAAATTTATAAGATTAATATTTTATTACATATTTCTCTTATTTTCTTATTATATTTTATAGACGAAAGATTCGTCTAAACAAGTTGTATTATTATTCTATTTTGATAATCATTTATATTTCACTTAATTTCATTTGTTTTTCCTTAAGGAGAAAATAAAACCCAACATTTCATTATTCTTGGTATATGTTATGGTTAATTCACATACGAATATAATTTTACTTGATTTTATATTGATACATTTCTAGTGGGAATAAATGAATCTAGTATTCTTTTGTTTTTTATAAAAAATAAAAATTTTAGAGYGGAGTGTTTGACAAATAAATTAATTTATACAATTTTTATATTAAAGGAGGCAATAAGGGGTGACAGTCGCCCCATATTCTTTTCAAAATCTTTTGTAGCCTTAATAATTTTTAAAATGTATATCCTAAAAAATATCATTTCGCTCGCAATATGTTGATCATCTATTTTTGCTTTTCAAAGTTAAGTTTCTGGCTTCATCCTTAATATTAAGACGATACAAAAACTTTGACACTTCAATGAACATTTTGACTATTAGCTAAAAGAATTAAAAAAATTATCTTTTTCGATATATAAAGATAAGAGGAATGTAAGCTCTGAGTCTTCTAATACACTATTTCTTATACATTTTTAATATATCAATAAGAGTATAACGTGTATATATATTTATTTTATAAAATAGAAAGAATTATATTAAAAGAGTTAAATATATATACACATTATACTCTAATTGATATAACAAAGCTATATAGTAACGTTTATATTAGAAGGTCTTTTGAAAAAAAAAAAAAAGTATCTTAAGTAAGTATTTATTTTTTAGCAACAAATGTTGAACATGCTAACTCGATAAAGATGTGAACAGTATTTCTCTATAAAAACAGGCATTTATATACTTTCATGTATTACAGGTGGATAGTAACTTTTACTGTGAAAAGCTGCAATTAAGTGTACACGGGAGGCAATCGTGTTTTCTTTTGCCAGAAAAATTAAGGCAAGTTAAACACACTAAAGAAAAATAAAAATTCAAAGAAAGTGTTGCAATGTACTTTCGAGGTTATTATTGCAATTTTTTCCTTTTATGTAGTGCTCTTGTGGGACCAGTTCCAGATGAATAGTGAAATATAATTGGTACCAAATAGGGATAGGAGGTCACGTGTGATTTCAGGGGCAATTCCTACATTTTTTTTTTTTTAATAACTCCCTTTATTTCTTTCTCTCTTTCTTTTTTTACTTTTTTTTTTTTGGGCATAAAACAAGTCGATGTGGCCATGTGATTTTGCCATTTTTAAATGGGCACTCTCCCTGCCTTTTGGCGATTAGTGTTAAGTTACCTTTTAATAAATAGAGCTGGTTTGAGCACCAATGTCGCCTAGTGATAAAGAGCTTTTACATGGAACTTTAAAATGTTAGTAATTGGATTAACTATTTTCTTATAGACTCCCTAAAAAATACTTTTTCAAAAAGGTATAGTTCATGCCACTCTTTTTCTTTTTTTTTTTTAAGGAAAAGAAATTCATGCTATTTACATTTTAAGAAGTAAGTCATTTAATATTTAACGAACGAATTAAAAGTTTATAAAATTAAGTTTGTTTAATAATCTAATTTTATAATCTTTTAATACGGAAAGTGTTTTTTAATTTCTTTCATACAGTTTAAATTCAGTTTTAACAAATGAGACGCGCAAACTAAAACAAAACGTTTTTATTTAAATTATCTAAAATACCCTTTCTCTTATACAATATAATTTTTTTTTTTTGCATTGGTTTATGATAAATGAGTTTATATAAACCACAATTTTTTAGATTTACTGTCTAAGCAACTGACTATGATTGTGCACACGATCATCTTGACATGTCTACAAGGTGCATACAATTATTTTTGTGTCTCTACACATTATGAGTTATAGTCTTTGTTTAATTTAAAAAAACTAATTATGCATACAATTACATTTGTATGTTTAAACATTATAAATGATGTTTCACTACAATTTATATATTTAATGAATCAGATGTTTTACATATTGGCTACATGTTAATGGTGTATTCGGGGTACAAGTTAGAGAGTCCTATCCTAATTGTTCTCTGGAAAGTTCCAACCTATCATATACTTATCCATAGAAAATCCTACTCTAACACATATTGTTAGAGCGAATGCTGCCATATCTTGTCTTATAGGGAGTCTTACCATATAATGTATATGGAGAGTTGTACCACAATTTACAATTTTTTTAATAGAAAATTCGATCCTAAAATGTCTTGTTATATTCTTATGAAATAATTCATTTATTGTGAGTAATTGACTAATAAATTTTGGACATAACTCACGTACTTAGTGTATTTCATAGCTCGAGCTCTGATTTTCTTACTTATCTTTGTTATTTGTTAGTGTTCGTAATCCTTGTTTTACATATTTGAARGCTGGACGTGAGCTTTATTAACACTTGTTTTGATAGTGAATTTGCTACAAATATTTGAACAAGGTAATAGCAATATAATTTGTAAGTGAATTTGCTTCAAATGTCTGAATATGGTATTATGGATATAGGTTGAGAAAGATTATTAGCTGAAACATATTAAATATTATATCCAATCTTTATTTATGCTTTTCTACAATTGCTATGCTTTAAATTGGTTGACATGTTTAAATTAGATCAACTTGGTAATAAGTTTGGTAGGTCATCAATTTATACAAGCGAATSTAAGAAAATTSTTACGAAAACAATCAAGCAAAGCTTACAAATGTTTAATTTCGCGTCACTTATTATGATAATCTCTAACTATTAGTTATATTCATTCCTATAAGACATTTTCTAATAATAATTTGAAGTAAATAAATTGACTTAAACATCAAAGGATCTTTGAGGAACCCCTTATTCCTCTCCACTCTTTCATGTCTGATTGATTAATCGAACTTTATGGTTCACTTTGTTTGTGCAGCTTCTTATGTCATCGAACTTTAAAATTTATTATTATTTTTATCGTCTTATGATCGAATCTTAATAGATGATAAATTATTTATTTGAACAAGTTAAAGGATTATTATAAATGTGGATGAGGTAATATGATTTGTCATGATGTTTGATAGGCTTTCCATTATAATTGAAACCTCTCTGTTACTGAASCTGTTGGCTAGCAAGCCTAGACTTTATTTGATAACTCAAATCAGCACTTAAAATTAAACGAATTAATTATTTATTGAATTAAGTTCGTTTGATAATTTAATGTTTGGATGTCTTGATACATTAGGYGCTTTTTAATTCCTTCTATAAATTTTATGTCATAATATTTTGATTTAATATATTAAGACATTTTGAGTTATATTATCAAATTTAATAATGAGATTTAGGCATTATAAAGTAGATCTTTAGTGTTTTGGAATTCAATTATTTTTAGATTTTAGACTTCAATTTCAGACTTCAGATATTAGTTTTATCAAACGGGACCTTAGTGTAGACAACTTAACTCTCTACAATATTTTTCAAGGATACGGATGGTTTAAGTCTTTYGTCCCTTCCTCTTGATTTATATTTCCAAAAGGAAATATAGGAGAGAGGTAACGTGTAATAAACTTTTTAAGCTCCAATTGAATATATTTCTTATTCGGATAATTCTATCTTTTTTAAAAAAAAATTTTTATCATTCAATATTCAAACTCTTTGACTCCAATTACTTTAGGTTCCAGTTGAAGCCCATAAAAAAGGTAAGTTCTCCGAAGTTTAAATTACCAAACTACCATACCCCTTTTACAATTTTTAGTTTCTATTGTTTAACACATAACTCAAGTATGTGGGTAAACACTAATGGTGTTCATGATTTGTTTGATTTGAATTTCCTCATTCTTCCAYCCAAGTAAAAAATTTTGGTTTAAAAAAGTTTAAAATCAAAATAAAACAATTTAAAATTTTAAACAATTTTTGCATCAATTTGAAATTATTACAAAGCTTCATTCGTGAATAGTAACAAAACAGATCATCCAAGACAAGATTTGAAATTATATTAACGTCAATACACATTATTTGTCGAGAAACAATAGCTCTTCTATAACAATCCTAGTCAAAACTAATGAGTTACTAAATTACGCATAAAAAGACAGACATATATTTTCTTTTTCACCAACTGCCTCTTTTTCAATATACATAAAAGCAAAAACAACATTAATATTCATATTTCTAACTGCAAAAGTAATTCTTAATTGAGTATTCTAATTTATAGGAAGAGAGAGGAAAGACTACTGATTTTAGTCAAAGCAAAATTGTAATATTCGAGCCCATTGGACCATTTTAGTAATATTCAGTATTTAAGTTTTAGTTGAAAGAAAAATAATAATAAATAGAAACTTATTAGGGTAAAATATAAAGGGATGTTTTACTCTTCTTCATGCATTATTCTAAAGTCATAGACAACCTAGGGTTAGCACCTGAGGCTAGAAATTAAGATGGACCGTTACGTGCTACTTAGAATCAATTGATATAGGTAAAGAACTAGAAGGCTCAAAAAGCGAATATATGAGATAGATCTTTCTCTAAATTGACGATCAGTGATTGACAATTACTGAAGTAGGTAGAGATAATTTTCTTTTTTTCTAAATTTCTGATCTAAAATGTTTGTATTGTTTCATTGAAATAATTGGATTGAACATTTGAATATCTTTTGTATGTTAACGAGTATTTTACATTTGAATTTTTTATTTCGATTTGTTGGATTTGGGAAAGCTTGAAATTTCTATTTGAGACTTTGATAAAAAGCTATAACCCGTTATTTTGGTCGACATAGTGAAATAAACATTGGATTGAATTCAATATCTACCCAATTGTCTTAATTGATTTTGTCTCGAATGTTTGCTTGACCTTTGTCTTTGTCTTTGTCTTGATATGTTTTGGATGATTGTTTTGTTTGATGCTAATCTTCAATGTGTTTGTATAAAGTTATGATTTGAAGTTTAGAACTGGTTACGAGTAATTATTTGAGTTTAGTATTCTTTTAAAAGAATGAGGYTGGATGATTTTATACCTTCTCATGAAACATTTTAAATGCTATGTAAATGGCATGCACAATTTTAAATCTCTTTAATAATTGATTTGTAAATTATGACAATTTATTGTGACATTCTTACCTGATACGATCAAGATCATTCCATAAGAAATTGTATAAATTTCACTTCAAATAAATTATTGAATTAATTTAATACTTACATTATCGAACTCTTCCAAACAGTTTATGTAAAATTAGCAGTATTATCACCACTAATTTTTTTAATTTCATGTAAGAAGAGAAACGTGATTGTTTGGTTCTCTCATCATTTCGTTTTCGAGAAGAAGCAAAATTGGATATACATTTCAAACAGAAAGCGTGTTCGTGAAGGGGCGACGTCAATAGATGAGAATTTGGAAAGAAGAGGCAGTCGGTGAACGAGATACAAAGAGACAATGTTGTCCTCTTCACGCTTCCGGTGACGGCCCAACGATATTTGTTACTGTATGTGACCCGATTCCCAACTCCTTAACAACTCCATCACTTCTGCCACCGGATTCCTCCGGATCACGTCGATGAGTCGTCGACGTTGACGTCCTTGGCTCAACTTCAATCGTCTTTGAAGCAATCAACAAATCTACCGCTCAGGATCCTCCAAAAATATCGTTAGATCACCCCAACTGTAGAGGCAAAACGTAAGCTGAGCTGAGAATTTCTGATGGAGATGATTTTCAGGTAGAGAGAGCAGAAGAAGGAAGAAGGAGCTGTTGAAGGAGTGGTAGAGTTTAGAGAATGAGTGTGAGTCACGCGTCAGTTCACCCAGTGCCAGTAGAAGCACCGCAGCTGCAGACGGAGGGTGCGAATGCTCCCCCCGCGATTGGAGTGAGAATGAAGGACATTCAAGGCATGCCTGGCACGATCGGCGGCCTCTTTTTGCGTTTCACTCAGTTCATATTCGCCGTTGTTGCTCTATGCGTCATGGTGACTACCAGTGACTTTCCTTCCGTCACGGCCTTCTGGTAATTAGTTATTAATATATTGAAAGAAAAAAGTATTTATTTTCTTATATTGGCGTATAAATGAGCACCGATTTTTATCCTCATATATCAGCTGTGTCTTGAAATTTGAGCTCGATGAAGTTTGTTTTTTTATCTAGACCGTTGGATCTTTGCCAAATTACTTGCTTGGTAAAAGCAAAGATGAGAAACAGAAGTAACAATTTACAGTTGATCGACTTCAGCAGCGATGCATTATGGATTGAGAAACGCATATGCTTATTTGATATTTCTAATACTTTAACGCAAAGCCAACAATGAGTCGGAAGAAATTACTACTCTTGCGGATTGTTGGAAATGCAACTTAGCAGTTCCAGCAATCATTGGCAAYGAATTCTGGATGCTGCTAAGACACTAAGGAAACATATTAGCTACCTTAGCTAATGTAAACTTGTAATGGAAATTGGACATAAATAGGTCAGGTTGAAATGTGCTTTATGTAGAATTCTTCATTTTCTTCCTTGTTTGTTTGTGATTATGCAATGCATTATTTACCCTGCAAAGAGATACAGTTTTGAGTTTTAGAGTAAGATTCTGCTSTTGGAATGAATGTTTACATATTATTTTAGTTATATATATCTCTTTTCCGTACCTCTTGAAAGGGTGACACATTCTGCTGCTATTTTAGATAACTGGCTCAGTAAAATGAGTCTAAATATCAAAGTTATTCAGGTGTGCTTATTGACTTTCCAGTCTGTCACAATTCAGAATATTGTCAACTCACTAATGAGGCCAAACATTAACCGGTGTCTTCTGCTGCTGAACACATTTGAATTTAGTGACTTCCTCAGAATTAAAATATACTGATAGCTTGAAATTCTTGAGTGGGTTGTACTGATTCCTAATAATTTTAACATTTTATATGTTAGTTTGACAAGGATTCTGTTGACAAAGATTTTTGTCTGATATCGAAATTGCTAAACTTTTGGATGTTTGGTTGTTGTATCTAAGGAGAATTAAACAATGCCTGAAATTATAGGATCAACTGGAATTCATTTCTTTTGTCGAATTGGAACTAATAGGTGAGGGCAAAGATTAGCATGAGCTATTTTGCCTTGCTTGGTATACTGAATTCATTTTGTCTGTCATAACAGTTATCTTGTTGCTGCTGCTGGCCTGCAGAGCTTGTGGAGCCTATCACTAGCAATTGTAGATATCTATGCTTTGCTAGTAGGACGCTGCTTGCAAAATTACCAAGTTGTTAGTTTATTTGCTGTAGGAGATGGGGTAAGTTACAGCTATTGGTAGCTCTGACAAATTGAAAATTTGCATGCTGACACCATTTCTGGCATTGCATGCTTTCTGAATGTTTTGTTAGGAGTCTTCTGGATAATGATTGTTTCTCAAAAGGACCATGAAGCTCCTTATTTCTGAATTCTGCTCTTTTCTTAACTAAAAGGAAATAAAGGGGGATGGTTGGGGTTTAGTGGGGATGGAATGGTCAAATATTCATTATCACCATAATCTTCAAAATCAGATTCTAGAATATTTATAGAAATCTGAAAGGTCTCTTGATATTTCATTCTTTAGCTGAATCGCCTTAATTGTGTTGGGATTTAGTGATTGTTAAGTAGTAGAATGGAAAAAAAAAAGCAAAAGGTTTTGCTTGTAGTATATATATTTATCGTTCACTATGATCTAGTAATGATGAACATGATGTCCCCTTTAGATTTGGAAATATATTGATCATAACTTCACTGTGGAGCTGTATACTACTTGTCTTGTGTCTTGAAGATTAAGGTGTGGTGATGACTTTATAATTCRTTTATTATAGTGCATATTTTGATGTAAAAGACATTCTTTGTGTCCCTTTTCTGCCCAGGGGCTAAAATTTTGCACCTTTCTTACTTGGAGGAGAATGTGATGAAAATGGAGAACTAAGCTAAATGTGATAAGAACTCTTAGAAATTTGATGCATGTATCTGTACTAAGTTTATTCTGTAGCAGCTAGAAGCTAGTCGTCAAACATCATCTTGCATTCACCTTTCTCTCCTCTTTTTTCTTTTTTTTTTTTTTTACAACACAAGGTCATCGTTTGATTTTCAGATTCTGCATTGAAAGTAATCTAATCCCTCGTATTAAATCTCCACGGCATTTGAGAGAATAACTTTGGTTATTTGGAAAGGAATCAGAATTCTCAAAATCTAGGAAGTAAACTGCATAATTTGAAAAAGAATACCCTTGTATTTAAGGGCGGATGTTGTATTCTGATTTACTTTTCTGAGGAGTATAAACAAAAATAGGCGTAATAAGTTTCAAAGACTTTAATAACCCTTTTTTTTTTTTTTTGCCCACTTCCTCTCGTTCTTCTCCTCCATGACTAAACTAACCCTCTAGCATTCTCCCCACAAAAACTTCTAAACTTTTTCCCAAAAGATCCTCTTCTCGTGTATATTATAAGCCAATTCAGGATTTAGTTTCGTTTATGTTTGAAATTGATTTTATATTAATCCTAATATTTTGAACTAAAAAAATGTCTTCCTTTCTCTAAAAGTTCATATCTTTTTAAAAATAATTTCCTTATTGTCTAGCAACTATGATATTTGATTTAATATAAATTAAATAGTTAGATTTATTAATGGAAATAAATCTACATTTAATTCATTCTATTTTAGTAATATTTTGTTAACATTTAATATTTCAAATTATTATATCCACTCGTGAGTCTAATTCAAGACAATTTGATACAAACATAAATTCCCTTCCCATTCACATTCAATTGCCTTCCAAACAAAATAAGTGAATCTCTAAAGATTTTAATTCCTTGGATTTTGATTCCGAGGAATCACAATCTGATTATAATTTTACTTTCTCRCCCCTCAGACAAGGCCTAAGAGGCAGATTCCTATTCCTAAGATATTTACCTGAAACTTCAATTCTTCACGTAATTGGTCGCCATTTGCCTTTCTCTTGTAAAAATGCTTTGCTAGTGAAGATGGTATTGTTTCTTAAAACAATCAGGTACTAAAAAAAATTCTAAGTTCGAGCTGGTTGTAAATCAAGTCTATCAGTCTCAATTCTTAGCTCCTTAATAAGAGGATTGCTTGCCTTCCCTRTTGAATATGCTTAAATGTGATTTGACTTCCTTTTAGGGCATTTTTCAATCTAGAAGGCATATGCTTCCCATCGTGTAACTGTTCAATTGCTTCAATCTTCAAGTAACAGATAATCTTTATGAAGTTGTTGTACTGGAAATTCATGATTTTATTGGATTACGGAGATGATTCACGCTCAAAATTTGCTTGTTTTGATGACAGGAGACTTTTAGATGGTATGAGATGATATACTACGAAGTTTGTGCTAGAGTTGATTGTGATTTTAAGTGATTGCACATACAATTAGCATGCAGATTTTCTTGTTATGATGACAAGATATTTTTAGATGCCATGATCTGATTTCAAAATATACTAATCATATTCAAGTAAATTCTCTTTTATCCTCAAGCTTATTCAGCATATATATTTTTCCTGCAGGTTACTTCTACCCTTACATTTGCCGCAGCCTGTGCCTCTGCAGGCATAACTGTTCTTATTGGCAATGACCTTGGGAGCTGCGGCCAAAATCACTGCACTGAGTTTGAGACTGCAACAGCCATGGCTTTCCTAAGTTGGTTTTCTGCACTACCGTCATTTCTATTGAACTTCTGGTCACTTGCCTCGCGATAAAAGGACAAAGCTGGTCATTCTAGGAAAGATTGGCCATATAAAGTATCATTTGACAAATATGCTGTTTGTATGATTGTTTTTTTTTCTATTCCTGTACACATTCGGAAATGGAAGTTGATTCATCAATGTATATATATACACTGTAAATTTGAACCTTTAATTCTCTATATAGTACCAAGGCATGGAACCTCGGCTTGTAAGCCAGATTGATTTTTGTTTATCTGAACATCAAGAAGATGTGCATAAGAACAGAAGTAGAAATTTTCTCCTTTTCCTCCTTTCTTCCTCRGTGTACTGTAATTCTGGTGTTGATATGGTTGTTCTTATAGGTGGGATGTACTTCTCTCTTTGCACTTAAATGTGCATAATCATGTTCATTCGTATTCTTTGGATGCCAGGTACGAATACCTTGCGAATGTGATATTTCTGATGGTTTACAATTAACTGGAAGCTCTCATTCTGGCTGGAAAAAACCTATAGGAATGAAATGAAATGAAAAACGATAAACGAGTTTATGAGCAAACAGCACATATTAATTAAATTAGATTAATGCAGACCTGGCTGGGGTTTAAACATTACAAAACTTTTTGCTTCCTCTTTCACAATCAACAAATTCTCTCCCACCCTTTTCAGGGCTCGCAATCCACCCTTTGAGAAAGAGGGGCGCTTAGTGTACTCACAAATAACATTTACACAAAAGACCAATTAACAAAAGTAAAAGCAAGGCAGTGGACTGTGCTTTCATCTGCAGCAAGCACTTTCCATGCTATAGCTTGTTCATAGGAAACATGGCGACCCATTGTTGACATGCAGATTCCACTCGGCAAGTAAGCATATCCCTGAAATTTGAACAAATGATTGGTTTAAAGAAGCTACAAGAAAACAGGTAGCTATCCAAGAGACTAGATCTAAAACAGAAACTCCATATCTCCTTGATCTTTTCCCTACAGCACTCCGGAGGGAACCGGCTTAAATAACTTCTTACCTGCTGCATGATCTTTGCAAATTCTGCAAATAATGCTTTCCGCCCGGAATCATCAAATATCTTATCTAAGCTAACATCTTGCAGAGCCACCAGAGTTGTCTCTAGCATGTCAAGTCCTGCCTGGTTTGCGAAAATGAAAACTGGCAATGACTGCAACACCGGAATGGGCGATCAACAAAATATACATGCTTAATGTTGACAGCATTTAGTAAAAAGATAAAAGACCACGCCGCCCTAAAGCCAGATTGCTCAAAGCAATACTGGGAGCTGAATATTTTATAATGCTAAAACCTTTTAACAGCCACATGTTTCAGTTGAACAATATCCAGAACGCAGTTCTTGGATTACACAAGCTTTTTAGTCTTYAATAGTTTCATGAGTACAGTAGAGGGGACTGGATGAAGGGGAAAAAAGAACMAAAAATCCAAGCATGAAATCGATAAAACTTTATGGCACATATTCTGTAGAATACCTTCAGTGAGCAGCACAAAATGGCATCTTGATGATGCCAAAGATTCTTTAACACTGATTCACCATTCACAGAATCTGCTCTTAGCAGTTCTGCCCCCATATGGTAACTGAAAAACAAAATGAAATAGTAAAACATGAGAATCGAGCTTCTACACTTACTTTTTCTTTCTACCTAGCAGGGAGGGGCTTGAGAGAAGGGGTTAGAAAGTAATAACATGTATGGCTGATGATGTAAATGACTCTTTAATCTGTTCATGGTTGAATATCCTCGAGAATTGCAGTGGCTGGATTGATTAACGTCTATGGCCTTTAGGGCTCAATGATAAAATATTACCATCGTCTAGCTCTATCTTTGATATTTTGGCACGGACAAAATCAGTAAAAATATGGTGAGTTGTATGACTGCCAAAGATGTTGCTAAATGATAGGAGCATCACATTGCTAGTACAAGTTGGAGTGTATGCTCACAATTTCTTATCAATGTGTTAAGGAGAGCATCCAACATGATGGGCGACTGGACGTGTAGTTTTCTAATGATTACATTAAATAATAAAATAAGAAATACCTGTAGCTCTGGCATATCCAATGAGCTAGTGTTAGTGCTTCTGGAGAACCTGGAGATAGCTTTGGTCCAACACTAGGGCTCACTCCTGATGGAGAAATAGCCATGGCAACTCTCTGGACAGAGGAGATCACACTGCGGAGGTACTGGCGCGCCATTGTAGCTACATTCTCTTGCAGATTGTTCTCAAAAGGGAACTGGAAGGCAATAGTTAATACTGATCTTGCACTGTAACTTGCAGAAGCATCCCCAGCAGTGCTGCTTGGAGCTGGGCCCACTTCAAGACTTGATGTCAGATCTAGTGTCCTCTGTGCAGTCAATGTATCATGTGCATCAGCCTGAAAATTAGTATTGTTATGCATCCAGGCATAATATATCTGCAAATTATCGAAGTAGTGAAAATCAAATACAATAAACCTTGTGGAAGTAATCAATTGCACAAAATGAAAGCCCCCTCCCTTTCTTTTTCTATTGGGCAGGGGGAACGTTTTCCCTTTCTCCTCCCTTTCCATGTACATCATCCATGAGATGTAATGCCAACAAACATCTTTCTAATAACTTTGTAACAGGGATGCTCAACATCCCAAAAGGGTAAGCATAAAAAGGAATCTGCCACGACATGGCATCAAAGTTATGCTGACACATCATTCAATGGACCAATGTTTATCACATAAAAAAATTATTGCATCTTCGAAGCCGATAGTAATCTATATGCTGTAAACAAGAAGCGCAAGCTTTAACTTGTTCTAGCAAAGGAAGTATGCCGTTTTATTCAGAATCTATTGAAATAATAATACTTCATAAACAAAATCATAAAGCTTATATGGAGGAGATCGTTCAACTCAACTGATTTTGATTCCAAAGGAATAATACGGAAACCAGAGGGCAACAGTGGAGCATCGTCCGGGAACATTTCATCAATTGGAGCAAAAACGAGTTCAGAGCAGGCTCCTACAGCATTCTCATCAACTCCGCTGCACATCTGCAGAGGATGACACAGTTGGTCAGCTTACTTCCATTACGCTTTTTACTTTCKAAGGGTAAACGAAAGTATATATAGCAAGTRCAGAACCTGTAAGAGATGAATGTCTCTTGACATAAAACCGTCCTCTTGACCAAGTGAGTGCCCCTCAAGTCGTATCACTTCAAGCATCTAAAAGGGGGGGGGGGGGGGGGGGGTGGAAGGTAAGAGCCATAGAAAAAGTCATACAATTTTTATTCAACAGCTGTTTATGCAAAGGAAGAGAAGTTGAATTTGGGTATTGTTATTTTTTTTTTTTCAAGAAAAGGATCATCAAAAGAAAATGCAAATTCAAAACCATATAATATGAAAAAGAGAATGTACAAAGAAAATTCCACATTACGACTTGTAGTGTCATCAATGACCTCAAAAGAGAGGATCCAGAAAAGATAGAATCAATTTCTATAAGACATAGGGCATTAAAAAGGTGTTGGGATATTCAAGACAATTTCTAGATATGAGGTTTCCTCAGAGGAAATACACCAGGGTCTACCCATACAACACATACCTCCTCGTGTTCAATAGTGTGGCCCAAAGGCATGATAATTTGGCTTCCAGTAAATCTTGTTGGCCTCATCCCAGGATATGCATATGAGCCAGATTTCAAAGAAGCCGCAGAGTAAGCATCAACGTTGAAGTCAGCCCACTCCGAGCGATGCTCCCTCAGAAAACGAACAAGCACAGCAGGAGGGA
This sequence comes from Rhazya stricta, assembly GCA_001752375.1. Lineage (NCBI taxonomy): Eukaryota > Viridiplantae > Streptophyta > Magnoliopsida > Gentianales > Apocynaceae > Rhazya > Rhazya stricta. The sequence continues at coordinate 1,953,676 of MEJB01000004.1, read as the reverse complement.
CATTCTAACAGAAAGAAACAGATTAGTCCATTTCTTTGAATAAGACACATTGCAGATATTTTCTATATAAGCTTTACAGAATGAAGAGTTCCATGGGCTTGTTAAAGATATGGATAAATTTAATTGATAGACTGACTCACAGACGAACAGTTCACCTGAAGCAGCATAGATGCCTTTGCACAAAGGATGCCCCCRAGCAGGGAAAGAGAGGTGGAAGAGGCACCAAGGTTCTTGGTTGAATTAACAGCAATTATTACATCTTCAGCACCGTCACAACTCAAAAGTGACCAGCCATCATCATTGAATCCATTGATAGCATCATTAAAGCCTCTGTGGAGATAAAATTAGTAAAATAAAGTCAGAGATCCTATGGTCATACCTATCAGATCTGGAAACAACTGAATAAAATTCACAGGCCATTTTTCAGAACGCAACTGCAAAATGTCAGGCAGATTGAGTTACCTGCTTAATCTCTGGCTAAATGTTCGCAGCACAGCTGGTTGCCTGCCAAGACCATACACTACCTCACCACTTGTCTCCTGGGCTATTTGTCTGATATACCGCAAAGCCTTCAAGCACAAGARGAGGTTAGACTGGAAACGAGGCTATCTAATGCAACTACTTCCAGTTTAACAATAATTCTCAAGCAAACTTCTCATCAAATTCAACATTTTATGCCCTATAATGGACTGCAAAGGCTAAAAGACGACAAATTTAAAAATCATTTATCACTAGAATGATTGCAGTATATTTCTTGGATAGCATAAAAGTTTCTCTAATTCCCTTTTTTTCCCCCTCTTGACGATGGAAAGAGATTATGATAGGCAAAAATGACAACAAGCTGTTACTAAGAAAAATGACATTCCAACTGAACAGAAGGAACAGAATCTGTTCATTAATGAATTCCAAATAGTCTTTAACAGTCAATTTTGTAAAAAAACCCAGTATTGAATATCAGCCAAAACTTCAGAAATTAGAGACATTRTGGTAGTTTTGCTCACCGCAATGGTCATTTTCTGTGCTACAACTTTTGATGATTCATAAAGTGGCCGCAGCACTTCAGGAACACTCCATGCCTGCACATAATAGTGCACTTCAGTGAACATGCTCAGGCAAACACGTGAACATAAAATAAAATGCTTTACACGAAACTGGCCTCTAGGTTTAGATGATCAACAATGTGGATGATAGATCCTCCTCCTTCGCATGGCCTTATTAAATAACCAGACGGAAGCATCTCAGCTCTAATGAATTGAGAAGCTGCAGCTGCATTTGGACCAGCCCCAGTACCGGATAGAGATCGTTCACACACCTTGGAAGATTGACATGAGAGGAAGAAAGGGGACATGTTACTATCCCTTTCCGGGTATAATTATTACAAAAGTAGAAACCAAAAACTTGAAACTACAAACTGCTAAGGGTTTACTGTGCAGAAGTAGACTGTTCCTGAAGAAATCAGGCAGAACATGAGAAATATTGCGCAAGTGTTCAATGCTTCATTCTATAGTTGAAAATTCAGGCTTCCTCACAAACACCAAAACTTAACCCAAGCTCAATTATCTTTTATACTAATTCCTACTCAAGGATTTAGGCAAGAAAAGTCTAAGTATTTATGAGTAAATTAAAATATGACTTATTCCTGGATCATAAGCTCAGGATCTTATTCAGAAATTAGTCAGCATAGACATGCATAACAAGAAGACAGGTTTAATGGAAAAGATCAAGGATATACATACCACAAGACTACCATTATCTAAAGTGGTTGTGTATCTCAGAGTCCAGAAATCCCGCGCAGGAGCCAGTGTGGTAGGGGCATATAACTGCAAGCAGTTTAAGATTAATTTATCTTTTAGGGCTGCAACTGTGATGGATGTTAAAAAGAAGCATTTTTTTTCGAGGAGAATAACCTGTGTATATACAAGCTCAATTGTCCCTCCATTTCCAGCAGGAAACATCGTGAAAACTTCAAGGCTCCGACAGTCCCGGAACCAAGACGGACGATCTTTAAGGATCTCTGCAATCTGTCAAATTTAAGGCATTAAGAATATCATGTGTATGTTACAACCAGGCAAAGAAGCTATCATGTAATACAAATGAAAATTGCAGTACGCATCTCCTGAAAGGTAGAAGCTCAACATGCAGTAAGAGCAACCTTTGTTGGTTCCAAACTAACAAGACCACATGCTCGAGCTGCCACTCCACTGCAACTTTGTGAAATGGCAAAGATCCCAACCGAATCCGGACCAGGCTGAAACAAAGTTCAGAAYATATGTACGAAAGATCAATCTTTAACTAATTGAAAGGTTGGTAACAGTATTATCAAATCAAAATTGAAAGTTGATTGAGTTAATAACCAAATTAAAGAATTCAAACCTTCATCCCAGGCATCTGAACCCAATCGACAGCAGTTCCTGTAGCCTTTGAAAGGAACTCTGTCAAGGTCTCTTCTGCAATAGATAGGAGTCTGCAAAACCAAGAAGGAAAATCTTATGAGACAACAATGACTGTTATATATTAATGTGCCTGAAGGTTTATGAACGACATGGAGATTAGCTAATGAGATTACAAGACAAGCTTACCCTGCAGGGTTACTAGAATCCCTCAGAGAATGCTGAGGGGTGGTTACCACCGATTCACAACTTGCATCAGTGGTGGTTGCAGCGGATGCCTGCAGAAATTTTATCAAGGAAAGATTCAAGATATAAATACAAGTTACAAACTTTAATAGGAAAAAGGAAAAGATTTCTTGATACAGCAGTTTGTGATCATATCCTAGACTTGAAACCCAAACTCCCATGTTTTGCTGATCTTATTCATCTCTTTTATGAACATTGAGAGAGATTCAGGAGACAGATACTAGAACCCCCCAAAGATCCCAGAAACAGAACAACCGAACCGTTTCTCAAAAAAAAAAAAAGAAAAGAAAAGAAAATAAATTCGTAAAATTAAGTCCCATTCTCTGATTTTACGTAGTGAAGAAGAGACCAATATGGACCACATATCCGTGATGCTGAAATGACACATTAACGAAGAATGCTAAAGATTCTGAATTTTTTCGAGAGCTTCTGCAGCTTTTGCATATACAGCCCAAAAACATACGTACGTAGAAAGGGATCCATCAAATATATGTCGCGATGAATTAAAACAAATACTGTTAGACATACACTTTGCAACTGTTGCCGCATATACCCATTTTCACACACCAGCTGCGACACCTGCTTCTGCAGGCGATCATTCTCCTCCATCAACAGCTTATTCATTGCAGTCAACTTTCTGTTCACAGTTTGAAGTCGAGAAGACTCTTTTCGCTGCTTCTCTCGACACCTGCATCAAAAGGAAACCGTCCGTTACAGTTCCGAGAAAAATACTTGGCTAAACCAAAACAAGTTCATTCTTCTACGTTATTCAAACCCAATCAAGTAACCTGAATCTTATAACCCACTTCAGCGCTAACAGTTCACAAAAATCACAAGTTTGAGCTATGTGCAATTTCCAGTATAGCATTGGTGGGATACGATCAAATACAAAGCCCATTCGTATAAGTATTTCAGGACTTAAAGAAATGAATAAGCTGAGCTGGTTAAGGCAAATTCCACAAACAGGCGAAAGAAAAGAGAACCACATGTCAAACAATAGAAGCTCTAAGCAAAGACGAAAACAAACAGAAAATCATTAAATCTCTTCCATACCTTCGATTCTGGAACCAGACTTTGATCTGTTTGGGTTCAATATTAGCCAGGATTGGACATTCTCGAATCAATTGCTGCCGGCGCAAAGAGCTGGGCTTGGGACACTCAGCATAAACCCTCTCCAGGGCCTCAACTTGCTCGGCTGTGTAGCGTACATACTTTCCAGCATCCATATGCTTGTTAATGCTCCCACTGCTACTTTCTCTGTGCTGCTGTGCCACCATCGCCATTTCTTCTATGAYTCGCCCCAAATTCAAAACCAGTAATTTAGAAGAGATATAAGAAAACTGCGAGCTCCGAACTGAAAAGGGCCTCTTTCGCTTTCTTTTCTCTTGAAATTGTTCACTTGTGACCTCGGAAATATGAAACTTATGATCTTGACTGAACCAGAAGTTATCGTCGTCTTAGGACTCAATGACACTATTAATCTTTGACAGTTACCTTAAAACCTGAGATACAGCCAAAATAACTCAACCAAAAGCTATCGCCTATTGCAAAACATGCACATACTGACGACAGCAAATCCCATCTGTTCCTTTTCACATGAAACCTGATCCTAGACTTCTGTATTTCTCGATTCAGTGAAGTTTTTAACCTCTTCTTACTCGTGTTTCACTTAAAAACTCCAATCTTTGACACGCTTTCGGCCTGAACTTGCGCAATATAACAGATTTCCAGTACTGGGCTCTGATTTTTACGGGACTTCAGTTTTTTTTTTCCCCCCCCTCAATGATATATCTCTTTTATAAGTTTCCTTGCTCCACAACTTTCAGAATCACAGCATAGAGTCTACACTCGTCACCTTTAAGGCAAGGAAAAACTTCAACTAGAAGCACAAAAATTGAAGGACAAGCGCAACTCAGATAGCCAAATTTCAAGTACAGAAAAAGAGCAACAAGAAACAATAAACAAGGACTTCAAAGCCTACAACCGGATGAATTGTTATGCCGAGATCAACAACTGAGCATCACAGTAAGTGAGGGAAAATGGATTTTATTCTAGAAGCAGAAAAACAAAAGAAATAGAAAGGAAAAACACAAATGCAAATGCTCTCCCTCTACCTCTCCCTTTTCTGAAAAAGAAAGAAAAAGAGAGCTTCCAGTTCAGGTACTCAAACAACCCATGAAGAAAATCTTTCAGATGAAAACAAGAACTGAAGCATGAAACGATAATCAAGAAAACGAATGGAGTAAACAAAAACTTAAGTGAGGGAGAAGATTAAGTTTAGAGAGAGAAAGCAATATGCCTAATAAGCTGAGCGAGCTGAGCTGCGCAGGGGCTAGAGAGAGAGAGAGAGAGAGAGTGGTGGGTGAAGAAAGAGAAAGAAAAAGAAAGAGAGAGAGCGTTTATTGTTGTTTGATGGTGAGGAGTTGGGTTGGGTTGCCTTTTTGGCTTTGGTTTTTGCTCGCAAATCGAAAATGCCAGTAGTGTTTTTATGCTGCTGTTGCTACTGCAGCCGCTGCTGTGCCGCTGCTCCTGCTCTGGATTTTCTTTTTATCTTGTCGCAGCAGTAGTACCCTCCTTTTTTTATATTGTAATATAGTACATTCTATGCTTATGCCCTGTGGTATCTCTGCGGATTTGTGAAATTCGATCGGCCAATTACCAGTGAAGCCCTGTTCGTTGCGATGAGAATTTTATAATTTTCAGGAAAAAAGGCTTAGCAAAATTAGAGAAARAAAAAAAAGAAAGTAATTCACTGTTCGGTACTACTATTTGGCCTAAAACTGTTCACCCCCTCTGTTCACTGTTAGGAGCATTTCTCTTCCTTTAAATGCTTTGGTCAAATCACAGTAACAAAATCTTCTGTCATTGGCTCTGTATCCGACTCTGCCTTTGTGGTCTATGCCTGTGGGCTCTGGCCAATGCCCAGATCTCTGACTGGCATTTTTTTAGGTTTGTGTTCTGGAGCTAGTTAGAATTCTGGAATTTGTTAAAAGAAAAAGCCTGGTGCTTTTTTCTTCATCTTTTTGATGTAGAGAAATCTTGTTAGGCTGAGTTGTTTCGAAAATTTCCTCATATGTATTTCTTGAAATTTGGTTGTGGCATCTCTAAAAGGGTTCTGAGTTCTAACACTSAAGGTTACTTCCTTGATTGAAGGATTGTCCAAAGCTATCTAGTCAAGGGTCTGGAGTGTTGTGACTTGTGATACAAGACTGAATTTTTGTTCTACTGCTACTGCTTTCTCMCGCCTGTATAACTTGTCTTTTTTGGGCAGAAAATTGGGTACTTTGCCTGAATATTTGATGCTGCTGGCCAGTACTATAAAGGGGTGAAAATTTTGTCATTGCTTCGAGTAGACTTGCTTCTGTTACTTTGAACAGATGTGAAATGAGAGTGCTATTACATGCGATCCATCTTTGATTCTTTGTTATTAGCAGCACTATTTTTTCAAAGTATCTATCCAAAAGGTTTTACAATTAGAGAGTTAGCAATTTTTAAATTTATATTATTCATGACAAATACTTTTTTACCAATGATATTTACAAATAAATCACTCGCCTAGATTATTTAACAATATTTAACCAAGCTCTTTTGGCATCTAAACACTTTTTTGCCAAACCCTTTTTGAGATACGAGATTGAGAATTGAAACATGTAGCTGACATTCTCATCATCTTTAGTTCATCTCTTGTTAGTTAGAAGTGAAGTGCTTAATTATAGGCAAGAAAACCAGTAGCCAGCATATATCTCTAACCCCAGCAAGTAAGTGTATTACTGTCTTTCCATTTGACAAGACTAATCAATAATCATTTAGGTAAGAGGCTCCAAGATAGTAAATGCAAATTTGCTCAAATAGTTAAAACTGTGATTGGCTTTTATATGTTGGTACTATTACTAACTTTTTGCTTTTATCATTGTTAAGTCTGAGTCATGTAGAAGAATGTCAACATTGTAACTGCTCTGATTAATCTTCTTCAACAATTTGGAGCCCCAAATAGCTCAATCTTGGTTGTTATGCACAATCCTCAACTTTTTCTTCCTACATCTGTAACATCTTAATCAAATCCTTCTTCATGTTCTCTGCATGTTCATGTTTGCCTCCGAATATTGGATCCAAAGTTCAACCGATTAGTTAAAAGATCGCATTAAATGTTTGTATTCGAGTTCGATTCACATCCCGCTCTTTTTATAAGAAGTTGGGGGATGGTGGCAGTATGGAGAATTATGGAGTTAGGAGAGGGGTAAAGGCGAGAAGAAGGAAGGAGGTTGAGGGAATGAGGAAAAAGGGGACCAGCAACTTTGAAAAGAACCATAGTATAGTCTGGAGGCGGTTTCTTAATTCCAGACCAAAGAATAGAAAAAGGGCAAATGCGCATGAAAGTGGACCAAAGAGTAGGCTGCTACTACTACTACTTCTCCCTATCAATCAACTCTTTGTTGCTCCGACTCTGCTGCGTTTTGGATTTCTTCCGCCGCGGTCCATCGGCGCACACTACCTCTGGTCGGCAATGCATAGGGATTCGATAAGACACTCTTTTCAAATAAATAAACTTTTTTTTTAAACTCTAATCAATTAAGAGAATATATATATATATAATATTTGAATATTATATTTCACCTATTAAAATGTACTACGTTTTAATTTTATAATTAGTAAGTGAATTATTAAATTAGCGAGATTTATGTTTCACGCCTATCCATTTTGCAAGAACTGATCAGATTTTCCTACTAATAAGATTTAAATAATGTGAGTAATTCAAATCGAATCTCGATTGATGTACCTATCTTTCGAGCAATTCATSATTTTTATCTCAAAATTTTATGAAAATTTATTGCGATAATTTATAAATGCAATTTTGAATTTTATTTTCATTTTGAAATAACCGAATTCAGAGCACACCAAATCTAAACTAAACTTGTGCCCAAAAAAAAAAAATTATCATTTAAATCGATTATTCGGGATGTTGACACACTCGATGAGTAAACTATATTTGAAAGTGATATTATATGCAAGTTTCGTACTATTTTGTGAGGATGAGTTCATTGGCCGCTCTTGAATGAGTGAACTTTGTCCATTTCAAATTGACAGTCCATTTGCTAAGGATCTTAATCGTCTTAAAAGACTATTTTGCCCTCTAACTAAAAGGTACGAGAAAAAATATAGGTAAATGATATAATTAAGTAATAATAATAAATTTCAGAAAATATTTTAAAGAATAAAAAAGTCAAATGGTGAAAAATAAAAAATTTCAAAAAAAGAATATTTCATTTTAATCTAAAAAAGAAACGATTACTTTTCAAACTTCAACTTAAAAAAAAGATCGGATTCAATTCTTGTAAATATAGATAGGCAACAAAATATTATATAATTCGACGAATATGTTCGTACGTACTTTTCGAATTGAATTAGTTAAATTAAAACTTTGATATTCACACATATATATATATATATAAAGGGAGCTGAATTTCAGAAAAAAAGTATATGACATAAATAGGTCTAGCTGTCTGCATAAATAGTAAAATAAGAAAAAAGAAAATGACACAAGTTATATGATCTGAAATTCTGTCTGACAGTGCATTTCCATCTGCTTTTGGCATGCGCAAAAAGAAGGGGTCTCACGTGCGACCCACATATGACAGAGKGAAAAAACAACCTAATAAATTATTTAAATTTATTATTTTTGAAATTAAAATAATTCTGACTAAGAAACACAGACATTCTCTCTCTCTTTTCCATTTCAAAAAAAGGCAAATTTGCATATGAAGCAAGAAGAGTCAGAAGGAAAAAGAAAACAAATATTATTTTTATAGGTCAAGTTAAAATGCCTCTTTTGGATTCAATGATTAATCTATTTTTGTAAAAAAAATTAATTTAATATATTAAATTACTTGTGATTCCCTATGCTTATCTGCATTATGACCATTCCTAGGCCCTCTTCAAATATTAAAATATCCTGATTTTGCTTTTTTATGTTTATCTTAATTTTTTAATTTAGTAATGGAGTTACTTTTTATTTTTGGATTATTTTATTTTTTGGGATTGAAAAGTGAACTGTTGTCACATTTATTATTTTATTTCATATTAATTATTATTAGAAAATAGCCTCTGATTAGTTAAAGGACCACATTGCCTCAGGTTAGGACTCAATTTCTCTGTGTAGCCCAACTCCAATGCAATGATGAAAACTTAAAAAAGGAAAAATGAAAAATGACCTTTTGATTTCTTTCTCCAAAATGAATCATCAAACTTGTCTCCACACCAACAAATTGATTTCTTTCTTCAAAATTACTATTTGAATGTGGTTGGTTCATAATAAATTTGAATAAAAGATRATCGAGCCTTAAAACATTTAAAGTATTTTTTTATTCAYAATAAACGAATAATAACTAAAGAATAAGATCATAACACATAGTAGTTTTCATTTTTCATTCAAATTAGAAACTATTTGTTGGGCCTTTTTATTCCTTCGTTTTAGAGGGGTACTAATTTCTTCACATTTTATGTATGCGCTCAATAGGTTCTAAAAAAGCTTTTAGGATTTCATTACCAAAGATTATAGAGGTTATTTAATAATTAATGATGCGAGTAACTTTTGTCATTATTGTTAAATCTAAACACACATTCCAATCAATGAAAACATTTATATATACTTTAAGCGTTAAGAATAAAAGTTTTAACAGTAAAATCAAAATTACTAGACGGGCCAAGTAGCTTTTCTGCCTAGTCCTTCCCACTTTGCCTCCCCCCCCCCCCCTTCCTTTTCTTTTCTAAAACAATTCTTGAAATAGTAATAAGAATAATTGTTGAGCAGATTAGACGGAAAGGGACATGTTATGATTGAAAGTGGCCATTTGATCTTTGAGATATAACGCCAGTGTCAAAATTTCCCAATCTTCCCAATTAGACTTCTCACCCTGCCAATAACCCTATACCACTTGGCATTTTTCACTTGAACAATTTTTCAAGTAAACAAGAACACACACTCTTATACACTTTTTCAACATTGAAAATAAAGAGCCCCTTTCATGCTTCCTTCCCTCATATTTCTTGCTGTCGGTATCATTGTGTGTATGTATCACATTCGACATAGATCTTCCCATATCACCCCCCCCCCAACCCCCCAAAACAATGCCCCACCGCTTCTCTCTCTATCTACATACACATACATATATCTCACTTTCTTTGTGTGTTTATGCGTGTTTGCAAAGTACCCATCACTGGTATATATATCAGCAACAGCAGCAGCAACAAGCACATAAGTATATTCTTGATATACACAATGTTTCGTTGGAATCATGTGCTTTTCTGATACAAAGGCACACGAATATGCACTTACTAATCCCTCCCTTTTCTTCCTTCTCCCGTATCTCCCTCCTATACTTGTCTACATTGCCTTTGCCCCAATAAGCAACACGTTAAATCAGTTGTTTGGTCTTTAAAKTAACTTAACATCGTGGTGCACAGTATGTTTGTTTGAGTTGAGTTAGTTTTTTTAGGTAATAACTGATATATCGTATTTATTTTTAAACAAAATTAGAATTAAAGAGATAAGTATGAAGTATCAATTATGTAGGGATAAAAGTTGAAATACGCATGAAAAAGGGGAAGATGGAGAAGGGACATGACATGCACAAAGATTTGACCATAAGAATAGAAACAGACAATAATACAAGTTCCATCTATTTAGTACAATCAATGGATTATGATGAGCAATGACAAAGTCAAATGGGTATTTTTGTTCCTTTGTTTTTTTTCTTTCTTATGCTCTCATTTGCTTTCCCTTCTTCCCCCCCCCCCCCCCCCCAGCTTTAGGTGATGGGATTAACATTCTCCCACTTTGTCTCCTTCACTTTTTTTAAAAAATAAAACAATATTGTTGATGTTCCTTCTAATRGGTGGAGGGTTCCTATCTTTCCTTTTGCCTTGAACCGTTGCTTTTCTCATAGGGAAGGAATAAATGCCAGTGCTTCCTCAACCCCTTTGGGCCCTCTTTTTTCTATCACCMTGGTCCAATCAAGTCCCCACATTGTGTTGTGGGCCCACTGTTGTCTGGACCGGGCCCCCAGAAAATATGTTGCGTAAATTAATAGAGCGCTGACATGGACATTGCTTTCATGGGTTGGTGTCGTTGAAGTGGAGACTTGACCCCACCACCTTAGCCCATTTACACATGGACATGCGTGACTGTCTCTCCCTCTCTTTCTCTCTCAATTTCTTGATCTTTCACTCTCTCTCTCACACACTCCCCTTCACCTTTGCTTGTTAAACACACTTATTGTAGTACCTTCTTTTTTCACATCATTTAACTACTCCTCCCATTTGCATGCCCTGTTCTGTTCTTTTCACCATAAAGTTGTCACCCAGGAATGGATATAGATGCCATGCCTGTTTCTTGGGTTTTTTGGGCATTTGTCCAAAGAACAAATAGTATTGCTTCAACTGATCAATGTTTGAGAGGTCACTCAGTCACCTTTGAACCTCCGATTCACTTTCATTCACTATTTCCTTGACGTATGGGAACTCCAAAAGAGGAAAACAACCCCAGATGCAGATTTTGTACTACTTGTTCTAGTTCATGACAGAACTACCTTAAGTAGACTGATACCATTTATCTCTGTTACAAAGCTTAGAAGCATTAGACATGGTCTCATGGGCAAAGGGTTCTAACTCTTCCATTTTTGCCTAAAGAAGTTGAACATTGAATGGAACACGGAGCATCCAACATCAGGGTCATTTTCATTTGGTTTTGCAGAAACCATAGGTGTTTTTACCTCTATGGAATGCCTTCCAGAAGAACATGTATACATTTACCGGGGTAGATAAATTAAGGGTGCTAAGAGTTAGAACTACAAAAGGTGGTGTAACAAACATGTTGGACACATTTATAGGAGAACGAAAAGTAGTTCATAAATTCTACTGTTGATAAAAGGGGAAAAAAAAAGGGAAAAAAAAGAGGTTTGGCATGCCAAGGACAATCTTCTACAGCAGACTTTAATTGCTGGAGAGTACCCTTTCATTTCTATTGTTTGGAAGATAGAGATCGGTCAATGCTAATTTAGAAGGGCTGTTCTATACAAATTTGGCTAAGTTGTCAGGGAACAAATGAGCTCCTGCTATCTCCCGCAAACTTATTGTGTACTCTATTGGTTATGTGGTGAATATGTGTTTTACTTTCACTTCAAAGAAGAGGGATTATGAAGTGGTCCTTTTTATATGTGAAATTCATGTAGCATAGAAAGGCAAGAATCATTGTCCTTTGTACAATTCTCTGCATGAACTCAGCTTATTCTGTTTGCTAACTTAGCTATGAAGATAAGAAGTCACTGCAGGCTGCAGGTGAGAGAGGTTTGTGAGTCCTTACTACTTTGTCCGATGCCCAAAAACGAAGGAAAGAGACTGTGATTATATGATTATGTTTGGTACCTAAGGCAAAGTCTTTAACTGAAGGATATCCCTTTTCAAGAATTGGTTCAACACCGATCAGAGGTCATAATCCAGGTAGAAGGTGGTTTTGTGGAGCTAAGTTGATGATCTCCCCTAATAAATATGGGACTATGATGAGATTAAGAGAACTCATAACTCGCAAATTGCTTTGCYTTTATCTTCTTGAAAGCTCAATCTGAACCTCATAGTCATAAAAGCACTAATTGGGTCGAGTTCGAAACAGATCTTCTGTGTTGACTATTGAGGCTTTCCCCCTCTGGGCGTCCAAATGGGTTCTCAGGCTAATAGAAAATGCCATTATACTGGAGAGGCTCGATCCAGCTGAGCTACTTGGAATTGCTTTTGAGGAGTACAAGGGCATCGGCATTGATATGATCTGATGGCCCAAACCCTYTATTTTCTTTACATATARTATACACCAAAAATCTGATGGTCCAGACTTTTTAATATTTTTGAATGGATCCAATATTTTAAATTTATATAAAATATGTATCGCAAAAAATATATCTCGCTTCCCTATAATTTTTTCATTTACTCTTGACCGCTCTAAATTCAATTACAAAAGACGGGAAATGCAGAAATTGGTTTTATATTTTAGCTTCCAAATGTTTGCTCACCTACGCAAGAGGTTAAAGAGTTTAAACTACAGCGCTGATAATGAAAAAGAAAGAAAGAAACAAATCAAATAATTCAATTTATGATTCAAGTACTAATACCATTTTCCTTGCCCCTTCTCAAAAGAAACTAGAGAGAGGAGTGGGAGATCCTTTAGAGCTGTCCCTTGTCAAGTTTAACATGCAAAACCAGAATGGCAGTATCAGATATAATCAGCAACTGCATCAACCATGAGTACTCTCCCTTACTGCAAAAAAGTTAGACAGAGGCAATAGTGACATGCATAAACTGCAGATGTGGTAACCAAAAAATATTAAGGCACTCATACTAAAACTGGAAAAGCAATATATCATTAAACACAAAAATGTTTATGGCAAATTGTCTATCTCATCAACATTGATCATATTTCAAGGTGTTCCAAGCACTTCAGAGCAGTAGATTCTTCAATGTCATTGCTGTGTTCATCTCCTGATTCCTCAGCCTGAGCTGGTAATTTTTCTGGTAAAATAGGACATATAGCAGTTGTCGAACCTACTTTTGGAGCAGGTGGAGCAGCAAATACTGGAATAGCTTGCCTAATACAAACTGGTGGAGCTACTTTCACTGGTCGGGGCTGCATTACTCGAGGCTGACCCGTAGAAGGTGATGGAAGTGGTGGTGCAGAGTATACTGGCACAGCCGTTCTAATTGTGACACGAGGAGCAATCCCTTTATAAGGTGGTCTATACTGTCTAAGAGGTGCATATGGAGCTGCCTCCACTGTTTGAAACCTGTGGCTAAGAATAGTGCGGTTATCTGATGCTGGAGAGGGTGATGGTGCCCGAGGCTGTGACACTGGGACAGAGCTGTCATTTGCTGCTGTAGAAGACTGCCGGTTATGAGTAGTCTTTGGGCAGAATAAGGGGAGGATTTTCGATGTGGCTGTGGGAAGACGCTGAGGACTTGATGGCCGAGGGTGTGGAATAGAAAATTTCTTCTGAAATGGAAGTGAGGGTCTGCCAGTGGTGTTAGCCATATCCATCTTTTCCTTCAAACGGTAGTTAAGTAAGGCCCTTGCTATCCTGATCTGTTCTTGCTCATCATTATTTTCTGGTTCTGTAGATGAACTGGAATCTTGCTGTGCCACTAACCAAGAAAGAGAGGGGTACTTTCAGTAGACTATAAATTCAAAAGCTTCTAAAAGTAAAGTTCAGGGAGAGAATTTGTTGGATTCTAAAATCTCAAAATGCGTAGCAAATCCCTTTCTTAAGGTACATGTGTCTATTCCTTGAAAGGATAAAAACTAACAAGGAAAAGAGATTTGCAGGAAGATCTTTTCTAGAAAAGAAACTTGAATCTTTGTTCTTTGATCAAACATGTATATGTTTCTCTCTATGCGGTATAAGTAAACTGGAAATAAATTTTGATGGCAGGCCGAAAGATTTGGTGACCACTGCAAGGTCATTATGTCAATTAGAACAGCTAAAACAAGATATTGGATGAGAAAAATGTTAACTCCAGAACTCTTTGCCTGCATTTAAATGTTTTCCATGTGCAGTTGTACACCATGCTAATACATTTTCACATAACCATAAACAACTGATCCGCCTTACACCATAAATAAAAGAATTTCCTGCACAGGACTCAAGAAAAAGAAAAAGATGGTAAAATATTGTTTTCAGTTGAATAATTGCATAATGAATATCCCATATCCTATACTCCAAATACATGATTATAGAAAATTTATGGTGATCTTGCAACAGTTGCAGTAAGATAATAGACATTGTAGAAATATCTGAACGTTTTTACTTGAAATTTGATATCACGTAAGTGTTTAGAAAGGACTCACATTGTTTCAACGATGACCAAGCTGCCAGGGCAGCATTCTTCTCAGCTTGCTTTTTGTTCTTGGCTGGTTCCCCTGTGAATGTAATTCCAGCCAGTTCCACTGTTCCTGTAAAGACTGGTAGATGCCCCAGGCCAGATCTGAAAGTTGTGTATTGGGGTAAAGGTGCTCCAACTCTTTGTGCAATCTCCTGTAGGAGGTTCTTATAAACTCCTGTTTCATCCTAAACATAGGTCCATCCAATGAAGAATGCACACATAAACCCCAAAAAAAAAAAAAAAAAAAAAAAATCAGTAATCAGTCAAAAACCATCATTTGAGAACAACAGATGTCAATTTATTTCATATTCTTAAGTGCTAACATTTAAGCCTTCTAACAGACATGATACTAGATAAGACTCAAGAAATACACAAGTTAAATACCTATGTTAATCTATGTAATAATGGATCATTTATAAATATTGCAAGAAGGAAGCATGYTTTGGAAGCAGAGTACAAGAGGCAGGAACAATTTAGACAAAAAGACAAAAAAGACCTCAAATTTAGATAGACAGGCCTAAAAGATGCTAAAGTCGTACTTTTGAAATCTCGAAGAAAAAAGTAACCAAAAAATCACATGAATATTTTCTATATCAATGGGATCCAAGAAACATAATCCTGGAATGGTACTAGAGTTAGAAAATGAAACTCAATTTTTTTATTTTAACCCAACACAAGATTGGTTGGTTGCTTATTCTAAGCTAAACAGTACTGCTGATCAACAGCCAGACGATGGATGGTCCGGTGGATGCATGCCCTCCGAAGAATGAAGCATATAGAGAAATAGAGACTCTCTTATCTGATCTTGATTATAAATAACACTATTATATTTTATTTGTAGGTAGAAGACATAGATCCCTCTAATTTCTTTAATAAAAATTCATCTGGTTCTAGCCCTTGATAGTATGCAATAACCAACAATGCAGAAATGCTGGTGAACACTTGWRAAGCACTTCAGATTAGAATTAATTGAAGATTGGTTTGCCACTGGTCATTATAATTCGAATTTTGTGCATATATATGTATTAACGTGATACAGTTCAAGATATATAGAGAACAGCCCATGCTGTTCATCAATAGTATTACCAGTCAACTATCCATGATAGGGGATAGCCATGTGCATTCTACACCTTACTGCATAAAAGCACATTAAATGGTGGGAGACAAGACAATAAATTCGTAGGATGCTCCAAGTTTCTCACATGTGCCACAATAAAACCTGTATTGCCATAACCTGCCCAAGTCTAAATGCATTAAAAGGTAAACCTATTTTTTTCCTTAACTATCAAATAATCTAGAGATTAAGTAAATCTATGGCCAAGTCTAAATGCATTAACAGGGAAGCTAAAGTCAAGCATGGAGAAACTTAAAAAGAATATGCAAACTGAAGTCAACAATTCCATATTTTGTTTCTTTTTTTGTCTTTATCACGTGAGCTGAACATGCACATTTTTAATAAAAGCTCAAAATTAATGCAAAACCAAACGATTGTCCCAGCATATATGTGCCGGTCTGAAAGTTGCTTACTCGGAGCACAGTACAAATAGTTAATATAGTTAGGTGACACAATGTTCCCCGCAATTTCAATGTAATCATACTTACATCAACATCTTAAATTGCAGTAGTAAATAAACAAATACAAAAGTCAGCAATCCAAGTTTCAGTCTTTATCAAGGCTCTTTATTATACCAAAAACTTGTTAATCACCCAAATAAATGCAAACCCAGATTTTGAAATGAGACTGATACATATTAGAACAAGTCTGAAGGTTCACACTTAAAGTTTCCCATTTACACAGCGTTGATTATGGACCGGAGGCTCAGCAGCAGCTTCTTCTTTCGCATCCAAAAAAAAAAAAAACTAAAATGAGAAGGCAAAAATTCCCCAAGACCTAAAGTGAAAGTCTCTTAAAAAGTTAAAATTGTTCATTACATAATGGTGGAAAAACAGCTGTTACCAACAAGCAAAGACAAGAATGGAGATTTGCCGGGCCTTAGTAATTAATTAACACTCGTCCTTCCTAAAGCAATTTCAGAGTCCTCTTTTACCACCGCGTTGGGTTTCCAATGTAGAACTCTAATCCCCGGGCCTGTACTGAAAGTTCAACAACAAACTACAAGGCTACCGAAGGGTATTTACGGTAATTTCACCCATCACACGCATTGAATTACACAGTAAGGACAAAGAGTGCTTTTGGCCTTTTCACCAATGGAGTTCCAATTCTAACCATCAAGAGGAGAATGGAAGAGAACCCACCAGAAAAAAAAAGTAATAAAAAAAATGAGCTGAGGAAGGTAACAACCGGCACACATTAGCAAAAGTAAAGTGATAGGCGAGAAATGAAATCAATTAAAAGACGGACGGTAGAGCTGTTGGAGATAAGAGAGGACTTACGAGGATTCTAGCAGCGAGGGAGTGAGAAGGGCCACGAGTGGAGAGAGAATTGAGAGCAACCTCGGCGGCGGCATGCTCCGCTAGCCGTAGAGTAGAGAAATAATGAGGACTCTCAAAAGTTTCGCCGTTAAAGTTAACAGTGGCCTTGAAGCGAGGCGCGTGGTCTGGACCTTCCCTTATACAGGTGTAGGAAGGCAAGTTAAAGCAGCTCCTCTGGGCCAGCTCCTGTAGCTGGTTCTTATACATAGCTCCTCTAGAAAAATCGGGTGGGCGGTACAGGAAAACTGGTTTACCGAATAGAAGTTGAAATGTGAAAATAGATGGATTTTACATGCAGAATGTGTAAGTGCGGCGGAGACGGGCGGAGGATGGAGGAGGAGAGTCGTGGTCAGAGGTGAAGGTTGGGGAGGAGGGCGAGTGGTGATGGTGGGGGAAGGATAGTAATGGGAATGGGGACTAAGCTAAGKGAGTCAACTGAACGTCAGGGCGCTGCATGGATGTGATTTCCTTTTTCTTTCTGTCTCCGTTTCCCTAGATTTTCGATACCTTTATACATTTGTATTTTTGCCTGTCTTTCCTGCTTTTCTTTTTTTTTTTTTTTCCTTTTTCTTTTTTTAAATATATTTATTATTCGCTCAATTAGTCCGTTCGGATGGGGAAAAAATAAAAAAGAAATTTCTTCCGTTTGAAGTTTTAGTTGGAGGGAAAAGAGGGTATATCCCCTTAAAAACTCTTCACAAAAATTGGAAAGAAAGAGAGAGTGAAGGAATTGTTAAGGGTTTCAAAATTTAGAACTTATCATGAGTAAATATTTCATTATTATTGAATCTATAATTAATCATTAGTATTTGATAATAGATGTCTTTGTTTTTTGATAAATTTCTAAAATGCATTATTTGGATATTGGTTGGCAACATTTAGCCTAACATAATCGATTCAGATTCCGATTATCAATTTTGAATTCAACTTTAAAATGTTAATATTTAAACTTTTGAATGATAAGYAAAGTTCGATAATAAAAGAGCTTCGATCAGCGTACTTGAATCGAATCTTAATTAATTTCACCGATATAAAAATATCAATTATGTATTTGGATTGGTGTTTCGTGGAGAAAAGAATATGTTGAAGAAAAAATATTTAAAGGAAATATGTGAGAAAATGAAAATCTTTCTTTATATACCATTTACTGTTAGGCCAATCATAAAGGGAGCAAGATATTAAGAGGCTGAATGATTAGAATAAGCTAGTGGAGCTTCCTGCTATAATTAGGATCACGTAGTATTGGTAGCGAAGTAGAGGATTATGCTTCCTCATGACAAATTCCTAGTCAATAAGATCATATAAGGATCTTAAGTTGAATTTACATTCTTATCCTCATGATATATAAAAAAGAAATATTAGCAATTTTTAGACTTATATAATAATATAAAAGCCACAATTTTATGTACAGAAATATTTCTTTGCTTTTGTATGCGACACATATCTCGTTGCATATTATAATCATCTGAAAAATGATTTGAATCGTAAATTAGTGGATCCAAGGGAAATGCACCCAAAATATGAAAGAACACGAAAGGGAAGGAAATGATAATAATGCTCTTCACCATTAGTAAATCCTCTCTTTTGACCAGTAAAATGAAGAAGTTGGCACTAAAGCTATGGAATCTCACAACAAGGAGAAGAGTCAAAGTACAAAAGTAACCCTCCAATTGACGCTAGTGAGAGCGTCGTCATTGGAAGCAGATATAATATTTGAAGGTCAAGTTAGACAAATGTGCGTAGTGGGGAACAAGGAGAAGGCTTTCTTTTAGTCACCGAAATTGGTGAAGTTGACCCATCCTTACCAAAAAAGCAGAACTCCAAAGTGGGCTTTGGACAGTAGATAATATGYGGGAATGCTTTCTAAATTCTTTTTGACAAAATGGACAAAAAGGCATCAAATCCACCACCCCGAACTCGGAGATACTAATGATTAAGAATCKTATGTTATGGAACTTTTATGCTTTCTYCGGTTTTCTTGAGAAATGGAATGTTTGTTTAGAAGGAACTTAGGAGCATAATAGTGCTGATTCCCATTCACATTGTAACCCGTACACTCCCTGCTAACATACCAGAAGTTTGAATCTTTTTSTACACCTCCCTGCTAACGYAACAGAAGATCCGAAAGACCCGGAACCTTAATTTCAGTCGGCTTTGATAAAAAWTCACAGGGTAAATGACGATGATAACACCGCTCTAGGCATGATCAACAAAGTTAAAGGYGCTAATAGTCTTAATAACCCTCCACACAATTACCTACTTGACAAATCATTAYGACTTCAATGGCCCCTATGGCTAAGCTACAACTTTGGCATCGAGCAAAGTGACTACTCTGGAATGTCATTTGGGCTCRTACGAACAGCTCTTCATCACTGCCCGTTTCTTCACTSCTAACTTTTGATGCTTAATTCATTTTAGGACAACCAAGAAGAGGAATATAGATACATTAAGAAAGCACTTGAATGAATTATAAAAAACATATTATAAATAATATAAAATTATCGTCGACTGCAAAAATAACAACTCTAAAAGGCACATGCTTTGCCAGGAAAAAGGTGTAAATGACAGCCATAAAAATACAAAGCCCATCAAAAAATCAGGCCATAATTTTATTATGAATGAGAAGGTCAACTAGAGTACATTCTGTATACGTATTATTTGCAGGATCACCAGGAGAAAGGGCTCGCTCCCAGCAAGAAAATTTCGTTTTCTAAATCTTTCACCCATTGACAAACCCGATTGCAAATTTTTATTGCCATAGCCTGCAAACCATACTTCAGAATAATTAAAAACCAAAAAACAAGCATCACAATAAAATGATGACTTCCTGAAGTATGTACTATTGTGTCAATTCCCCCATATGCTCACCCCAAAACTTGATGGCGATGCTGTCTGGTCATGATACTCTACAAGTWAGTTCCTCCTGATCAATACTCTCTAGCTTTCTAGGGGAAAAAACTTCTGAATTTGATTTCAAGATAATAATCCCTTTTACATTCCTYGCATTCTTGTTCTACTCCCAGAAGGCCCTTCAAAATTTTATTCRTTTTTTGTCAAACTCACAAGAGGACAGCCATRAGAAGCTGGAAATCAGAACAAGATGTTGAAAAAGGAAACACCTGAAAGTCCACCTAYTGTCATTTCCCRTCCAAAGCTATGCTTACTAGGCTTATATGAACCGGAAATTAAGATAGTCATTTCAACYGAAATTTCATGAAGAGCCAAAAAACCTATAAAGACAATACCCACCCTTAATGGACAGATGCAATGCAACCTAGTACCTGCTGAAATGCCTTACAAACTACATAACAGAAGATAWGGCATTATCTGTGGCAACCTAGAATTAACATGCCTAATATAGAAGACTAGCTTATAAACTCCAGATGGCCATATAATGTGGATACATAATTATCTAAAGATTTGGACAAGCTGAACTAAAAATAGMAACATGCTATAGTCTAACCTTGTCTGCAAGAGGATCAAATGCCGCATAGAGTTCAAAATCTTGAGTGACCCAGCAAAGAAGAACTGCCAAATTGAAGAGAATCAACAAGTGAGCTGATTTGGCTAATGACAGCTTGAATCAAGAATTTTGGCTTAATTTAAGAGAAATTGGTTGAATTAAGAGAGTGGAAAATTGAAAAAAATCATCCAAATGGAAATGAAAAGATTGATCATGAGAAATACACAGAGAAGCTAAATGCTCCCTATAGAAAAAATGGTACAGAAAAAAATAATGTTCCAAAATCATATTTCAAGTGATGTAGTATGGACGAGAATAAATATCAAGATGGAAATAGAACACAGAAGTTGATGCCATTAATCAGAAGAAACCAATTTCAGAGGAATTCTAGATGAAGATAAACAATATATGTAATATAAAATAACGCCATTCTTCTGATTGATCCCATTCGAAAATTTGGAATTAGTTAAATACTTCTTAATGAAAGTGGGCTCACTAATATCTAAATAGCCTACAAGAGCGGAGGGTGCTGAACATGTACATATGTAGAGTAAATATAAAACACAAGGCGGCCACCAGAAGGAGATTGAGAAGATTAGATCTCTAGCAGGGACAGAGCAAAAAGTGTTTTCAAGCAGAGGCTGAGTTACAAGATGAGTTGAACACTTTAATTTCCCCGATCTTTTTCCAGAAAGTTCTAACCAAAGCACCAACTATTGGAAATAAATGCAAAGCAGCAGTACAGAGGATTTCCAAAAGGTACTCATAAAACATGCTTATGGAGTTCAGCATTATTAGATTGCCGCATGGCTTCAGATCTCATCAATAAGTTCTTTCATAGTTAATGCCATCAAACTTTCTGATTCAGGTAGTGGTTACCAGGTTTAAACTATTTGCAATTCCTTTATTATTTAGTTAAATTACAAAATCCCCAGCCATCAAAGCCTCAGGCTGAATCTTCTCCAAGGCCTTTTACACAATTAGGAAGGAGTAATAACACAGAAAATTATCAATGAAAACCCATCAATGCTTGGAGAAATTATCAGGAGTGACAGGTTTGTACCATAGTTTTCATCCCTTCTAAACTGTGTTTTGTGAGGTCCAACTCCTTTGTCATGCATGGATGTATAAAGCTTCTGATATGCCCTGTATAACCTATGAAACAAAAACCACACAATCTGTTAATCAATTAGAAATTGGGGATATCTTTCTCACAAATTATTCTTGTGAGGCTGTAAAAGGTCCCATCTGCTTTTGCATGGTTACCTTTTTTGCTGCCGTGTGCTGTTAATAGGTGAAGAAAATTCAGATGATACATATTGATCAAGATAGATACTGCGGTATATGAAATGCCAGAGACCAGCAGGACCACCAATACCATGAAATACTTCTTTAAATCTCTCTGATGGTTCAGTTGCAAGTCTTGGCTGCCCTAACTGGGACACAGTTCCAGAACGAGAAGAAGGGTCAACAGGTAAATCTTCTACATGCATTCCACCTTCTACGATAGATCTCTGTACTTCAACAAGTACATTTGACTTCAAAAGAACCGTTTCAATGYGAATCCTATGATGTTTTATCCRGAAAAGAAATTAAGAAACCAATAGCAAAGTGAYTTACTAAGTACTCAAAACCTTTAGTAGGAACCAGAAGGCATGAAATACCTGCAATCTTTAAGATGATAAAAGGCATCTGAGCTTGTAGTGAGCAATATCAAATACGTTTCAACCTGCCAAAATATGTTGTGGGAGTTACATTGTGATAATAAACTGTGCATGAATAATTGATTTTGAACCATAAGCTAAATCTGATGAATGCTGTAATTTTGGATTCTACACATGATTACAATAATAATCAGACACAGCGGTTTGGAAATGATTGTAAATTGTAGCCTTACATCAAGATAATGGACATAGGCATACAGAAATGCCATGGGATTATATCTTGGAAGGCAAATTGGTGAGAAAGATTCAGATGTCCTGCATGTAAATAAGCACATAAAAGTCAAGAAGGCTAACTAAACAAGAAAAGGAAAAACTGGTTGCTCCAGCTCTTCATCAGAAATGAAGAACTTCATGGAATGTGCCAAACATAAATAGGGATTCAGACTGCACAAACATGCATGACAAGATTTAAGATGGTATCTTTTATTACTTCCTTCCAAGATGAATCTCCACATTTTCTATTCGATCACWCCCAAAATGTTCCACTTCATCAAATGAAAATTAYTGGATCTAAATAATACTATTTCCCAAACATATTAATTAAAAATAGGTGACATATGTGGACATAACAGTYGTACTCTCACATGTCTAATTTTGTTTATGTTCAATTCTCTCTTTTATACCCCCGTCAAATCAAACTAAGCGAATTTCAAAAGGTACAACGGRAGTCTAATCCATAAAAGGAAATTTTAGTAACTGAGTCCAGAAATTGATTGATATACCTAAATGATTCAGATGACATAACAAAATTCGARAGCAACAGCATATCATCAGGATGAAGGGAAGCTTTCTGTGCGCCAACAAGACTGATAACCTGCATACTTTCAATTACAAGTTGCTATAAGCGACAAAATATAACATAGAAAACTGTATTGTCCTTTCTCAAAATCTACTTCAAAAATTTTTTGAAAGTTCAAAGAGAAGAGACCTTATGTCTGCACATTAAAATTGCGAATAAGACACCTGAATCAGCAACATCCTGTAATATTGCCCCAGCAGCTTGTCTTGTTGCATAAGCAAGAGGAAGACAAGCATATGCATGGAGAAAAGTGGCTGGATTCCTGACATTGTGGAGACAAGTTTCAGTATAACATGGAGCAAACTCCAAACTCCCAACATTTATGACCAGCCTATTGTCAAAAAGATCTAACTTAGACAAGAAAAATTAGGGCAGATTGCAAATGCCTTAATTCAACTTCTACTGACAAAAGATACATCTTTCGTCTATTGAAACAAAATCCAAATCCAGAAATAAGATGCTTCAACTTATTTTGATGAAATATATTTTTATAGAACTAAATGCACAATAACTATTGGATAGTTGATAAACAAGACTGTAGTAGAAGGATATCTGATAAGAGAAGCACAAAGCAATCCACCAAAGGGATGTTGACACTGATGCATGACAATCTCCACTTAATGCAAGGGTAAGCTCATATAAACTTGTAGCTYCCCAACCCATTGAACTGTGAAACAGCCAATCTTTGAGCAAATCCCTTTTGACAAAAATACATTTTAGCACATTAGGTTTTGCTAATTTCAGTCCTAATGGCATAGAAACCTGCCAATCTTAAAATGCAATAATTCCATTAGAAGTGCGTAATTTCTTTTCTTCACATTCTAAAGGGTAGCAATCTAACTTAATTTTTTTCATGAGATTTGAGAAAGAAAATGACATTCAGTAAAACTACCGAAGAATGCAAGCCAATGTTTAACCTTTACATTAAATTGACTGGCAAAGAGAGAAAAAAGAAACAAACCAACTGAAAGAATGGATGAGGGAAGAGAAGACAGCATCTGTCCCTCCAAGCAAAGGCGTCATGTCAAATTTTGGATTCTTCTCAAAACATCTATTTACAGACTTTGTAAGAATAAGTATCATCTGCACGTTTTGACAAATGAGTCAGGTGCTGAATAAGTTTCTCAGTAGAACTTTGATCAACTGAAACAAGATAGGTGCCCAATATAGATTAAAGAAAGCAATTAAAAGCACAGGAGTARCAAAAAAATTCTCTATAGAGACGCGTTTCGGRAACAAAGCCTATGAACTCGGAAAGCCTACCTGACCATAGARAAGTTCCAGYTGTCCACTGAGTGACTCATATGGCTCTTCTGTACAACTTATGCAAACCAAGTATATTGGTCCTTTAACAAGAAAAATAACCTGGAACCAAGAAATTCCAAAATTCTGATAAATGGAAAGCAACATAGTTGATATTAATTTGGATATTATGATTACCAAAATTGGAAATAACATTACATAATTCAGTTTGCAGTTTAGTAGGATAGGCAATTCAGAGTTGAATGATTCTTAGAATGTTTCACAAAAAAACCCCTCAATATTGAAATGTTTCACAACTTAGGCGCCAATGGGCCCCGGCCCTCCCGTCCTTTTACTCTCTCCATATGTCAATGCAGTTGCCTACTACCTTTTTGTTCCAAATTGGTGTAAACGATGTGAATTTGCAATTAAGGACCACAGATCATGTCTAGAATAAACAATTGCTTAAGGCATTAACCATATGAATCTGCATTCTAAGTAGAACGCASCTACTTTTGCAACCAACATGATAGTACCTTCAAATTTGTCTACTTTACAAAAWATATCCTAAGGGAATGGAGAGAAATTTTGACAACTGTTACTTATTATTCTATTTGAAAACATCAGCTAAACCTAAAACAGTTCCAGCYATGGGCGAGACATACATTTTAAACCTGTTAGCAGATCAAGGTTTGTCTTTCAAACAAGTAATCATAAAGCAGGTAGATGATATAACAATTCTGGGACCAACTTAAGTACCAAGAAGTTTCCCTRTGTTTTAAGGGGAAAAATATACCCCAAAAAAAAAAAAAAAATTTAAGTCAAAGAGAAGGAAGTACATTCACCTGGTGTTTTCCAGCTCTCACCAACTTGACTCGATCTCCCCTGAAAATAGATCATTGAAGCAAACTATTGAAACCTCCCTAAAGGCCATTTTCATTATAGGGGAAAACRGCTACCAAAGAATAAGCTCATAACTGGRAATAGAAGTCATAAGGAAATCATGAAGCAGATATAGCAATCAATGTACCCATTCTCCACAAAGGAAATAATTGCCTGTAAAGTTGCAGAAAATCCAGCTAGCTTGTGCTCATCTCCGTATCTTCAAATAGATACCAAATAAAATAAGAGTATTAATCCATTTATATTATCCAAGAGTGTGTGCAAGAATTAATTAGGTGCAAGTAGATCTAATACCCAGTACTACAAAGAAAACAAAAACTCTCAGGCTAATCACAGACCTTGAATATATTGGCTTCCCAGAGTGACTCAAAATAAAGAAATGCTTCTTCCTTTTTCTCCATGACATAGAAGCATCATCCTGCGTCCCAATAATTAATTAAACAAGCTGCTAGTTGAAAATGACACAGAAAAAACATATWAAGACGACCAYGACTATCAAAGTTCTTGAGATTGTGTGTTCACATTGAGTAAGTTTGAAAAGAAATGAACTTGAAATCCATCAACGTGTATTACTTGAATAATGGTAGGGAACAAGAATCTAAACCATTTTCAAATTAGCTACTAGCGTAATCAATTTCTATGATGCCTTTTATTGGTGGATTTCGAATCAAGCYGTTAATATGCTTTAATGGATTTTAATAAGGGTTTGAGAGGTCCAAAAGCTTAATATATTCAAATGCTTACACCAAATTAAATGCCATGACTGACRAAATCCTCCAATTCAGAAACACCTTGTGAGAGCTGAAAAAAGGAAAGTCCAACAGAATTCAAAGACCTCTTTTTGAACCAAATGTAGGTACCTCAGATATTATTGGAAGATGCACAAAGACATTGTCTTTTTGTTTTCAGTACATTAGTGCATAATTCTACAATGGCAATTTAGTTAAATATCTCCATGTTAAAAAGCTACCTGCACACCTCACTTTAACGGTAACCGTAAAATATCAGTAGAATAAAATCCCTTTAGCTTAACTACAAATCTCTAAGTGTATCCATCATGCTATGATCCAGGATACAAAGCTTTATGTCACAAGCTYGATATAAAATATATTCAAAAATCACTTTGCCCTCAAATTGCCACTGCCTCCAAACTTGCATAATCTTTGAATTYCATTTTCTCTYATAAGCATTACATGCAAAAAATAGAAGTGCCRTTCAGAAGCTTAACCACTAAGAAGATGAAGAAACAAATAAATAAGAAAAGGGAGGAGGGAAGGAATGGCGGAAGATTGGGTCCTAGTTCCTCCAACTGACCTCATCACAGTGGCGCTTTCCAGGGAGCCAAGGAACCCGAGAATCAGACACCCCGTCAAACTCACCATCATTCCGGACCTCATGAATCTCACCATCATCATTGACCTCCTCAATCCCACTGGTGGAACTACTACTCCCTCTCTCACCGGCGTACCCGCTACTACTCGGGCTCGACGGACCCTCCAGCACCTCCACCTCCGATGCATTCCTCCACACTCTGGATGAGCTTGCTTTCGCCTCCTCGACCTCGACCTCTTCCTCAACCCTCGGTACCTCCGCTGCCAAACTACCATGCAAATTCAGCTGCTCAATCTCATTTAACGATCCATTCCTCAAATCTTCATGATTCGTCTCCGTCGTGTCTTCGTTGACAGCATGCTCGGAGTCGGATTCGGGCTCGGAAACCGATTGTGACATTGAAATTGATGCCAATTGGTTCTCAATTGCGTCGAGCGACTGATCAATTGAAGTAGCATCAGGTTTAGGGTTTGTCTCGTCGTCGGAGGAGTTGGAGTCGGAAAGCATTATGGGGAAAAAAAACGAACTAAAATAGTAAAAAATGTAACAATTAGTATTGCAGAGCAACCAGTCTTGGCTTTCAATCTGAAATTGAGACGTTGAACAACGTGAAACACGAGTCTGAAAAAAGCGACGGTCTGACCAGTCGGTAGGTGGCTCAGTTTAGAAGGGCCGGAAATTCTAGTTGGTGCAGAATGAGGAACACACACAGGGGAGATATAACAACAGGACAAGGACGGTTGGTTCTTGATATCGTCCGCCGTTTTTAGGCCCATAACCCAAGAGAATATTATGGGTCTCGTATAATTTTTTGTTTGGTAGGCTTTCTCGTTTTAAAGGCCCATCATGACCCAAGAGAATATTACACTACAACTAATTATGTTAAAACTAGTTTATTTCCAACTATCCAAGTTAAAAGCTTTCCAGCCGACTGGACTTGAACTGGAGCCTAAGGTTATAAAACAGTACAGGCCTCCGTGTTAGGCAGCCCAATTTCTATGTTCAATCGATCGAGTTATACCCGTATAGTTTAATGCAAGATAATTATGATAACATATGAGATATCAAAAAATTATAATCGTGACAAATACTTAAATTTATTCATCACGCACCACACCTCATATATAGGAGATATTTTTTCACATAAATAATGAATGCGTAATCATAATCCTACCACAACACAAACTAATTGGTGCATATCCCATGATGTTAACAAGATAAATTTCACACAACCACAAACCTTGGAGTTGAATTTGATACTTTTCTCCCACCAGAATTTCAAGGCTAACAATGCTGGGGGTTTAAAGAATCTGGAACCGGTTTACAATTTTCATCCCAGCAAATATCTTACATGCGACGCCTTCCTCCCTCTTCTTGGCTCGAGCCATCCCTTCATCCTCCATATCATCAATCACCCCCCCCCTCAGAGCCAACTGTTGTTTACTACGGTACGTTTACCGCTTCTTTGTTACAGTTAACAAGGAAAAAATACTTTTTCTTTGAAGTTCAGACGTACCTATTTATATCTTCACGTCAAATTAAAGAAATAGT
>MEJB01000004.1:1895813-1912881 GCA_001752375.1 Rhazya stricta | reverse complement strand
ATGAAATTTCCTCATTCTCGCTCTCTCACCCTCAGATTTTGGCCTTTTGTTTTGATCTAAGTGGAAGGACCTGAATGTACGATCTGCTTTTATAGAGTTTCTTAATGGATACAGGCACCTTCTTTCCACACATCTCGCTCTAACTTCAACTAGTCTTTTCTCTTATTTCGTCGTTATATTTCTCTGCAAATTTCCGATTGTTTACAATATACAATCTGCCCCCTATAAACTCAGGCAAAGTCCACCCGTCATTTTTCCATTTATCCCATTTTGGATAAAACCAACCATTATTAAAAAATTTCTATTATCTGGTAAAAAAAAAATGCATATTTTAACCCCGATATATTGTAGCGATTCAAAGACAGACAATATCCAAAATAAACTGGCCACTTGTCGGTTTCCATCCACTTTTAGTAAATGGAGGATAAAAAATAGAGAAGGTAAGCAGGGAGGGCATTTTGGGAACTACAAATTTGTCTCTTGTTAAGCGGTCTTCAAATTTGTCGCGACTCAGAGAGAAGGGGGCGATTCACCTGGTTCAGGTCCCCAGTTGAGTCTTTTAAGAAATGCAACACGTGTGAAGGGCAAGTAATGTRCTATTGACACGTGGCAGCACCTAGCTTCTGGTTGCGGATGGAGGCATGGTGGCACGTGAAATGGGGCCCACAAGTAGGGCTTGGATCTAGCGCGTAGCTTATTGCCAGCTGGTTCCTGTACTGGCTTCTTGTGTCCTCTCAACTGCGACATACGAAAAGTTCTCTCGTCGAGCGGTATGCTCTGTACTTCTCGGAATTTATCGTCTCTATTTTGTCGTTTTCTGTTATTTTATCGCACATATTTTTTGTGCGAGAATAAACTTGGATTGGAATTCGTGCGACCAAATGCAGTCRTTTACAGCTTCTCTTTAAAAGAAAAAAAAAAACATTTCGTGATAAATTATTTAATATTAATTAAGATATTATATTTATCAGCTTTTAAATTTTACTATTTTCAACTTTAATCTTTTAAAGAACATTGATTAATACCGCTTAAACTTATCACATTTTCAAGGTTCCTTCATTCAAGAKCGACAAAGTAATTACAAGTATAAGAAGAAGAAGTTATTACCTATTACCTTGATATTTATAATGATATTTTGTTTATCCTCAACCAATGTAGAAAAAAGCTAATATTAGTAATTATACATTTTAAAAATCTGATAAATTTAATCGATATATTTAATGTATCAAACCTGAATATAAGGGTTAAATAGCAAAAAAAAAAAAAGAAAAGAATAATCAACCAATTTTCTAACATGAAAGATAACTCGGAATCAAAAGTTTGTCACTATTAGTACCAGACTTGTAAAACAATCGAGTACTTGCTAAGTTGAGGATCCAACTTTCGATTATGAAAAATATAATAGTAATAGGGACAGTTGAGTTCAATAATAGATGTTTGTACTGTGATACCCATGAGATTGTGAATCTGCCCTATCGACAATGTGGTCGAAATGCATGTAGTTCTGTATGATGCAAGGAATGAGGAAACAAAATCATAAACTTTCTGTATTCATAGTTACAAATGACGAGAAGGAGATGAAATCTCCTAACTCTACATGATTGATGAAGAGAACAGCTTTGTGAAGCTCCTCCATAGCCAAAGATCTGTGCCTCATTTCAACTTCCAAACTAACAGCCGTCCTGATGCATCACCTGTGAAAAGGAGGCCACGGCGACTACCCGTGATCGTCTGGATTTCACTCTTGGATGATATTCTTCCTCTTTCCTTAAATCTGTGACCATCAAGCAAAGAAACTAATTAGCCAAATGGGACCAAGAAGATGAAGGTTATGCCATTAGAAAGAACTAGATTGGCACTTACGTTGGCAACTGATAGAGTCGAACTGCATTATGTTTACATGAGCAAAGCAGGATTGGCTTAGCCTCTGCATCTAGTATCCCAGAGAGAGCAACGATGCCCTGAAACGGGTAAGAGACTACTTGTCAGAACGCACAAATGAAGATACATGTGCAGAAAACAGACTGCCCAACGAGTGTGTGCATGACTTTGTGTGACATGATGTCCTCTGACAGAGGTGCTCCTGCTGAAATACTTGCCATTACACTCCTCCAATTTTACATGTATCATCAGAAGAGCGCATATATTGCATCAGAAGAGTGTAAATATATGCTTAATTGAATAGGAAAACATAAAACTATTGAGTTCTTTGACTTTTAGTTTGGAAGTAGCATTGTTATCCCTGGGTGGTGCCTTTTTGTTGTTTTTAGGGAAGGACCCTTGTCGGATTTCGCATTAAATGTATATACAGGTTCAAATTCACTTTTTTACCCCTCATTTTAATTTCTATACAACTATTGAAGGATGATATGGTATTTTTGCTTCTATAATTACTTGTAACTTTAACATTATTCCACTAAGGTCTACTTACTCAACTCATTACTRGTTGAGTTTATTGTCAATGCTCCTCATGCAGATGGATTAAAATTTTCTGTTCAGCAAACTCAACCAGAATTCAACCGTTGTATAAACTATTTGGCTGATTTAAAATCTTTTCCTTTGGCAAATCATTGTGCAGTGCAACCCCTTGTGTACAAGACTCTCTCTGTCTCTATCGAACACTATGACAGACATACCTCTGGAATACCTTTAGCAAATCAACTAAAAGGAATAAGATATTGGCAATTATATGTGAACCAGGACACCAATCAACAATGGCATGGACTTGTAGCTTAACTTCAAATATCTGGAGAAAAAGTAAATATAACTTACACTTTCTTCTCTAACTTCATTTACTACTTCAATACTGCCACTTCCAGTTGCAGCCCAAACCTACATGATCAGGCAGCAGAAATTTGAAGCAATTTAACAATCACCACTGAGCAAATAAATCATTCAGTAAACACAAGTGCCTTGCTAACACAGCCAATGGGTAAAGAAGCAAACCTTTATTGTATTGTCTAAAGAACCAGAGAACAAATATTCATCCCAACAAAGGACAGATGTTACAGAATTAGTATGCCCAGTCAGAGTGTACAGGCACTGAAAAGTTTTGAGATCCCACACCTGAAGTTGGCAATTAAAATTTGAAGTTAGCATGAGATTGGAAAATGTTAAGGAAACAGATACAGAGCACCGATTTCAGAAAGACAGATCAATCTACAGCATTCAAATTTAGGCTCATAAACTCTCACTTCCATTACTTCTTTCCAACATGAATCAAGAGGCACCATCAGAAACCAACAAATAAAATGAATTTCAATGTAAAGGATGAGGAACAGCTGAAGAGACCAACAGTGCCTCGAAGGCCAGAATCAAAAGTCTCTTTCCAACTGAAAAAGGCAAATGGCCACTCATCCATGTTCCTATTTATAAATTGATAATTGCCTATTCTAGATCCGCAAACCCGCAAACTGCAAGCAGGATAAATGTTATGTCAAGAACAGATATCAGCTTCAGGCAATCCAAACAATATATATACTTATGGGTTTCTAAATGATCAAAGGAAACTTAGACGGAACATAAATAAATGAGGTACATACTCTTATTGCATTGTCCTTGGATCCTGAGAAGAGGACTATCAGTCCCACGACAAGCGAGAGAGAAAACAGATAGCTCGTGGCCCTTTAAAGTTGCTGCCACTTGAATGCAACTGGATTTCAAAACTAGAACTTCCATACCAATATGGAAACCATCCTGCCCACAAAGAAAGTCAGAAAAATACAAACATAAGTTAAACTCAGATTTTAGGAGACTCGTAAATTTGAAAATCATTATTTAAACAATTGAGGAACTCATAAAATCAAGGAATCTAGAACATTGAACTATAAGAATTTCAGAAAATTTTCAGGAAAAGATCTGATATAAATACCTGCCACCTCCGGCAAAAAGATATAATCATCACCCACAACCAATTGCATATACAAGGCCATTTGGACCCTTAATGTGAGCTCCGTCCGAGTCTGGGAAGTTCCACGCCATAGGAACCACAAAAAGCAATAACACAATATTAAATTGAATATAAGCAAACTAAAGTATGTACATTGAGTTTAACAAAGCATTTGTGATTTAGAGAAATGGGAAAGCTTGCCACAAATCTTACACTTTCACAGCCTTACCTTCACAGCATTCTGCAAACCAACATATACCCATGGACCTTCAGATATCAAGCATTTACTTTCACTGCTGAGTTCAACAGTATGAACGCACTGTATGGAATGGACTTGAACTATCAGAAACTCCAYGCCAAAGAAAACTAAAACCTAAATTATAAAACATTAAAAGAAGACCAACCTGACCACTGTCGCAATCCCAAAACTGCACTGTTTTATCTTCACTGCTTGAAAGGAGCTGGTTGGAGCCAGATGGGAGGGCAATTCCAGTGACAGCCTATTGAACCATTGTTTCAGAAATAAAGAGATCAGAGAGAAAGCATACAATCAACACCAAGAAACTAAAACAATTATCAAATAATCACCTCTTTATGTGCCTCTAACTTTGCCAACAGCGAGAACCCAGTGCCAGAATACCATGAATACAAATCCTTGCAGTTATCACCATTAACGCAAACTCCATTATTAACCCAGACCCGGGACTTCTGAATATTTTTACATTCAGAACCCACAGCCCTATTGGATGAATTAGTAGCACAATTAGGATTCCTCCAAGTTGTCTTGAGATTGGGATTGTTGCCCTTGGGATATCGCTTAGCTTGGGGATATGAGTGCTGCTCATCTGAGTGCAAAAACCTACATGGGTTTCTATTGCATCTCCTAGCTAACCAGAAAGTGCACACTTTATTGTTGACGTAGAGCTGTCCTCCAGTTCGCTTACAAGMAGATTCATTTCTCCTTGTTGTCTTCGAATCCATTACAATACTATATGCCAAAAGACATAAATATAATCAGAATCGCTCATAATAAGTAACCCTACCCTTTAAAGAAATATAACCCCAGCAACTTTGCCATGCTTCAACAACTCTCTGATTCTGAATCCAATTTTGTCCCTAAACAGTTCCAAAATCCTATAACTATGCTTAAACCTCGAATCTCCACTTGATTGTAAGATCTCCAGGCACGGATAAGATGCCCATGAGCATCCATTATGGTGGCGGCAAATGATATTCTGGAGTGAGTGTATACATTGATGAAAGAAATATAAAAATAAAAACTAGAGAGAGAACCCATGTTCAATTTAATGGCTAATTAGATAGTGGAAGAAATTAATGCAACTCCATTTAAGAAAACCCCCCAAATTTCCATCTAAGGGAGTGACTCCAGTACTCCAATCAGTTCCTTCCTTTATATACTATAACCGCTAAGGCTGAAATCAACCGCAATGATTTAACACTAGTCGTAAAACACTCAACGCCGTATATATCCACCGTGGAAAAGCAGGAAAAAAATCCAGGGCCACAGCCAAAAGGCAGTAACAACAAATACACGGAGCCTCAGCAATACAGATTTAATCGGTAGGCAAATAAAAGCAAAAACCAAAACAAGTCCAGGACTTATTGATTCACGCCGGAGATAGCAAACCTGAACTGCCAAGACTCCCATAGCTGCAGCCTAACCAATATCGTCTGAGAAAAACGGTAACAGAACTCGGGATAAGCGAAGGACTTTCAGACAAGGTAAACGAGCCTTTACTTATAGGTTTCGAGTGGCACAAATTATTTTTCATTTCCCCCCGTAAACTCTTGGATAGTTTCAATTGTACCCTCACTAATTTTCTTTTGGGGAACTGCCCCTTTAATTTTGTTACAATCCAAACTCAAATCCACAATTMTTTTCTAATATGTTATCATTCATATGAAGACTAGTTTAAAAGTATTAGACGGCTACGCTATTACYTTGAGACTCTAACGRTGCTAAGAAAATTTGTTTAATAAATAATGAAATTATTGAATTATTAGAAATGATATATAATTTATTTATTTTATTCATAAGTTTTGATGTCAATATGAAATTAAATTCTTTTAAAAGTATTCATTCATGAAACTAATTCCTTTTCCTCCTTTCCTCTTCCTAGACCCTAGTTGGCTTCGCCTCTTTTCAAATCTCGTCCTCTTTCAATTTYCACCCTCAATCAGTCCCTTTTCTCACCGTTACCCTGTCTAGAACTCGCATACTTTTATTCCTCCAAAGCGCCACTCATCAACTCTAATAGCGCAACTCAATTACCTGAGTCCATTTTACCCCTCCCCCCCCCCAACTCCACGCCTTTTCAACTCCCCTTCTATACTGAATGTATCTGTTGCATTCAATCTCATCGACCTCTAAAACTTATTTTGTCAACACTTTATTACTCTTCAAATTTGATAGGGCTTATGGAACCTAAATCCTCCCCATCCATTCCATCAATACCACCCTTTTAATCCATTTCCCCACCCCTTGCCCCCAACCATCCCCATGAACTTGCCAACGCCTACCCATTCCATCCTCCCCCTCTCGTTGGCATTGTTTTTCTCTAACCCTTTGGAGCCCTTCAATCCCTTCCACCCCATGTAAAAGCCATCGATTCATTTCTCTCCACCCAAAGCTCCTCCTCTCCCCCTCTATCTCTTCTATTCTGTTCTCTCCTTTGGTATCTTTTCCTTCTTTTTGTACTTCAAAAAATTGTTTCATTTTGTTAATTGTTGGAATCGGGAGAAAACAAGAAAGTTAAAATGAAGAGGCACAACCAGCCTTTTCTATTAAAATAGGGTAATTAACATAAAATGCATAAYAATTAGAAAATGTAGCCCTTGTTCTCTTTCTTATTTTCAAGTCATTTTCTGTTTTGAATTTTTCAAAAAAAATTCAAAACGTGTTTACTTATCCATTTTACAAAATGCATTTTGAAAAATAATAAAAATTTGCATAGAAAACATAAAATAAAAAAAAGTTATTTTGAGTGTTTTCAATTAAAAGAAGTACAAAAATATAAATCAAGGAAAATAAGAAAATTTGTTTACAATTATGAAAAAAGAATGAAATTAATGAAAAAAACAAATACATTGAATAATGGAAAAAATAAAAAACATTTCCAAAAATTTTGTACGAACTTTAAAAATAAAGATTTAAAGATTTGAGTAAATAATAAATAAAATCAGTCACACAGATCATCCAATGTCACCTTGGTTTGGCTTGGCCTAATCCCGAGTTTCCCAAAAAAAAAAATTAATTTTTTTGAAAAAATAAGCTACCAAATGACATTTTCAAGGAAAACAACATAATTTTAGATAAATTAGAAATATTAATAATCTTTCATTGGAGAAACTTTAAAAAGAATCTGCAAATTAATTTTTAAATCAAAGAAAAACTTATTGTTTGTTAGATAGAAATTGATTTTAAAAATAATCAAATTGTTCCTTATATAGGGTTATTTTATAATTTCACTAATAAAATTTATTACATCAAAATTTATTTCAAAATAATAAAAAGAACATATTTTAAAAAATTTAAAAAATAATTAAAATGAATTCAAAACTCAAAACGTGACAGTTACATTTTAAATT
Source organism: Rhazya stricta (assembly GCA_001752375.1). Classification (NCBI taxonomy): domain Eukaryota; kingdom Viridiplantae; phylum Streptophyta; class Magnoliopsida; order Gentianales; family Apocynaceae; genus Rhazya; species Rhazya stricta. The sequence goes on along the minus strand of MEJB01000004.1, from coordinate 1,905,383 downwards.
GCATATTCGCTCCCAATTTGAGGCTTATAGTTGTCATGGTCTAGAGAAGGGGCACTAACTTGTCAAGCGCCCAAGAATTTGGGAGATTAATGAGTAGGCAAAATTGAAGTTGTTYTGAAATTATAAATGAGAAATCTAGGTGCTATGACAATAGATATTAAAAATTATATAATTCCGTACAGAAAAGTAGTAAATCAACGATGACAACTAGATAAATACAAGAGTCTCGTTAATAAAGATTTAATTAGAAAGCAAACAAAAGTAGAAAATAAAGCAAATCAACGAAGTATTGATTGACATTTGAGATAGCAAACAAATAAAAGTAGAAAATAAAGCAAATCGACGAAGTATTGATTGACATTTGAGATAGCAAATAAATAAAAGTAGAAAAAAATAAAACAAATCGATGAAGTATTGATTGATATTTAAGATAACAAACCTGAGACGATGAAGACTTCAATAGCTATAATATAATCTCCTTTGGTTCTATCGAAGTGAATTGAAGAAGAATAATAACCAAACAAATATGGGTGGTGGGAGCTTTCTTACGACATTAACCTATTATATAGCGAACGACCCTAGCCCATTTACGGTCGGAGTGGCACTATTATTTATTTTTCACTTTCACCCTTAAACTTTAGAATGATGGAAATTGTGCCCCCTTTATTTTTCCATAACTAAAAGTGAAGCCCGCAATTATTTTTTATTTCATACTTATATTTTATTAAGGAAAGCAAATCCAATGGGTATTGYGGATGTTCTTCTACAATCCTAAGTGAGAATTTTTGGTGCTTAAAGCAAACTCTAATACTTTAAAGATTGAGATTTTGTGATTTTGTTTTTTCTTACATCATAAAGTATACTCACTTTCTAAGACTAATTTGAGTTCCATCGGAATCACTTTTGCTAAACCAGACTCTTACTTAGAGGAAAGCCTAACTAAAACTCTTTCAATGCGATACAAGCATAAGTCGAACCCGAGACTTTATTTTGGCTTAGCCATCTGCTTATCCAATTGTCCCAAGTTGGGGGGTTTAGAGATGAAATTAATTTATCCTTCAATTTTTAATTTTTTTAAGAATACATTAAGAATATGAGAATGTGAATCAAGCTCAAGACCTATTGATGATAATAGGTATTCCTWAAAAATCTAGATTACTAACACGCCGAAGATATTCTCCAATTCTTGAACGTCTCGTTTATTTGATAGGCAAGRAAAGTTGTATTCAGATTTTATTGTACTTGGACTCAAAATTCTCAAATATAAATCCTTAAAAAATACTTTGTTGTGTTTACAAGATTTATGAATATCAACAAGGAAAATAATAATATATTCCTTTCTAAGTGTTTGGAGCGAAAGAATTTATATTTGCATCAATTTGTCCAAACTAATCATAGGTAGATATAGTAAGATGTGAATTAACAAAACTTGAGAAGAGAAAGTAATATTGAGTCACATTCTATTATATCATTTAAATAGAATAAATTAGACATATCTTTATTTTACAAAGTAAATATACTTAAATTAATTTACACTAAATTAAAGAATCATAGTTCCGACACATAAGGAGAATATTATAAAAAAAATAATGAACTTTTCTGAAAAAATTAAGACATAATTTATTAGTTCGAAATATTAGATATTTCAAAGTAATTAAATTTCTTTAAATATATTCTCTATGATTAATATCTTAATATAAAATATAAATCAAACACAAGGGCCTGATGATGAGTTCAAAGATGAAATTTTCTTTACTTTGTGATCTATTCTCTTCATGTATATTTTGATGGATAGACTTTTTTATTATATTAAAGTTAAYCATTAGATTTTTAGATTTTAATTTGTTTTTTGGTGTCGTATTAAGATGTAAGTTGACATGATTGGAGAGAATTGTAATTGCATTATATATGATACTTGTTTCTCATCTTATTATCTATTTCGTCATGTGAAAATAAATATTTCTTTTTTATTTTCATAGTAATATATTATCCTCATTCTTTGGGGGAAAAAAAAAAAAAAAAGGAGTGGAGAATAAGAAGAAAAACTGTTATTAAAGTCTTTAGGAATTTGTACAATTATTTTTATTTTAAGATTATGAGAAAAATAATCAAAATATCACATTCAATTGGGTATTCTCTTTTCCAATTTTCTGCTACTATTTTCTTTACTTTAAAGAATCATTTTTGGGATTGTGTAACTATTTTCTATTTTTCAAAATTGCGCAACTATTTTTCTTGTTTGAATGATCCATATTCATCACCCAAAATCRTTTTTTATTAGATAACCCAAAGAATCCTTGATAGTCAAATGAGGCCAAAGATTATGAGTCGAACTGCCTTTTTTATAACATTTTCAATATGGTGCATTAGCAATCATTCTTTTTCGATTAGATTACTCAGAGAATTATTGGCAATCAAATGAGACCAAAGATAAGGGTTGATTTTACGTACATTTACATGGGCCTCATTTTTTTTGTGGTTAGATCACTTGGTGAATCTTTGGCCATCAAATGAGACCAAAGATGACCAAAGATTATTGGTCRATACTACATATATCGTGTATGRACCTGTTTTTTCYTTTTTCATTTTTTGTTAGATCATTCAGAAAATCTTTGACAATCAGATGAGGCCGATGATTAAGGGTCAATATTGCATACATTTACATGGACATCCTTTTCTTCTTGTTGTTAGATCACCCGAAAAATCCTTCGCTATCCAATAAGATCAAAGATTATGGGTAGATATTACATACATTGTACATGGACCTTATTTTTCTTTTTATGTTAGATCATCCGGAGAAAMATTGACAATCAAATGAGCCGAAGATTATGGGTCGATATTACAAATATCGTACATGGACCTTTCATTTTCTTTTATTTTTTTGTTAAAAAAAGAGGTCCATGTACAATGTATGCAATATCGACCCATAATCTTTGGGCTCGTTTGATCATCCTAAAAATCCTTCATAATTAAACGCGACTGAATGTTATAGGTCGATATTACATGCATTGTATATAAAGCTCTTTTTTTAGATCACTAGGAAAACTGTGGCTATCAAAGGAGGCGTACAATTATAGGTCAAACCTCATTTTTTATTTACGCTTTTGTTAGATTACCCAACTATTTCATAGAGTTATCAAAATGGGTTGGGCCTGTCTTAAAAAAMCAAAATATAGGGTTGAGTTGGGAAAATTCCAACCCAAAAAAGTCAAGCCTTCGTGGGCTAGCCCATTTGGGTCGCGAGCTGGGTCATGGACAACTAGTCATATTTGTAAAATACACATATATATATTCTCTATAAAGGACCAGAAAAACCCTCGAGTCCCAGGACCCTCACCCTATACATATATATAAAGGACGAAGTAGCAAACAATCTCCCCTTCGAACTTCACTATCTAACATCGTTGCCTATTCGATATAGTGCCAAGCTCTAACGGAATCGCCTTCCAATCAATTCATAGATGATCGACAAGTATAATGATTTTGCATGTATTTTGTGTGTATTTTATTAGTGGATTTAAAAAACAMGCAAATTGATTTCGATTACAAATGTGGTTCTAGCTGTATTGATCGCATCTTTTGGCTTAATTAGTTATTCCTTATCATGGGACCAAATTGATTATTGGGAAGTGAAAATTGTAATGAGTATACCAAAAGCTATTCCTAAAATAGGATCTTCTTTAGTAGAATTATTATGTGAAAGTGCTAGCGTGGGACAAGCCACTTCGACTTGAGTTTATAGTTCACACACTTTTTGTATTGACCCTTCTTACTACCGCATTTATGTTAATGCATTTTCTAATGATACGTAAAAAGGGATTTTTGGGTCCTTTATAGAGTAGATATTTATTAAATTATAAAATCAAATGGTTTGGATAATGGTTATCTGATTAGTTTTTAATTTATATAATGATTTATTGTGATTATAATCTTTATGTATTATATATGTAGATAATGAAGAAAATTCAAGTATTAAAATAACTCGGTCCAATTGTGGATCAAATGTTCTAAAGAAATTTTAGAAGATAAAGGAGAAGATGTGGAAGCATTTCATATGGGTGAATGAATAATCATGTCGTATTTTTGATAAATTTCAAAGAACACTGTATTATTTTTGTTTAATAGACTTTATTATTTATTGATGGATTTCGTGATAAATGATATTTTCATAGACTTTATTGATTAGTATGGAATATGATGGATTATGACGACAATCSTTTAAATATTTTGTTAGAGATTTTTAAGGAATTTTTTTGAGATTTTATGGATTTTATTTATTATTTATTATTTATTTTAGTTTTGATAGATTGACCCGCCTGATTCATAACCTATCTTGGATTGGGCTGGACTGAAAATATCCCGATCCACTACTTTGACTGGCTGATTTGCCTAGCCCGCCTGAAGATGGATTGACGGTGGGCCAGCCTGCAGGCCAGTTGGTAAGCCTCTGACAATTCTACTCTTTCAACATGACGAGGTTGAATTAGAAATCTTGTTTCACGATTCGCATACCAACTGTAGCAAGGGCTGTGTTTTGTTTTATTTTTATTTTATTTTTTAAATTCTCTATTATATGGAATTATCCCAAACTTTAATGGTTGAGCCCAACAAAATTGTTATTAGATACAGGGCCAGTCAATTAACCCAAGCCCATGATAGGGCTCGAAAAATTCCGTATCTCACTCTCTCCAAAAACCCTACTCAAACCTAGTCTTATTAACCCTCCGGTTTTTTTTTGTTTTCGCCACCCTCTTCATTTGCACAGGCAAAACCCTAGTCTATCAAAGTTTCTCACAATGCCGCCGAAGTTCGATCCGACACAGGTCGTAGAAGTCTTCGTCCGAGTTACCGGCGGTGAGGTCGGAGCAGCAAGTTCGCTCGCTCCCAAAATCGGTCCTCTCGGTCTCTCACCTAAAAAGATTGGTGAGGACATCGCTAAGGAGACTGCTAAGGACTGGAAGGGTCTTCGGGTTACCGTAAAGCTGACAGTGCAGAACCGTCAAGCTAAGGTTTCTGTGGTTCCTTCCGCGGCTGCTCTGGTCATCAAAGCCCTTAAAGAGCCAGAACGCGACAGGAAAAAGACGAAGAACATCAAGCACTCCGGGAATATTTCGCTTGATGATGTTATTGAGATCGCCAAGATTATGAGGCCCAGGTCCATGGCTAAGGATTTGTCTGGATCAGTGAAGGAGATATTGGGGACTTGCGTGTCTGTGGGGTGCACGGTTGATGGGAAGGATCCAAAGGATTTGCAGCAGGAAATCACTGATGGAGATGTGGAAATTCCTCTCGATTGAATGCTATTTTTCCCGATTTTGGAGGACTTGTTTTTAGATAAAAGCTAAGTTCTGAATTTTTATTGAAATTTATCTTTATAGTATTTGAATTGAGGGTAACTGTGTAAGGCTGATTTACTATAATCGGAGGATTTTCGGTTGAACATTGTGGAATCATGGTCTTATTCAGGGTTAAATCAGACCATGCCATGTAAGTTGGATATTGTTGTTTTATATGAAGGTTAGTTTTCTGCGGTTTTKATATTGGTCTAGATGTGCTGATTAAGTTTTGTATTCTTGGTCATGCTCTTGCTGCTAATTTGCCAGTATGTGGAAGTTTCATTATTCTTGGGGAACTTTTTGGTTCTTGGAATTGCTTTCCCCAAGGTGATGATGCTCAAGATTACTTTGATTTTCCAATGATGCATATTGGAATTAAGAACGATCTTGACTCACGCCACATGCTGACCAGAAAGGGCTTTTATTTAAACTAGCAAGTATATATATATATATATTGTTGCAAATGAGACTGTGCGTTACTTTAGTGACCTTTCAGTTAAACTAAACGAATGCACCTCACTAAGAACCGCATCTTTTCTATACTGGGTTGCTTATATTGATAATTTTACCAAGTTTCTTTAGCTCTTGGAAGGATTATTGCTATTCAGATTGAATTTCTGTGGGATAGATATTGTTTGCTGGTATCTATCTTATATTTCTCTCCCTTCAATGGGTTGAGAATTGTTTGCTAGCCAATAGCCATGTGCCATTGTTAATATGCTTGATGTTTTAAATTTATGCTATGACATTCCAGTCATGATTAGATAATTTATTGGTTATTAACGATGGATTCCCATTGTGTTCTGTATGCAAAGTGTAACCATATTATTTGATCTAGTTGCCTAGGCTTTCAAGCCAGAACCAATCATATAAAAGATCAGGGAATTACTTTTAGATGCCATCTTCGTGAAGTTTTTATATAAAATTATCCTCTRAACCAATGGGAGAATAATATGTTGCAACAGAGTAGATAGAGGTCTTAGCTGACATTGTTAACATTTTCATTGCTCCTTATCCCATAGCTGGTCTCTTCATTTACCTGATGTAATATCTTCTGGCATTTTTTCTACAATGCTAAAAGAAAAGACACTCTACCTAAAGCAAATTCTGTTAATGTGCTTATAGTTGAGTCAAGACAAGATTGAGTCTAGAATATGAAGAATTTATTGTTAACATTTTCATTGCTCCTTATCCCATAGCYGGTCTCTTCATTTACCTGATGTGATATCTTCTGGCATTTTTTCTACAATGCTGAAAGAAAAGACATCTACCTAAAGCAAACTCTGTCAATGTGCTTATAGTTGAGTCAAGACAAGATTGAGTCTACTATATGAAGGGGGACAACTTGCAAGAATGAATCTTACTTTTTAATTACTAATTCCATCTTTTTTACTGCCGAAATTCTTCTACTTTCCCATCTTTTTGCTACTGGCAATGTTTGTGGTTGTGGTTTTTTGTTTAATCCATTCTCCATGCTTCAAGTCTTGATATTCATCTTTGATTCGGTACATTGAAAATAGAGTACAATTGTGGATGTTTGATTGCTGGGATGTGTTGCTATGTATATAGAAATAATTGCTCTTGTCATGAACTTGGTTGTGCTGCTAGCTGTGCCAAATCATCTTCCAAATGCACCTACCTGGGTGAAATTTTTGAGAGATTTTGTTTTAGTTCYGAACATATTAATTACATTTGTGTTGATTACCTAATTTTGTTGGGTGACCAGGTAGTTGAGAAGCATACCTGATGTACTTGGGTGTTGTATTCATTTCCATATGCATAGTGATGGGCGGACAATATGCTATTCACTCTTTTGCTATCCTTTTCAAGTAWTTGCGTGACGAACCCCTGTCATGTGGATAGGGTTGCTTCTGTTTTTCATCCTCTGCTCGATTCTTGGTACCTTGTCTCCATTGTTYTGAGCATTTCGCTGAATCCTCAATACCCCAATATTCAAGGGACGGAAGCTGAGCAATGTTCAAATCCAATTGTAGCTTTCCAAGGTTTGGTTCTTTGATAGACATGTAGTCAAAGATAAAGCCTATTATTTGGAGGAGAAATTCTAATTTCTGAGTCTATTGGTAATCAAAAGTTAGTGTGGCATCTATATGTAATATATATAGTTTGACACGTATTAGATGGTCCAGTGCAAAATCTATCAGGAACCCAGTTCCAATGATTTTGAAATCAAGATGTCTTTTTTTGGCAAGTAAATCTTACAATTGCGGTCCAAATGGTCTGGTGTTTAAATCTGGTGCCGGTGCCTTAGATGCTGAGGTGTTAAATAGGAGGATCGGAGGATTAGCACCTGTAGAAGTCTGGTTATCAAACAGCCTGGGATTTTGGGCTAAGTAAGCCACCAACCCAGCAACCGGTTCTGCATTTTACCACAACAAACCGCGAATTTAGTAACTGTTAGTCCAAATATTCTTGTCACAATCTGTCTTCTTTACCAAATGCCTTAAAAAATATTTTTTAGGTTGAGAWAAGCAATWCCAGATAAGCTCAAATCGATGCCATTCCTAAAGTGGCGAAGAATCTTTTACCCCTTGAACAGAGTATAATCCGATTTYTGCCAAAGAAATTTCATGGAGCCATTRGCAGTCGCAATGATTTTTCCAAGAAAAACAAGGGACAAATGTCCAGCGACTAAAAGATCCTTCTAGAAGATTGTAACAAAGAAATAGCAAATGCATGGACCTCCCACGTGGACTCCATATGTACCACCAAACACTTTGGACAATGTTTGATTTTTCTCGGGAACTTGCCTACTTCTCCCCCTATTTAAACCCCCAATCATTTGCTCTTTCCCGAAAGAGAAATTCAACCAGTTTTTTCTCTCTTAGTTGCTCACCAGTTTCTTCATCATTATTGCTTTCCTTCTCATTTTTCTTCAAAAGGAGAGAGAGAGATAATTTTCTSTAATCCCTCTGTTCTCAATTAGCTGGATCAATCAATCGATCTCAGAAAATCATCATTTGAGGTCATATTGAAGTTGTTTTTTTTGTAGATAGTAGAGAGCAGGAGGGATCAATGGCCAAGAAGATGATGCACATGAAGCGTTGGTTGGAAATTGCACCATCGCCTGTTGTTTTCCCACAGAGGCCTTCGCATTATCCCAAGCTTGAGACTATAAGAGAAGATAGAGCTGAAGAATTGGATAGAGGTTGTACCATCCCCATCCCATCTTCTTCTTCGTCCTCAAACCCATTCTCATTATTACAAGCTTGAAGATGATCTTCAACTCATTCATGASCATTCTTGAGCTTTTGCTGTAGTGTTTTGTTTCCTTTTGTTTGGTTAGACCAGTTTTACSTCGTACTTTGTCAGTATATTATGTMTATATATATGAAAGACTATTGAAGCTGAATSTGGTAGTTTTAGTTCTTTGATTTGAGGATAATGTAAATAATTAATTCTGTGTTCAAGTTCTCTGCTCTCTCTCATGTTTCTGCCTTCAGACTCTCTTTTGGCCTAAATTGCTCTCTCCCTTCCTCGAATTAGGACGAATATTGGTTTTGGATTCTATGGTTAATTAGGCTGTGTGCGCTCTGTGTTTTCATTCACCCATTCCTGCCAGACTAGAAGCTAGCTTTCTTTTTCGTGGCTGGTCGATCACGAACTGGCCTGCTACTTTGTTGAAGGAGTCTACCATAGGTCGTATTTTAACACCACATGAGCGGCTATATATTAAAATTGAAGTCAAGGCATCACCTTTATTAGTTGAAGAAGTGTTAGGCCATTCAATATATAGTCAAAAAGATACATTTAAATTGGAGTAAAAGGAAAAGGATATTTACTTGTCATATACCTTTTCTTTTAAGGGATTATAGTTTATCTTTTAATTGGTAATTGAATCACATTTTTTAACACACAATTAATTATTGTGAGGTGTTAAATTCATATTCCTTCATCTCAAATTGACACCTCATTTAATGTGAAAATTTCTATTGATTATTTTTTAAGAAAAATTCTATTATTAAAAAAATAAAATTTCAATGTAAAAGACATTACGATGAAGATTTTATATTTTTTTAATGAAAACTTTTTGTTGAAAATTTTATTTAAATCGAAAATATAAAATTTATAATTTTATTCAAAAAATATTTATTATAAATTTTTGTTCGACCAGCTTCCCTTCTGGGGCTCCAAAGACTCAACGAATAAAATTAAAATTTAAGACTTTTGTTGAAATTAAGATATTTATTTTAGTATTTTACTTTAAAATTTTATA
>MEJB01000004.1:1883970-1895788 GCA_001752375.1 Rhazya stricta | reverse complement strand
AACTTTTCCCGCATTTTCCTTTGGGTGTTCCCTTTCCTGCCCCCTTCCAAAAAGCGCTTTTTTCTAAAAATTCCTTCCTTTTCTAAAATTGGTCCTTTCCCCCCAAAAAAGGGCTTGGGAAAAAAAATTGGAGGGGGAAAAGGGGGTTTTTTGTGGGAAAAGAAAAACCAGGGAAGGGGGGGGGGGGGGGGCACCGGGCCCGCCAAAAAAACCCCTTTCCCCATTTTTTCCCCCCCAAAAACCCCTTCCCCAAACCCCTTTGGGCAATTTTCCATTTTCCTTTCTTTTTGCCCCCATTGGGATACGGGAAAAAAAAAAAAAAAAAAAAAAAAAAAAACCAAGGGGAAAACCCCCAAAAGAAGAAGGAGGGGAAGAAAGGGAGAGCTTCCAGGGGGGGGATTTTTTTTTTTTTGTTTTTAAAACTAGGGGAAGCTTGGGAAAAAAAAAAAAAAAGATTTGTGTGTGTTACAAAAAAAGGGAAAGGGAAAAGGTGGGGGGATTTGGGGGGGGTTTTTTTCTGGGGGAGGGGGAAGAATCAAAAAATGGAAATTGGGGAAAGTTTTTTTAAGGTTTAAAAATGTTTTAGGGGCCAAGGAAATTCCGGGAAGTTGGGGGGTTGGGAAGGCAAATAACCTTTCCCCCGAGAAAAAAAAAAAATATCCCGCCGAAACCACATGGGGTGTGTTGAGGTTATTTTGGATTTTACCCAAAAAAAAAAGGGGGGGGGGGGGGAGGTAAAACCCAACGGGGGGGTGGGGTATTAGGGGAAAGGGCCAAAGGGGGGGGGGAGACCAAGGGGGGGGGTTCCCATAGGTTAACCCAAGGGGGACTTTTTTTTTTTTGGGGCCGGGGGTGTTCCTTTGGGGGGAAAAAGGGGGTTTTTGGGGTCGGGGGGGCTGGGGTGGGGGAATTTAAGGAACGTTCGCAAAAAACAGTTATTAAAAGCTTTTTTTTTTTTTGTCCCCCGTGAAAACCTAATGGGGCAAAAATTTGCCATGGGGGGCCTGTTTTTTTTTACCCCCCCCCCATTTTTTTAAAAAATCCCCCCCCGACTGTTAAACCCCCCCCTAAATTTGCCCTTCCGGGGTGGTAGAAACCTAAAAAAAATAAAAAATAAATTCCTTGGTTTAAATAATTTGCGGGAGGGGGGGGGAATATAAACCACTTGGAAAAAAAAATGTGAAAAAAAAAAACCCCCCCCCAATCCCATATTTTTTTTTTTAAAAAAAAACATTATTTTTAAACCCCCCCCCCCAGCGTTCAATTATTGAAATTAAAAATAATTTCCCATTTCTTTGTTCCCCCCCTAGATAATTTGTGGTTTATTTTGCCCAATTTTTGGGGTCCCAAAAAAAAAAAAAACCAAAAAAAAACTGATTTTTTTTTTTTTTTCGGTCAAAATTCGTTGGGGGGAAGGCTTTTACCGGGGAAAATTCAAAATGTGGACCAAGAAAGGTAGTGGGTTTTGTTGTTTTTTGGGAGTTTAAAAAAAAAAAAAAAAAGGGGGGCTGCTAAACCTGGGAGGGGGAAAAATTTTTGGGGGGGCCCGGTGGTTCTCGAGGGCTTGTGGGGGTATAAGTGTTTGTTTTCCGGGGATTAAATTTCCCCCCCCCCCCCCATATAAAAAAAAGTTGTAAAATATTATTCCCCTGTTTAATATTTAAACTTCCCTTTTTTTTTTTTGTTACCCCAATAATGAAAAAATGTGTTTAAAAAAAAAAAGATATATTTGCATTTTCTTTTAAAAATGGGGGGAATTGGAATTAAAAGAGGGGGGAAATTTTTGAAAAGGTGCTCCTTTGGGGGGGGAGGGGGGTGTCAAATGTTTTATTAGTTATAGTATTTTTATTAATTACTTATCCTTTAATATTATAGTATAATATTAACATATTAAAAAAATAGTATTGATGGCCCCGCCCCCAACTGGGGAGGCGTTTAAGGGGTTTTCCAAAAAAAAAAAAAAAAAAAAAAATGTCATGTAAAACCCGGAAAAAAAGGAACGTTATTAAAAAAAAATGGGATTTTTTGTTTGCCCAATTCACTTTTGTTTCTGGTTAGAAAGAGAAGGAAAAATTCTTTTTGAAAAAAAATTTTTTTTACCAAAAGAGGGGTTTTCTTCCCCGTTATTTGGTTGGGGGAACAGTAAACCCTTTGCGAGAGAAGTGCCCCACCCCCCCATTAAAAAAAAACCCCTTTCCCCGTAAATGTTAATTGGGGGGCCATTGGGGGGGGAAAAAAATTTTTAAAATTGATTTATTTTTTGTCTTGTAAAAGTTATTGGGGAGAATAGGGAGTAATATAAAAAGAAAAATTTAAGGGATAAAAAAAATGTGTTTCCCCGGGGTTTTTTTTCTCAAAAAAGTAGTTTAAATTTTTTTTTTTTTTTACAATTTTTATTCCCTTGTCTTCTCTTTTTTGTTTTCCCGCCCTGGCCCCCCCCTTTTCGTGTTGATGTCTGTGTGTAAAAAAAAAAAAAAAAAAAAATTTGGAATTAATTTGAGGGGAACCGGGGGGGGAAAAAAAACCAATTATCTTATTATTATAATCTAATCAAAAATTTTTTAAAAAAAAAAAGAATTAATTGGTAAATTTTTTTTTTCCCCCCAAATTTTTGGCCCAGAAAAATAATGGGGGAAGGTTATGGGCCATCTATGTAGAAGTACTTTCCAAACATACGACTTGTAAATTTCAGAAATATTCTGTTACATAAAAATGATGAAATCAGTGTTATAACTCTTCGTTAATGATTTTTTTTTTTGGACCTAAAGATCTCCAGTGGCATGCATATATATATATATATATATAGAGTAATAGTATATTAGATATATATAGTATATTATATACCCACTGCGTCCAAGGGAGCACTTAATGTTTCTCTATTTCATTCATTTAAAGTGTATGTCTATCTACCAATTATATTGTAAAAGATGTATATTAAAGAATATATTACTTTTTATATGGGGGATATCGAACAATATACCACAGCAAAGCTCGAGAACCACGGCATTTCTCCAGTAGCAAGCATTTTACTCCCAAACAAAACACTACTTGGTCACAATGATCCGTAGCTTCCAAGAATTGAGAAATCAGTTGTTGACCATTGACAAAAATRTATTGGAGATTTTGATTAAATATATATGACGTGTATATATAAATATGGATTGTTCACATTTCAAGTGTATTCTCCCTCGAAATATTAACAGATATTTATTTAGTATACACCAAAGGAATAGGGTAGTGGGGATATGGTAGCCATGCAAATTTGCCATAGTTAACGGGAAAGCTAATAACTGTTGACGTCTAATTCACCCCCAGCCGACCAACCTTCCAAGAACAGGCCAAAAGTCCTTGTACTATGGACTGTCTCTGGCTCTTCACCCACGTGTACTCCCTTTGTATCAAATAGACTCAAACATGTGTGATATTTTCTAGGAAGTTGCTCAACCCACTCGAATTCTTGCCCTATTTAAACTCCCAATCATTTGATCTTCCTCAGACAAACTCAACCACTTCTCTTTTGTACTTCTAAACCTCTTCAAGCTTCCTAGTAATCCTGAGCTCATCATTCTTCCTCTCTCTGGTTTCTGTTTACGTATCAATGGCAAAGAAGATGATGCAGGTGAAGGGTTGGATGGAGGTTGCGCCGTGGCCTCTGGTTCTTCCACAAAAACCTTCTCATTTTCCCAAGCTTGAGACCATTAGAGAAGATAGAGCTGAAGGAAGAGACAAAGATGACGAGTGACGACAATCTTTGATGAAGTTTTGCTGTAGTAGTACTGCTTGTTTTATCTTGCTTGGTTAAATCTAGTTTTTGGACGAGGCTTGCTTCCTACCTTGTTCTTCTGTACATAAGGGAAGACTATGAAGCTATATAATATTGGCAATTTTTCTCTTTGGTGCATTGGTTTTAGGTTTTTAATTGTTTTTTAAGATTTATGAAGAGAATCCAAAGCGAACTTTGATACCCTACTATGCTAATTCAGAGTAGGCAGACGACTAGGAAAGAGAGATCTGAGAATTGTATAGTACTAAAACCCAAGCTTTACCAGCTTTCCTTGCCTAACAATATATGCATGTATCAGAACAAACTCACGAGGTTTTACCAAACGAACTGCTTCAGAAGCTCAATAATGGCAAGAACAGGACAGGCTGCATCATCTTACTAGTAATTGATCCCTCTTTATTGCTAATCTCTGGCAAGAAACAACATACGAATGACTTCAAATGACGGTTTTCTCAGGTTCATTAACCACAGAAACACGAGATCAGATGAGTTTTGAATGAAATGRGGAAGAAATTGGTGGGCAACTAAGASAAAGTCTGAATATGTAAAGCAATACTAAACTACATTGCCATGCCTGATTCAATGGTGAAAAGTGCCATCAATCCCACAATATTCATGAACTAAAGGTGTACTCACTTTCTTTACAGACAAATTCAAAAATAAATACAAGATAAAACAGAGTTTGCTGGAACTTACAAAATGGGTTGAGATTCAATCATCTGTAACAGAATGAAATCAAGCAGGAATAGCAACAGCAGAAGAAATAATGTTTATGGTGATGAGCAATATAAGCAGTATTCGAGAAGTGATTAAAAGAAACAATCTAAAAATCTAGCAAACATGACTCCTACCTACAAAAATCTTTCTTAGGCTGCAGCTAGGATTGCTTTCATCAACCCAAGAATCAACTTTTGACGCTAAAATTAGTTTTTAATGTGAAAGTTTGTTTTTGATAGAGTTTATAGGAAACGAGGGTGGTGCTTTTAATTATTTAAAAAAATTATAAAACTGAGCTCTTCCAGAAAATAACTGCAAGAGATTTTATGCAAAGCATGAACATATTATTTAGTGAATAAAAATATGCTCATAACTTAATTATTAGGACAAAATTACTTTTAATTTTATTTTTTATTTTTACCCAAACTCTCAACTTTTACAAACCGCAGGCAGTACAACATTTTCACTCACGTATTACTTCTGTAACAATCTCAAATTGGATCTTAGTAGTTGGGTTGGACTGAATATAGCCTATGATCACGATCTCTCCTAGAATTAATTTTTGGAGCATCAAATATTTGCATTAAAATGACAATCTAATATGTGGTTAGATCTTCAATACTAACAAGTACTCTCATTACCATTTATAGGGAGTAAATGTTGCACCTACAGCAGAATATGGCCTACTGAATAATGTCAAGATAATCTTCAACTCATACATATTAGTCTATTCAGTTTCTTTCCTTCGTGAAAGAAAAGAGAACTGCAGTCCCAGCAGCAAGGTTCCCATCCTGTTAATGGATGAAGTAATGCAAACCTAATTTTGATATGGCAGGCCTAGATCAACTTTTTAGAAGCTCAGATGGTAATTAACCAGAAGAGTAATAATTGCCTTCTTCTCACGTACCTGTATGTTATCTTTTCACATTAGATGTACTCAGGGCCTTGAAATATCAAAGACTTGGGAAGTATCATAGAGAACACAAGTCCCACATTAGAAATTGCCACTTGATAGCCTCACTTCCAAACCTATTTAAGGTTCGGAGAGCATTTATTTCACATGACTGCTTTTAAAGATATAAAAAGTTATAATTAATTGACTAAATTGATTGTCGAACTGGCCATCCGTGGACAAACATGACTGGAGATCTATTCAAGCCACAAGGCCCACCCATCATCCCTGAGGCCAAAATCAATACCCATGCACTACCCCCAAGCACTAGAATCAATTCATGGAAAGCAAGGTCCGAGCATGCTACTTGGCTTCCTACCTCTAACCTTCCAATGAAACATCATCCAAAACAACCTCCTCAAAGAAGACTACTAATCCGTTGCTTTGCCAATTTGGTTCAAACTGACAAAAATCAAACAATACGATGGATGACTGACTCGGTCACTCATCTTCATAACTTTATATGACATTAATGGTCATGGCATCACTTACTGACATCATTTTATGTTGAACATTCCCGAGCACAGTCGAAGGCTAATCCCTAATCTGGAAACAACTATCCGCCAATATCTAGAATGGGAGACTCCTTTTTAGGACACTTTGTCGGTAGCCGAGTACACAAAAAACTGTTGGCCATCTGCTCAACATCAAGCAGAGAAGGGAGGAAACAATAAAGCAATACCTTGATCGCTTCAATGCTGAGGCAGTTGAAGTCCCAGAKAGAACAGACATACTGTACATCCTAGCCTTCTACCATTACTTAAAAACCAGGCCACTTGTCCCAAAAACTCTCCACTTCTCCCCCCAGTATGGTACAAAGCTTCCTGACAAAGGATAAAAAAATCCATCACCAGGGAAGAAAACAAGAAGGTCAAAAAGAGAGCTAGAAAGAGAAGAAAAAAGTTCTCTACCACTGTATGATAGCAGGAACCAAAAAAACCACGAACAATGGATCTTCCATGTCCCCTAGTACTACATCGACTCCACTTCTCGGTAAGCAGAGAGGGTTACACCAACCCCCCAAAATTTTAGCAACGCCAGTTTAGACCATCACCCAAACCACCAAATTTCACACCACTTAATACCCCCTAAACCCAGATACTCCAGCTCATAAAAAGCTTTGGCATCCTTTGCCAACCCAAAAAACGACTCGCCTCGAACAAAAATGTGTATCAATTCTGTCAATTTCTAGAGACCACGAACACCACACAGAACAATGTTACGACCTCAAAAGAGAAATAGAAGAGGCCATTCGTAAAGGACACCTTAAAGAGTTCGTCCAAGCTTGTGCACAAAGGAGAACACAAGGCACTGATGACCACCCCAATAACAATGCTCGACCGGAAAACATAAATCACTTGTTCACACCCTGACAACAAAAGACAAGGTCCAAACATGGCACAACAACTCGGGGTCATATCCCCCCTAGGAAAGACAAGCAAACTGAACACTATAGCCCCCATAGTGCACAAACAGAACCCCTAGTGATCATGCTTGACATAGCAGGCAACATAGTCAAAATGATCCTGGTTGACACGGGTAGTTTCATTAACATTATCTTCGAGAATGCATTTTTTCAGATAGGCATCAAAGCACAACACGTCCTCCTTGACACACTCAGTTAGTGGGGTTCATCGGAGGTACCATATTAGCAACGAGTAGGACGCATTTACCCGTTGTTATCACGGAAGGCCCATGTTGAGCCATAAGGTTTGTGGAACTCCGTACGTGCCAACACACTCTACTTACAATGTCATTTTAGGCCAACCAGCCCTCATGGATTTCAAGCTGAGATCACAATGCAAAATAACCGCATCACCTTCTTCACCATCAACCCATAGTCATCATTGGAGACAGAGCACAAAGCAAGAATGCTACACAACGGAGATCCCGAACAAGGATGAGACTGGCCCCCGACCACGACAAGATCAAACCGAGAGTCGATCTAGAAACTATATAGATCAACCCAGATACACCAGGAAGAAATATCAAGGTCGAGACTGGCCCCCGACCACGACAAGATCAAACCGAGAGTCGATCTAGAAACTATATAGATCAACCCAGTTACACCAGGAAGAAATATCAAGGTCGGTCAARCCATACCTCATACGATAAAGCATTCAATCTTCATCCTCTTAACCAAGTTTAAAGATGTTTTTGCTTGGTCACCAACAGATTTGGGTAAGATCCCTCGACATACCACTGAACACAAACTCGGAATCTCTCTCGAGCACATGTCAGTAAGATAAGAGAAGAGATACTTCGCCGCTGACAGGGCGGTTGTTATCTAAGCAGAAACTGAAGACCTTCTGTAGCCAGAGATAATAAAGCCAGTTCAATTTTCAAAATGATCAGCCAACCCAGTGGCAGTGAAAAAAATCAGATGGCAGATGGCGGATGTGTATAGACTTCATGAACCTCAACAATGCAATACCCAAAGAACCCTTCCGTTACCAAGAATTGACCGTTTAGTGGTTGACATGGCCGAGCACAGCATGCTATGTTTCCTCGATACATTCAAAGGATATCACCATATACAAATGGCTCCAAAGGACGAAGAATGAACATTTTTGGACATTGATAATGACATTTTTTGCTACCGAAGAATGCCTTTTGGCCTGAAAAATGAGGGAGTAGACTTTCAAAAATTGGTCAATAAGGCATTCTAGGCCCAAATCAAGCGGAACATTGAGGTATACATTGATGACATTCTTATCAAATCTAAGACCACCGACACAATCATCAATGACGTTAAGGAAATACTAAGAAGCATGAGACTTATCGAGATAAAGCTCAACCAAAACAATGCTCATTTGGGATAGATGCAGCTAAATTCTTAGGCTACATGCTGTTGCAAAGAGGAATTGAGGCGAACCACGAGACGATCAAAGCAGTGCTGGACATGCGAGCACCAAGGACAACTAAAGAAGTTCAAAAGTTCACAGGGTGCCTGGTCGTCCTTAGCAGGTTCATATCCCGAGCAAGGGGAAAAACACTTCTCATGTACAAAATTCTTAGAAACCCAATATTTTTAGTTGGGATGATAATGCTAGCAAATTTTTGATAAGCTCAAAGAATCTTTAGTTGCACTGCCATTGCTAACTATACCAATGGATAATGAAAATATATTCTTATAAATCTTTGTAGCAACCAAACAATTAGCACAGTACTTTGCTCCCACAAAAGTAACCGGTCAAACCCATCAACTACATTAGTCCTCGAAAAAAGATACATAGATTTGGGGAAACACCTCCTTTGCCTTGATAGTGGCCTGGAAGCTGCAACCATACTTCCAAGCTCACCCAATCAATACTCACGCATGCGCCACTTTGACAAATTTTGTACAAACCTGAAAGTACAGGTCAACTGATGAAATGGGCCATGGAACTCAGTGAGCACCATATAGACTACTAACCTCGAAAAACTATCCAATCCCACGTACTATCCGACTTCATAGTCGAGTACACCACTGACGTCCCGACTACTTCCGCACATAACATAATCACCATGCCACCGAACCATTGCTTAGCTGAAGAGAAGACAAGAGATGTTGGATACGTCCTTACTAATCCAAATGGAACAGAGTTTGCATATGCCGTCAAAAACTATTTCCCGATTAGTAACAACAAATCCAAATATGAAGTTGTATTGGCAGCAATGAGCACTACATAATCACTCCAAGTCCGTAAGCTACTGTTGAAGAGTGACTCAAATTATTGTTGGTCAAGTTAGTGGCCAATTCGAAGCAAATGAACCAAACATGAAAAAGCATCATAAAAAGACACAAGAACTTGCATCATCATTCGACTTCTTTCAATTATAGAAAATCTCGATAAGTTAGAATCAGAGGGCCCGATGCTCTGTCCAAACTATGTTCAAATAGACCAACTTGACAGAATGTGTATAAACCCACTGCCTAGAAGGAGCTTTAATGAACTTGATGTCTTGCTTGACACCATTAAACAATTGGACGCAACAGTTCATCAATTACATAGTTGAAGGAAAACTACCCGAGGACAYTGCTAGGGCAAGAAACATCAGGCCACCAGCCCCCATTATATGATRTTAGGTAGTCAACTCTTCAAAAGATCYTAATSCTGKYTGCYGCTAAAGTGTTTWCCACTTGAGRAAGCCGAGYACRCYCYCARAGAAGTTCATGGGGAAATTTRCGGAGCTCACAGTGGAGCTTAGAGCTTGGCCAAAAAAAATAGTACGAGCAAGTTAATATTGGGCAACAATAGAACCCGACGCCAGGGTAAAGTTCCAAAAGTGCAATCAATGCCAGATACACTCGAACATTAACCACCTACCACTTGTGAAGTACCAGAGCCTTAGTAACCCAATACCTTTCGTCGAATAGGGAATGGATGTGGTCGGCCCTTTCCCTAAAGCATCAGGAAATAGGGAGTTTATCGTTGTTGCAGTCAACTACTTAACCAAATTGGTCAAAGCCCGAGCACTAAGTTCTGTCACAACCAAAAAAGTCAAAGAATTCTTCAAAGATGACATCATTTGCCACTGTGGCATCCCCAAAATCTTAATCACTGACAATGGGGAACAATTTGAAGCAATCGAATTTCAAAGTTTCTAAGAAGAATTTCAAATTGACCACCAATTTATATCAATAGGATATCCTAAGATCAACGGCTTTGCGAAAGTCACTAATAGAGCATTAAGCTTGGTTTGAAAAAGAAACTAGAAGACCATAAGAGCAGGTGGGCCGATGAACTATCAAACGTCCTTTGGTCCCATCACACCGCCCCTAATTTCAGAACAAAGGAAACACTTGTCACTCCTTGTTTTTGGCCGATGCTTTACTGCCAAATGAAATCGGAGCCTTCAATACCTGAGTAGAATACTTTGACCCCGACCACAATGATAAAAAATTTAAAAAACTTAGTCCTCCTTGAAGAAGTAAGAAAAGAGACTTCGGAAAAAGAAACAGCCTACAAGCAAGCACTGACTCGTTCATACAACAAGAAAGTTCAACCCCCTCCACTCAGTAAAAATAATCTAGTACTAAGGAAAAATGAGGTCAGCAGAGCTGAAAGCACCAAAAACCTATACCAAAAAATGGGAAGTACCACTCAGCGAAAGTAACGACAACGGGAGTTTCAAGCTTCAAGACTCTGAAGGTCGGGCCATAGTTAGAAAATGGAATGCATAGAACTTGAAAATTTTTTACCTTTGACAATGTTCTTAATTTCGCCTTTATATAGTGAGTAGCATTTTCCACAAAAGTCCAGAAATAAGTAAGCATAGATGCTAGAATTATAATTACAAAATCCATTAAACATAACTGAGACAAACCATTACATAAACACTCGAAAACCAAGCCACTATACTTAGGTTAAACAAACAAAATAAACATAATCCCCCAAAATCAGGAATGCTCCCCATTGACAAGGTTGTTATACTCGATGGTGTCCCAAGAACCACCTAGTCAGCCATATCTTGTTACCTTTACCTCCTTCTCTCTTTACTCTCATCGACCAGCCTCCAGTATTATAGGAACCGATGGTAGTTCTCAAGCCCTGACCACCTCAGCCAACGATTCCAACTCGTCAACATCCACGTAACCCACCCAGGTGCCCTAGTATGACTTTGTTGAGCTCACATTTGTTCCCACTGCCTCCAACTCGACAAGATGTTGTTAGTACTCCATCTCTTCCAACCTTGTAAGCCATGCACCGGAGCAGCGATCCTTCTTGGCCTTGTCATATTGCACCGGATGTGCTCAGGTAGGTTATGCTCCCAATCACGCCGTGCTAACCAATGGGCAGCTCACAGAGAATTAGCAGTGTCATCATCATCGTCATTATCAGCATCTGGCCACGTATAAGTCAAAGTATGTTGGGGCCTTGGACCACCTCCTGACTAACTTCAATATTATCAACTGAACCATTCCCTTGATTACTCATACTCAGATAGCCATAAAGAGAAACAAGCAAAACTAACAAAATGACCAAGTCAAGAAAAGAGCCCCAGCACCCCCACATGTACATATAAGTAATAAAATGTGACATTCAGACTACCAATATTTAAGCTAACTTTTATAAATCAACAAGACTTTCAATCTACTCATATTTAAAGATAATTCTCGAAAAACAACACAAAACAAACAAATAAACGTCAATCAACAGGAAATAACAATAAACAATAACACTAATAAAAAAGTGATATATAAATTCACATAAAAACAATTAAACATTTTTTTTTTACAAACACAAGTCTCTACTGAGACAAAGCGGGAAAATATAAAATGAAAGCCTAATCCTGACCATCCCCCCTCCTAGCTAGTTTGTTCATCATCAGGTTTATCACATCCTCAGCATTTGAGTAGTTATCACTTTTGCTTGACCACT
>MEJB01000004.1:1845895-1878262 GCA_001752375.1 Rhazya stricta | reverse complement strand
TCACTCCCTGTTTTCGGCCGACGCTTTACTGCTAAACGAAACCGGAGCCTTCAATACCTGAGTAGAATACTTTGACCCCGACCACAATGATAAAAAATTAAGAAAACTTAGTCCTACTTGAAGGAGTAAGAAAAGAGACTTCGGAAAAAGAAACAACCTATAAGCAAGCACTGACTCGTTCATACAACAAGAAAGTCCAACCCCCTTCACTCAGCGAAAATAATCTAGTACTARGGAAAAATGAGGTCATCAGAGCTGAAAGCACCAAAAACCTATACCKAAAAATGGGAAGGACCACTCAGTGAAAGTAATGGCAACGGGAGTTTCAAGCTTCAAGACTCTGAAGTTCGGGCCATAGTTAGAAAATAGAATGCGTAGAACTTGAAAATTTTTTACCTTTGACAATGTTCTTAATTTCGCCTTTATATATTARAAAATAAAGCGAGTAGCATTTTCCACAAAAGTCCAGAGATAAGTAAGCATAGATGCTAGAATTAAAACTACAAAATCCATTAAACATAATTGAGACAAACCATTACATAAACACCCGAAAACAAAGCCACTATACTTAGGTTAAACAAACAAAATAAACATAATCCCCCAAAATCAGGAATGCTCCCCATTAACGAGGTTGTTATACTCGATGGTGTCCTAAGAACCACCGAGTCAGCCATATCTTGTTACCTTTACTTCCTCCTCTCTTCACTATCATCGACTAGCCTCCAGCACTATAGGAACCGGTGGTAGTTCTCAAGCCCTAACCACCTCAGCCAACAATTCCAACTCGTCAACATCCACGTAACCCAACCAGGTGCCCTAGTATGACTTTGTTGAGCTCACATTTGTTCCCACTGCCTCCAACTCGGCAAGATGTTGTTAGTACTCCACCTCTCCCAACCTTGTAAGCCATGCACTGGAGCAGCGATCTTTCTTGGCCTTGTCATATTGCACCGAATGTGCTTAGGTAGGTTACGCTCCCGATCATGCCATGCTAACCAACGGGCAGCTCACAGAGAATTAGCAGTGTCATCATCATCATCATTATCAGCATCTAGCCACATATAAGTCAAAGTATGTTGGGGCCCTGGACCACTTCCTGACTAACTTTAATATTATCAACTGAACCATTCCCTTGATTACTCATACTCAGATAGCCATAAAGAGAAATAAGCAAAACTAACAAAATGACTAAGTCAAGAAAAGAGCCCCAGCACAGCCCCAGCACACCTACCTGTACATATAAGCAATAAAACACGACATTCAGACTACTCATATTTAAAGCTAACTTTCATAAATCAACACGACTTTCAATCTACTCATATTTAATGATAATTCTTGGAAAAACAACACAAAACAAACAAATAAACATCAATCAACAGGAAATAACCATAAACAATAACACTAATAAAAAAGTGATTTATAAATTCACATAAAAACAATTAAACCTTTTTTTACAAACACAAGTCTCTACTGAGACAAAGCGGGAAAATATAAAATGAAAGCCTAATCCTGACCATCCCTCTCTCCCAACTAGTTTGTTTATCATCAGGTTTATCACATCCTCAACATTCGAGTTGTTGTCACTTCTGCTTGACTACTCATCTCGACCGCATCCAGGTTAGTCTCACCATTCGAGTCGAAGTTACTCCTTGATGACTCACCCCCTGCATCAACAGCAGAGCTCGATCCAACCTCCTCATCACGAGGAACCTCCCAGGATATCACAAAATCCTCCTAAGGAATACTCGCTTTTCGTGGAGGATACATATACAAAAGATCCTTCTCCTTAAGAATTTGAAAATCGGGCTTCAAGTAAAAAACATATTGTATTGCTAGTACAGCTCGCAACCATCACTGGCTCCAACCATGAGTTAGCCAACCCATGGAATAAATCCCCCTTTAAAAACTCTAAAATTACTTTTTGCTTATGCTCTTCTGAGTGCACCTCTGCTTGCCATGACTTGCATTCTTTCTTCCATATCTCCTTTTTGCTTTTTGTAGCATGGAGTTTGGCCTTTGTCTTTGCTGACTCCTTTTTGACTTCCCTGTCCCGTTCCTCTAAGCTATTTATTGAGCTCTCGCTTTCTGCCGCAACAACCAACTCTTTGTTCTTTTTTTCCAACTCAGAGATGCGATCTTCATACTCCCTTTTTTATTGCTTCACACTGCTTCCACATTTCCCTCAACAGCATCAAATTCTGAGCCCCAACAATGCAAGCATGGTCTATGACCTCCTCGTCCCTCATCCACCCCATGTAGGCCACGTCTTGAGGAGGCACCTCGAACTCCACTAACTTCTTTGTCTGAGAAAATCACCTGATCATCCACAGACAAATCCCAGCTTGGGCAAACTTTTGAAGATGAGTGRTGTACTTGGCCCTCACCATGAACAACGGACGGTGAGGCATACTTACTGAAAATATTGACAACATCCCTGAAGACCCATACTTCTAGACCTGAGTACTTTGTGACCCAGTGCAGCCTCAATATGGCAAACCTATTTCCCAGGTTGCAAGTTCTTCACCCTAGTTGAAGTTTCTTCTCGGGGTGTTTTCGCCCTCCTTTTACTCAATCCCACATCACCGTCTTCTACATGCACTGCAGTTGTTTCCTCCACTTGTTTTCTAATTAAGTTCTCAGTTATCATTCCAACATCTGGAGAACCATCGGATACCTTGATAACCCTAGCCTTTTCCCTTGCAGCAAACCTCTACTCCTAGAAATTCATCCTTGCACAGCAAAGAGCAACATAAGTATTATAAAAAAACAAACAAATCAACAATCACACGCAAACAATAATAATGAATCCCCAAGAGAATGAAATACTACACTCATTCTCTTGATACAGGGCTTCCCTGTCTGCAAAGTGCACTTTCTAAGAGGTCGAGATTCCACTCCTTCCTGATCTTCAACCCAAAGGTATAAGCGTCCAAAATTTGAACATCCTTTAAATTTAAATGCTTTTTAGGAGAAGGATCATTGTAAAACTCCAAGCACTGGTTCCACCTCCTAAACAACCTCAAACTTTCTATTAATAAAAACCTGACAACATGGCTAATAAAGTTTGGCGACATCTACCCGAGATGCAGCCCCTAAAAAAACATAATTTCCTTAGATAACTCATGCACATCAAATGCAATCACGCCTTTAGCTAAGCCATATATACACCTATATGATCCCCCGGTGAATTTGTTATCTGATCATCAGGACCATGATAAACCAACCCCCATACCCCTRAAGAAAGTCATACTTTTTACTAATATATTCTAACTGATTGAGCTTTATAACACTATTATAATCCCTATACGTTTTTACTGCCTTCTTTGGCATAGCAGGTATTTGAGAAGAGCTCGCTGGACCCTTCTTGCCTTTACCCTCATCTCGACGACTATTCTCCAACGACCAACTATATACAGTAGGCCTTTTGTAAGCATAAAGGAGATGAACATTATCCTCATCAACAAAAAAAATCAAAAACATAGCGCCACATGAGCAACACACATACTGATCTTTCAGTGCATCATCATCAAACACACCCTCTCGAACRACATGACGGGAAGTCTGCCCAATCGCCCCAACATTTACACTTAATGACTCATCACCCGAACTCGAACTAGAGCTACTCCCTCACCCTCAGTATGCCCCTCCTCAGAAGACGTACCCAAATCCTCCGACTATGACCCTTCCACGAAGTCGCTCATAGAATTTGATGCCATCGCAATACAAAATCAAATCTTATGTACCTTGCAAATTACTCTCCGATAAGACCGTGACAAGTTGTTTGAACACTCGGGCACTCTTAGTTGAAAAATGTTTGAATACTCGGGCAACTTTCTCAAAAGCTAAATACAATGCACAATGAAGTGCATTGGCTCAACCACGCTTTTATAACAAATATCCAAGACCCATTTACTACTTAAGCGGGTTATACACTAACCCAGGCAGCACACACGTCGAAATAACACAAACGTTCTGTTTCTCAATGGGCAGGCATGTGTAATGGCCTTCAATGCCAAGGAAACCAAGAAAGTAATAATAATATAAAATAATAGCAATCATTATTATGCCTATATCTTTTCAAATGGGGCAGATGATATATTCAAGCCTTGAAACATCCAAGACTTGATGTATCATAAAGAACGTAAGTCTTACATTGGAAATTTTCACTTGATAACCTCACCCTAGCATATTTAAGGCATAGAAAGCATTTATTACACGACTTCTTTTAAAGATATAAAAGGCTATAAMTGARTGTTTAAATTGATTGTCATATTAATTATGCTTCTATTAAAAAAATTTAACCCAATCTTCGAAGTGTATTACTAATTAAGACATTCTGAAGGACAAAAGGTGAACCCTGCCAGGTAACTCCAATATTCTTCTTATTCTGATGATGCTTTTTTTATGAGCATGCTATCATCTACAAAGGGTAATATTGGTGATTTTATTTGTATTCCCGAAGAGCCCCAGAACTGATGGCCAGTTTGATTAGTGCTGAAAAGCTTGAAACTAACATGACCAGTACATACCTATACCATGCACATTCTGAAGACATAATTCGAGGATGAGGATATCCAAATCAACCAGATGCATTCTTCTCTCTTTGGCCAACACCTTGAAACTGACATGCAATTCGCTTGGAGTGCTCTTTCACCAAGGATAGGGTAGAAGCTAAATGATCTGAATTTTTGGTTGGGCAAGAGCTGGTGCAAAGTCGCAAGGAAATGGTTGGTAACTCGCTTATGAATCCTCCTAATGAATGAGGGTGAAAGGATTTTAAAGGATAATTCGATTGAAATCTTTTAATATACTATCTGTTATAAATCTCTTCTTACATTATTTCTTACATCTGTTTCACTCTATTATTTATATAATATATAGAATATATAAGAAGATATATAAAAGATTCGAAGTCGATAATTCAAATCTTCCGGGCTAATATTAGTAAATACTAATAAATAATAAAAAGCTGCCAGCTGAGTTTCAAAAAAGGATATCTAGATTAGTATTTTATTTATTAAGCAGTTATTTAAACAAGTAAAATAAATAGAGTTCCATTTTATTCTTCAATTTTATTAAAAGAACCAGTAGGACAAACCCGGTGCCACGCAAAGGTGCAGGCCAGGCCCATTTTAGAGCGCCCAACTTTATTTACTTACTCAAATTTCAATTGACTCAAGTTTATATTACATGAAAAGACACTGGTCCTGTCTGAGGTCTAGTTCATCAAGTTGTGACATCAGGCTCAACAAAGCCCACTTGACTCCTTCAAAGATGTCCATTACATTGCACTAACAAATATGTTAAGGCCTCCCTAGTGTACTTTATGGCCACTAGGGTTTAGGGTGCCGCAAGCATTTTATTTTATTTTTTTTCTTTTTGCACACGGCGCCGCAAGTTACTAGTCTAACCTGATAAGTCATTTATATTAATCATTTAAATAAAATAGAATATTTATATGTGGTGGTGAACTTATCTGACGTAAACTATTTGGTCCGCGTATACATTTTCTTAGTTAGATTATTTAGTATTTTTATTTAATGAGAATAATCATAACACAATTTAAATTATATCCGAAAACATTTAATTTTAATTTAAAAAATTTGATTCAAAATTATTGGCATTATAATATTAAAGTTGAATATAAAAAAAATATGATGATATAACATAGATCAACCATTGGGATTACTTTGATCTAAGGTGTGGGGATTCAAATTCCTTTGTTAATAAGAGTGCCATTTTCAATGAAATTCGTTCTTGCAGTGAATCCTGCAAGCATCACAAAAAGATAAAGCACAGTATAGTGCATTAGCTGAGTAACCAAGAGCCAAGAAGACCAATTGATCTTATCTAAAAGTTCAATACAAATTTATTTCCTATTAAAGCCGAACTCGTGAATTAAAGAATCAATGCGACCTTATATTCCTAATTTTTGCCATTAAATCATGTCCCGTGTTACTTGGAAATTCAAATCCTATTAAATACAATAACGCACTCCTTTTCAGATAGCTGAGTTACTGGACTAGACGATTTGAGCCCTTCCAGATCCAATTTAGCTGCTGGTTAGTTGACACGTGGTGCACTCCTAGCCACGACTAAAATTAATGCACAGTCCAGAGACTTTAAACTGATGATGAATGATGTAATATCAAGAAAATTCCCAATAATTGATGCAAAATAATCAACTTATTAAATAAATAGACCTTTTAGTTTAGAAAATGAGAAGGATGACGCTATTCCATTTTCTTTTTTAATTTTTGGGTAAAATAAGGAAAACGCAGGGGTTATATATATATAGTTGGAGACAAAAATGGATAAGTAATAGAAAAGATGATGACAGGTGGGCATAGGGAACTGGATGGTCGGTTGGGCTTGAGGTCTTGGTACTTGGCTCCTTACGCTGGCATAACTCCTTTTTTATTATCAAGGGACTGTTTGCTTTGCTGTTTATGATTTGACATTTTTAACCTATAATTACAGGATTACTTATTTCTATTCACCTAAAAATATGTAAACAGGATAACAAGTTTTTATTCCTAACAAAAATATATTATTTTTTATTTAAAATAGTTCGATAATTGACAATTTAAATAAAGAAAAATTTTTATAAAAGAAGATAAAATTTTTCTTTATATTATTTACTCTCAGATACTCTAATTTATATTATATGTCGATTGATTATATTAAGATTATGTATTGTATTACCATTAAAATTTATTTATTTATCTATTTTCTATTAAACTTTTGTAATTTAATTAATAAAACCAAATTCACATATTTAACTCCTATGAGAACGAGACAATTTTTTACTTTTCAGGAAAGCAAACTATTGTATTCTCGAGTCTGGTGACGTAACAATATTATTAAATTGAAAATAGGTGGAAGGACGTGTGGGCTCGATAAACTCTATGCCACGTGCCAATCTCGTTTCTTTGTTCTCATCTTTTTTTTCTTTTTTCGTTTTGTTTTTGGTATGTTGAAATTTATTTGACCAAGGGCATTTTTGGTAACTAGGTAAATATATATAGAATTCTCATCCTTGGGTATTTTTTGGAACTTCCAAGGAATATTAAATTTCATCTTCTCATGTTATTAGTTATTTATTCTTATTAATTTTTTTAGGAGTCCGAATACGAGTAACTTATACACGGAGTAGATTTTGTAAGAAGTGATACTTATATAAAAAATTATCAAAAAATAAAATTAAATAAAACACCTTATAGCAAATCATTTCACATAGGAGATCAAATTAAGATCGATAGAGTAATATTGTACGATCTTGAAATAATATGTATCGAACTTATCACACAAATGAATATAAAGAAATAAAATATAAATAATTTATTTTGGGTCAAATAAAATGATTTGGCACCATAATCCCCATTATTTAGTGGAGCACCACATGTTATCATATTATTTTGTGAAGAGGCTTTTAGGTGTACAAACAGATGAATTTGCCTGGCAAACTGCTGCCATTTTATCCAGATAATTTTATCTGGCAAAGCTGACATCACCAAACAATATGAACAAAGCTATCCAATATATGACTTTAATTTAATTAAAATACATATTGTTAGTGATAGATTAATTATTGTTAAACTATTTGATTTCTTAATTAATTATGAGTTTGTGTAGAAACTTCTCTCCAATCCCTCATTATCATTTAGGGATTGGCATATGCACAATTTTTAGGGTAAAAAGATGGCTGATAATGCCAAAAATATGTTGGAAAAAGATGAAGAAAATCCTCTTTTTTGGAAAGATCATAACCCCACCATTGTAGCTCCTTCTTTTGGCTTTTTAGTGCCTAGAAAATTCAATTTTGTTATCTTTAAARGACTCGAATTCCTAATCTTTCAATAGAGGAAGAAGAACTGCTTACCAATTCACTATCCCTACTTGTCACTAAGAATCCAAGTTGAGTATATAAATAATAATATGAAATGTATTTTATATATCATGAAAGTTGTTAATAAAGATAGAGGAGGCGATTTTAGAATCGTTATATACGTAATAATGAAGTGAAAAGAAATTAAATTTTAAAAATTAAAATATAAATTTTGATAAGRATACAAATTGGATTTTTAAAAATTTTTATGGAACATAAGACTCAATTAATACATAAATATACCTCGTTATTATTATTATTAATATAGCAGAAAGAACACTAAAAATGCATTAGAATATAGTGATAAAGATGATGATGACTTTTAAGGAGAAGAAGAGAAGAATAGAGAGCCGTCGGTCTTGAAGGTGGGACCCTTGCAAGCGAAGAAATTCCTAATTGTTTGTATTGGGCGGCTAAATATTTTTAATTTTTTTAAAGTYAAAAATTTCATGCACCCTTTAATCATTAACGTTTCTCCCTTTCTCTCTGTGACTCTTCACCCCAATAAATACCATCATCATCCACTCTCACTAATCCCACCACCATCCATCAACACAGTCAGCTCTCTGTCTCTTTCTTCCTCCTTCTGTTGAGTGTTCTTGCTACCTGATTAAGCTCAAGAAAGTTGTTAGCTTTGATGGCGAAGGACGTTGAAGCAGTGGTTGCAGCGGAGCAGACCGAGTTCTCTGCAAAGGACTACCATGATCCTCCACCAGCTCCATTTTTTGACTTGGATGAGCTGACCAAATGGTCATTTCACAGAGCTCTGATTGCTGAGTTCGTTGCCACTCTTCTTTTCCTCTATGTCACTGTCTTGACTGTTATTGGCTACAACCACCAGACGGACACAACCGCCGGTGGTGATGACTGTGGGGGCGTCGGAATCCTCGGTATCGCCTGGGCTTTTGGTGGCATGATTTTCATTCTTGTTTACTGCACTGCTGGTATCTCTGGTGAGTATATAACTTCACTTTTTCATTCTTTTTCTTCCTTTTGAAGCTTAGTCTACGTTTTCTGAGACTCGTTTCTCTTGGTACTCAAAGGCATATGGATTTAATTTTAGTAAGTTGCTTTCATACTAAGTTTGTATGCACAAATAAAAAATTTTCTCTAGCTCGCTTCACCCATTGGTTGACGTCTGATTTTTATTATGGCCCGGAGCCTTGCTTATTCTTATTGTTTTGAGTAATTTGAAAGATGGTGTGACGATGATGATGGATTACAGGAGGACACATTAACCCGGCTGTGACCTTTGGGCTGTTCTTGGCAAGAAAGGTGTCTCTGCTGAGAGCCTTCTTTTACATGGTAGCACAGTGCCTTGGTGCAATCTGTGGTGTGGGATTGGTGAAGGCTTTCCAGAAGTCTTTCTACAACAGATATGGAGGTGGAGCTAACGTGGTGGCTCCCGGCCACACCATCGGCGTTGGATTGGCTGCTGAGATCATCGGAACCTTTGTATTGGTCTACACTGTCTTCTCAGCAACTGACCCCAAGAGAAATGCCAGAGACTCCCATGTTCCTGTATGCACCCCATCCTTTCTCTTCTAGTGCATGCTACACAAGCTTAATTAAAATATATATTAAAAAAAATTTATAGCAATGAGACTATCAAAGATTTGATCAAATGAGGAATTCATTTTGAAGCTATTATGACTTTTAGATTGTCAAATGATTTGACTGGGAATTCTGTCTTAACTCAAGGTTTTGGCTCCACTCCCCATTGGATTTGCTGTGTTCATGGTTCACCTGGCTACCATTCCAATCACTGGAACCGGCATCAACCCTGCTAGGAGCTTTGGAGCTGCTGTCATCTTTGGTTCAGACAAGGCCTGGGATGACCATGTAAGTACGCTTCATTAGTTATCTTCCTTTAAAGAAATTACATGAACATGTGGAGACTCATCATTCTTTATGTTTGAATGAATATTTTCAGTGGATCTTCTGGGTTGGACCATTCATTGGAGCTGCCATTGCTGCACTCTACCATCAGTACATTCTTCGAGCAGCTGCCATTAAAGCTCTTGGATCCTTCAGGAGCAACGCCTAAAATCTTGATTATGCAAGAGCTGTAACCCATTTCTCTGTCTCAAGTTTGAAGATCCCCTTTGCATAATCATCAATCATCGCGTGAAATTGGAGAGGGCCATGCATGAAATTGTAAATAAATTTCAGTTTGGAGAAGGGGGTGTCTTTTGCCTATCCCTGCCCCTGTGTTTCTCTTTTCTTCTTTACTTTCCATGTACTTAAAGAAAAAGAACAAAAACCCTGTTGTCGTCTTGCTTTCCCTTTCTTTATATTTTACATATTTGTATTTTTTTTCCTTCCTTTTTCAAATTTACACTTTCCTGTTGTGTATCTATATGTTGCTTTCTCATCAATTTAAGTACTAGTACAAGGTTGTGTCTTTTGGTTCTTCATTCGCAGCTCTTCATCTTGCCCCCAAGTTCCTATACCAMTTATTGTACCTCCATTTGAAATCGTCATATTTTCATCAGACATTATCTCTTTTATACGTATTTATTAAATTTAAAAAAATATAATATATATCACTCGATTAATCATGAAAGTGAGATACAAACATCTTTACTTTCCATCATTTGATGCCCTTGTCAAGAAATATAACCATATACTAGTAAGAATATGATGTATTGATCTTCGTCTCTATATATCTTGTCACAATCAATGATTCACTTAAACAATTAGCCCTTCTTTCCAACATAAAAGTCATATATYTTTGCAGCAATGCCTCTACACTTCCCTCTAACAAGTTAAGATGAACAAATAAAGTTAACTTTGCAGTTCGGAACAATTGATAAATAAATTATTAAATCAAACTAAAGTCTCGTATTTGATATTTGTTTGTGATATCACGTTAAAAATGAATCAAATCTCTCTTTTTACGTAAGGTTAAAATTGTGCGGACGGAAATTAAAATTAATAATTTGTGGATTGATCCATCCATTGAAGGGAGAAAAGGATGGACTTGAATTTCTTGTTTAATTCCTTACTTGTRACATCTGACTGTTAGGTATGTAAAAATATTATTAATCCTCCGGCTTCAAAGAGGGCATCTTATCCACAAGTTATTAAAACAGTAACCATCAATAAGTGGAGGCACCAAACAAAATGTTAATTTAATCAAGAGGTATAAGAGATGATGGTGAGGTGGCTTTTGTAGTGATTCATCTTGGAAGTGTTCAATGATGCTTTTTGATTTTTTATTCAAATAAGATCAAAGAAAGAAACATGTTAGGTCCACAGGGCTTGATAGGCHTGATTTCAGAAAGGCAAATTTCTCTCTATTGGTATTTTTTATTGATTGTGAGCTAATCCACCTTATCTTGTCCTTGGTTTGTGGCCTTGTACTAGGCCATTTTTCTATGAGTGAATTGGTGAAGGTCCTTAGCTGTTTGGATATGAACTTTAGACCTTAAACTATGAGGAAAAGAGTAAATTAAAATATTCACAATAGTATTGCAATAACACAAAGCAAAGCATTTATATATAGTCATTTTGACATTAGTGAATATTCTTATAATATTCTTTTATATATTAGGAATGAAAATATAAATCGAATTTAAAATCTAACATTCAAAATAAAAGTAATGAGAATCATTTGAGTGAGTATCATTCTTTATTTTGGTTAGCTCCAAAGAAGATGACAACATGATCGGTAAGAATTTGCTATCAATGGTATAAAACAAAGACTTCAAAACTTTTAAAAGTCGTCAAAATTTGTAATGAATCTTTTTAAATTTCTTCTAATTTCTTTTCTCGCACTGTAAAATATATATTTATTTATTTAATTATTTCAAAAACTCGCATCATTTATCTCCGTTAGATCTTTCATATGTATTGTATCATTAATGGTGGAATATAAATAGAATTAGAGAATCAATCAGAAGATTATATTAATATTTTCTTCTACTTTATTTGAAATTAACTTAATGTAATATTTTTATATTACTATCTTTGTTTCATAATATATAAATTATTTTGGAGAAAGAGTTTCTTTTCAAAATATAATTCATTCTATAAGATCAAGAAAAAGATATTATAATTCTACCTATATACCTTGAAAATTAACATGTTTGAATATATTTATTAGGAAAGAGAGAGAGAGAATAAAGAGAGGGAAGAGAGATCCAAAAGAGAGATGGGAAAATTTGTAATTAATTTATCTTGAATTCAAAAAAAAAAAAAAAAGAAGAGAAGTTCGACATATTAGGGATTCGAGTATATCGATTCCTGCACATAAATTTGAAATAACCTATATATGAAACTGAGTCATTATATATTCTACTATACAATATCTGAACTCAGAAAGGTTTTCTGGGTTGTGTTGCAAAGAATACTGTTGGCTTTAAGTCCATTCATGAAGATAGGTTGGGACTCAATTTACTTCTAAAATGGTTTTTAAGGGGCTGAGAGTCCTTCTGCTTGCTTGAGGATTCAAAAGCCCGGCTTATTCAGCCCTTATTTGCCCAAATCCGGACGACCCCTCTGGGTAGAACCCGTTTTATCCCTCCATCCCTCTCTCTCTCTCTCTCTCTCTCTCTCTTTCCCTTCTAAAAAGACTTTTTGTATTTGTTAAAGAGAAATATGAAGTATAACGGATTTGTAATATAGTCATTTTGAATTTTAGTAAATGGTTGTAAGATAGTTACTTATTTATTAATTTTTATATTATGAAATTATTATGTGAATTCGAATTTAAGATTACCTAATAACGATTAATTTTAATTAATTAAATTACTATCTTATTGTGATCGTTTTACTTTTTCACTAATGTCTTTAAAAATTTGACTACTTATCAAGAGAAATTACCCCGATATTATGAAGATTAGAAAATGATTTCATGAAAATGTGTTAGTTCCTTCGCATCCAACATGAGTCGAACAAATCAAACTTTGCAATAAATTAGGTAAACATGGCTAATCGATTCGTGTTTAAAACAAACTTCCCTTTTAAACCTATTTATTGAATTCTCATCCTCCTATTATATGTTGACAAGAATGCCCCAAACCCTTCTCCCTCTCCCGGACGACCCCAACCCAGAGGGCAAGGCACAATGGTATGAGGAATAATGTTCTCTTCCATGCTTCTTGTGATGGAGGATGTTTATCACTCATCTACGGACAATTCTCATGATCCCATTAAAGGCAGAAAAGTAGAGAATGACTTACCTGCATTCATCCCTCTGGGGCATGCGCTTGTCCCCTCCACTATTATATCCATGTCAGAGTTGATAGAGACTAGATCGATTCTAAGTTAACCTCAATTATAATGCAATCTTAAGAACACCTTTGCTGTGCCTTTAAGCTAAGCAAAGCATTATGTAATCAATTTTTGGCTCTTCCTCTYTTGAGGAAAAGGGAAAAAGGACTCATAATGTTCTTCAGTTATGGTTAAGTGGTTCGTTTTTGCTGTGAATTTTATCATAATTAATTTGGCCTTAATGATGACTTCATAATGTTAGACTCTATTTATAGCGTGACGTTAAAAAGATTTTATATCGAATCTAACTAAGAATTGGATTATGTACGRACAACTTAAGTTGAGTTRAGATTAGTATTATCAGATAAAAATATTGAATGGTCTAAAAAAGAAAATATAAATTTCTATGTTAAACATTTTGCTTTTACATGCTAATATAATTTAGCACTTTCATCATCCCTTAAGAGAGGTTAGGAATTCGATCCCCATTTCGTGTGAAGAAACTAATTTGACTTACATTTTACCCTTGTAAAGGGTCAACCCTAATGAAAGAGGATTAGTCCGAGCATGATGTGTGGTAAAATAAATCTTACAATTAAGTTTCAAGATATCTCGTGCGATAAAACTATTCTAATAAAAGAAATACCAATACAATTTGGCAAGCACTCGAGTAGGAACATGATTCTAAGGGTCACACCTTGAAACAAACTTCATAATAAGCCATGACAACTGGAACTACATATCATTTTAACTTTCTTGCATTCCCCTTGGATCCACTAATCTGATGGGAGAGGCGAAAAGAGCACTCTTAACACGCACACATACCACATACAAAAGGAACTTTCTGCACTTGCAGGAAGTTTAKGATGGCAAAAAGGAATGATCAAGATTCATCATCACCTAGGCAATACAAAAAGAAGAATAATCCATTTTAAGAATGATCAAGTTCCCTCCTTTTCAACCATCTGGCACAATAAATTCAAGCTCAAGGAAAGTCACCATTCAAAATCCTATAAAAGCCAGTTTTATACCAAAAAGCTCACCATCAGAACAAAACAGCTAATTTCAGCATTGAGATATCAAACGCAAGTTAGCAAGATGACATCCCTGGCTTCTTTTCTGCTCTTTGTCACTTTCATCTTCTTCATCACTGTCTGCAGAGCTCAAGGTCGAGCTCCACATGGGCTTGCATATGCGAGTCCCATGGCATTTCCACCAGAAGCATACGAATTTTTCCATCCGGACACACAAGGACAGAGTAGCAAAGGACTTTGTTCTGCACCACCCTGCTCAACATTGCCTGTAGCAGCAGCGCTACTCCATTCTCCTCCAGCAGATGAAAGCACAACACCACATGAGGGAGGTAGGAAACGACTGGGAGCCCGTAGTATGGCTAGCATTCCGATCGGCCTCTTGTTTGCTCTGCTTGTTGGATTGGGCGTTTACTATGTGGTCATGACACGGCAAGCCAATGCAGCTCGAGCTAAAGCTGCTCAGCTTCAACCTGACGTTTAACATTTTCTCCACTAGACGACAGATGATACTCTGGCGTGTCTCTCTCTTAAGCCCGCTATATCTCGCCATACCTAGCTAGAACCATCAACCACGAACCGTTCCTCAGGGAATCTCCGAGAGGGGAAAATGCAAGACTCCCTGTCTTCTTTTCTCTTTTTCCTTGATCTGGTTCATGCAGATTTTCGAGATGTAATTTTCTAAATGATATTAGAAGCAGACGTTATATGGTCTCTCACCAGTACCATATGCTTATTATTAGTTTCAATAGTGATTTCGATATTCAGGAATAGTCCCATCATTTTTCGGAGCATGGTTCCATACTGAAAGCAAAACCAGAATACGTCCACCACAACAGTACGATCAACTTACACTACGGAACTCCTGGAATCAAAAGCCGCTAGACAAAAAGCCATTGAAAGCATAAGAAATTTGAGCCACTCCTATCTCGCAATAAGGAAGGAATACCATGAAACCGATTTATGAATGTTCAACTACAGAATGACCTAACGTCCGTACAGATACAGAATTTTTATTGGAAACTTCCTTCTAAACTTACTACTAAGCAGCAAAGGGTCAGCCAAACTGAACACCCTGAACAAGAATAAATCAAGGTCATGCAAGTTTCCGCGACAATTCAATAACCTATGTCGAAGTACCTAACTCCAGGGACATTTCAAGTACAAAGCAATATGGAAGGAACTAGAAGTGGGGAGTTCTACTTTCCCATTCAGTGCAAACGCAGGCAAAATTAAAGACGCAGCCACTGCAAAACAGAGGAAAAAGCCTTCAAGTGGAAGTACTGCCAACGAACAAGCAAATAAGGTGCAGTTGAGAAATGTAGAGGTGCATATAGAACTGTAAGATGACAATCTGCAATAATAGGAAAGTGTATATTGGACAAATAAGATGTTGTGATTATGTCTCAATTTGGACCATTCCAAGCAGTCAAAACCGTGGGATATGTCTTAAAAGCAACCATGATCTGTCTCTTTTGATTTGGCTGGGGAAGGTTCAKGGTGGTGGCYTGGGAAGGAAAATAGACAAGATAACTGCAACACAGAACAACAATCTGCAATGTTGAAGGATTTTAGACATAGGAAAATTCCTGGTGTGTTGCTTTTTCTGTCATAAAGCACATTATATTCATATAATCTTCTCTTACTTCTAAATTCATGGACAATAATCAGACATATATTTTGACAATTTGTTTCTCCCACCCTCAGAAAGCAGGGGGACATTTGTATCAAAACCCCTCTTACTCCAGTTGTCAAACTTATCTCTAGAAGTACATTATCTTGAAACAATTCCTAGTAACAGAAGAAAGGAGACTAGCTTAACGATTGTTAAACCGAGAATACATATACCTTGCGAAAATGGATGACAATCATATAGAGAACCTCCAACAAGTTCATCCAATGTTTAACCTATCCCATTCAGCGAGACAAAGAAGTGGAAGTACAGAGTACGTTACATGAATTAAATTTAAAAGTAACAACCGAAGTATTACAGAACCCTATTGCATTTGCAGAGCAAAACGTAAGGGAAGAGGAACAAAAAAAAAAAAAAAAAAAAAAGGAAGAGTGCACCAGAAAGAATAAATGATCTAAGCAAATCTCCTGTATAACAATTGTTCAAGATTGTGAACAGTACGCTTCACCTCCATTTGCAGTCGCTCACAAATTTGACAGAATTCAGATGTCATGGTGCAAAGGATAGCCACCAACGAGTTTCAAATACACACATCTAATCCTTGGTAGCTATTAACTTTTCCTATTATGAAAATTAGGTGAATAAAAGCAACACCAGTTGAATACTTATGAAGTTACCTATGACATCATTATGCACACAGATGATTCAGTATATATCATGAAAAAAAAAAAAAAAAGAATTGGACTGACGAGATTGGCTAAAATGGTGGAGGAGAACCAAAATCTAAGATCAAAGGCTATAAAAACTGTCACATTTCTACGTCCTTAATCAGGGCATTCAATACATTATGCTTACATGACCATGTGAAAGCAAAACTGAAATATTAAATTTAAGTTCAGTTCAAGTTCAGTAGCAACAGAACCCTKTACTGCTATTCTCCGGCTAGAGTTACTTTATAGGTTGAATAGCTCCTTTCCTTGTAAGATCAAATGGCTTAAATTTATAATATCTTATTGACAGAAACAGAGACAATCTTTGGCATATTTACACACATATGTGATCTCTCCTAACTTGTATAGAGAAAAAAGAARAATCAGATCTGATATTAACAGAATATCACCAATAAATTCATGAATCGATTTGGTAATACAATATCCAGAAGGCTTTTCATTATGCCAAGAAGTAACTCTTGTATCAAGATGGGGATTAGCACAGATGGGAAACCTGGGGAGTGTGCCTTATGTGATAGGAGAGACAAAAAGGTACAAGAGAAGTCACTGCAAGTATGCCTCATAAAGTGAAAGATAAAATATTGATAGATTCCTGAATTATTGCCCATGCTTTCCTACCATCCTCGTGAGCTGAGAGTTTCAATAACAGGTCCAAATGTCTTATCCACTGCTTTGTTCCATAGATGAGCGAGCTCTGGCCCGGATTTCTTCTCCAAAACTGGCTCTTTTAACTGGAACATATTAAAAAATAAACTCTTAGGTCAAGGAGTAACATATACAGCAATCTTTCTAAAAGAGTTAATCAGAAATATCATCAAATGTATTAGAAATTTCTTCATACAGACAATCTACTACCTTCATATGTAAGGCTCCATTTGGATGACTGTTTAAATGAAGAAATTTGGTTTAATTTGAGATGAGTTATTAAAGTTAAGAGGGTGGGAAATTAAAAATTTTTGAAATTCAAATTTTTACTTTAGTTTTAAAGAAAATTTGGTTTAAACAATGATTTGGAAAGTCTAACCATCCACTTGGTTTAGAATTAAGCATGGAGACCGCTTGAAGTGGGTTTGAAGATAAATGACGACGGTGCTTAGGAGGATGGTTTCACAATTCTTCTGAAGGTGTTGAGGTAGGGCTTGCAGCGCCGGTGGTAGGCACAACCTTTGCAGAGCACGTTGAACTGCTGGTTATACTGCTTTGGCCTACAGTTTGCCCTGGATATGGAGTTGCATGTGTTTTTGGTGGAGACCAACTGCTTGTTAGCGGTCAGGAAGATCAAACATGAGGCCACTGATTTATCTTCTCTGGGGAATTTGATGCAGATTGTTAAAGCCTGCCGAGATTTGCTTTGGCTGTGCGACTTAATGCTTCTCAAGCTTACCCATCTACATCTSTCTCTTCTACCCGATCTAGTAARTTCAACAAGAGGAATCCGAGTTGCGCCTTAAGCTGCCCATCACTTTTCTCCATTGTAGGAAGGCGTTTTGATGGGATAATTTCTTCTCTCCTTTTCCTAATTGGTTTTCAGAAAAATGTCATCGAAGCAGTGGAAAAACTGAGGGGACGCAGGATCGAGGTGTTAAACTTGCGAATTGGGATGCTTTAGCATTAGACTAAAAGGGGCTAAATTTTTTTGTTCATATAGACAAGAAAAAATTTGGAGTAAAATTTGTTGGATATAACATTTGAAAGTAGAATTTCAAGCAAAAGAAGGTAGGAAGCTAATAAAGTTTAGTGAGGAAGCTAATAAGGTTTTTGTGATGGTTACCTGTTTGGTAAAATTCGTCCGGAAGTGGATCTATAAAGCTGTTGGTTGCATGTTCATGGTCTGCATGCAGCGTAGTTAAACTAAGCTTCTCGAAGTGGCACATATCTGGTAATGGCAAGTTCTGTTTTATGTGGATTGCAGCTGCACTTGAAGACTTTCAAATGCAACTGCAGTTGTGCTTTATCTGTTTGATAAACTGTGCTGATTCCTGAAGAAAGGCTTGTTATTACTGTTTCTTTTTTTGTTCTTTTGTCCAAGAGCGCATCAGAATCGAGTTAAGATTAGGAGCGGGTATGGCACAAGAAGTCAAACAAATGATAGTTTAAAATAAGATCAAATTTTATAATGCTGGCCAAATGACTGTTAGGTTTAAAAGTTCATATTTGTTTTAAGTTTAATAACCATCCAAATAGAGCCTAACTATCTTGTGTTTATCCTGTATCTTTCAATTGGCAGAATTGAATTTTCCTTTTGGGTCATTAATGCAAGAAAAATTTTCTATTAAAGACATAATGCAGAATTTATTTCCAAAAACTTTTACAAAATACAAATCATCAAAGTGSTTCAACTTTTTGGAGCCCACTTTTCTATTTATAGTTTTAAGATATAACAAACCCCAACCGACCCAATAACTATTGTCCCAGGCAACAGTTATATTAATGATAATAGGAAAGGAATTATTTAAAAAAACAAAAAAAAGAACACAAACTTCTTTGAGAACTCGAGAACAATTCATAGATTTTTTCTCTCTCTTAACTCATGCAAAATCAGGTCCCTACCCTTTCCCCTTCAATTGCAGGAAGTCATCTTTTAAAAGTCTACTTTGAGATTCAAGAACATACATAAATTTCGCTTTGGATAGCTGAGAGGGCATAGACAGCAATTGACCATTTTTTGCTGCCAGCTTAAGCACCAAATTATCCCAGAAAAAAWTCAGTTAGCATGTCATGAAAATCAAATTACTTGATAAGTCAGCACAAAAATGGAGTCAACAACAATACTCGAATAAATGTCAGATCCCAGAGGTTGGTAGAAYAGAAAGAGGAATAAAGCTAGCCATTCCACTAAAATAATTATCTACTTCTTATCCACTCTACTTATGATTATCCAAATGACACCAAAACCAAAATGTGTATATATGCTGTACTAGAGTGGAAATCAAAGGAGCAAGACTCACCAAGCCAGTTCTAACTCCTTCAAGATGTTATAACCCATTAATAAATGGCCTATGTCTGAGCTTATTTTCTTTACTAGTGACTGCAGTTTCTTAGATTTTGAACCACTCACTCTCTTTCTGAGGTTAACTACCTAGGAGAAAAAGGTTAACAATAATAATAATAATAATAATTCTCAACTTTTTATACTTTTGAAATTAATTCCTGAGCGTTTGCATCATACCAAGGGCTGGAAATAATTTTTCAGGGCATGCTTGTATAATAGAAATTAGGATTTCATCTTGAAATGAGATAGGCCGCAGAGTAAACAAACGGAAACTAGTCAATTCGATCAAAATGAATTCTTGTTTTGATTTTCACTAAACAGTTATGGATGACTTGACAATTCGAATGGAGCAATCCGGTATGTTTTCCACGTTCATAGGAGTGCGTCTATTTTTCACAGCACGCTCGRATTCCTCAATGACAAATGGAAAAAATGCTTTGAATAAATAAAAATCCAAATTAGCTGCRACCCTTTTTTTTAAAAGGAAATTAGCTGCTATCATCATATAAACCGAGTTATACAATAAATGCCTATCGTCTTCAATTATTCTATTCCAAAAATATTCCGCCAGCCCACAAATAAACAAAAATTCCAAAAATATTGCTACAGCTTCAACAACCAGAAAAACACAAAATCTGAGAAATTAGGGTTTCATTCAACGAATACCAAAAAAAGAACTGATAAATTTTCGAACTTCACCTGATATTGAGGGAAAAATAGCGATTGAGTCTCCGCGATAGACTTGTAAATGCTTTTGCGTTGMTCAAACACAATAACTCCAGCAAATACGGTCCCAAGTGCGGCACCAAGAATTCGCTCCTGCGTTGCGCAAACCGCATACACCATTAYTCAACTAACAAACATACAAATCCAACCTGCAACTATTACAATAGCAAAATGACTGAAAATAGCGAGAAGATAGCTGACCTGAGCAAGAACGCTGATCATGGCTTTTTCCTTCGGCTGGTGCAGAAGAAAATGTTGGATGTGAGAAAGTCGAAAGATCCTTTCCGGCTTTCCGGAGATGATTTTCTATTTTCTTTTTCGTTTTCTTTTTCATTTTCTTTTATTTGTATGCGCGGCCAGGAGCATGGCAAAATTGTCGAAGCAGTCCATGAAATTTGAGTAACTTCTCAGTTTGTCCTTGGAGGTTGAGATTGTCTCAATTTAGTCCTTTTGGTTTTGTTTTTAAGCATATTGAAATCTGTACAAGAATAATCTTTTTCTTTATTTGAATTATGGTACACTTTTGAGAAATTAATATAAATAATTTATTTTTTTAATATCTTCGTTCCTATACATGATCTCGTTTATTTTAAAAAAAAATTATATTACATGATCAATTTTGTAATGGAATTACGTCTTTCATTCCATTTATCTATGAAATAGTCGAAAATTGATCCCTGCAAGGAAATGCTCATAAAATTTACTGCATTACAGTTGAGTGTAATCGTAAACAACCAAAGATATCATACCCAGTTTCTTGGTCTTTTCCAGCGTACCTGTTACACAGGTTTCCCATCACGCTCTCCTCTTGCTAGGTAGTCTGTAAGTACACTTTGAGCTCCGTAAGTACCATCTGTTATATCCAATTTCTTTCCTCGAGCATTTTCTGGTTTCCTTCCCCCGAAAGGACCATTTCCCATTTGCTGTGCCAAAGGAAAACAGGAAAAGGAAAAATCTCTTCTCAGTTTTTATTTCACAAATTG
The DNA here is from genome assembly GCA_001752375.1 of Rhazya stricta. Lineage (NCBI taxonomy): Eukaryota > Viridiplantae > Streptophyta > Magnoliopsida > Gentianales > Apocynaceae > Rhazya > Rhazya stricta. The sequence goes on along the minus strand of MEJB01000004.1, from coordinate 1,857,061 downwards.
TGAACCTTTTTCCCAATTTCAGTAATACGAAGACCTTCAAGAAACCAGAAAAWATGAAAGAAGTTGTAAACAGTCGGATGATTAAGCATGCCGTGGAACTGAGAGGTACATTTTTGTCTGGAGGGGTTAGAGAAAGACAAGTGATTAAAACAGTTATGAAAGTGACCCTTCCAAGTCTGTGGCATGTGAAGGAGACAGAAAATCAACGCCTACCAAGATGTGGAAAATTGTTTATTTGCAACATCGGAACATCGGGTGCTACTTGCAACATTCACACCATATTGATTACATGAACGTGCTCCTGCTGCCAAATTTCAATTTGGAGTTTTGGATATTGTCCAAGATTTCATTTTTTTCCCTAAATGACTGATCTAATCTCCAAAAGAATCCTCCAAGAACTGCAGAAGTACTATTGGTAGGTTAGCAAGATGCTGTCTCTTCAAAAACCTTCTTTTTTGGATAGGGCGATAAGCCCTTCAATTTATAGATATCACTAGTTGATGATTGTCTGCTGCTCTCCTCTATGCAGGCCTTGCACATGGTAAGGGATATTTGTACATTGTCTGGGTTGTTTTATGTTGTACGTTGTATGTGAATTCCTTAAGTTTCTCAAACATTTCTCAGAGCTAATTATGATCRTTCGTGAAGTCCACCTTTTCTTGGAACTCTGTCGGGTAGTAATTTTGTCCGTTAAACACCCTTTTTTTTTTTGAAGAATGCCTGTCAAACACGTTACTCTATGAAATTTTAATCTGTCAGTATCTAAGTTATAATTGTTGTTATGCGTAAACCGTCTTTTGGGTTTGCCGAAATTCTTTTGCCTGCTGGAGGTTAGAACTTCTAGAGATTTTCTTGATATTCCTTATCAGAATTTGGCCTCGTGGTGGTTGCAAAATCTGAAGATTTAGAAATTAGAAGTCAATTACTAGCATCGTATTCATCTGAAATGCAGGTTACAAATGTGAATGTAAGGTAGCACTTTCATCAACAACTGAGAGTTTAGTGGGACTTAGGCTTGAGAATCCACTTTATAGAATCTAGCTATCCTCAGTTGATASATGTTTTTGTTCGTTTATAAAGAGCAGCTTGGCATCCAGGTCTTGTAGAAGACCCCTACTCATTTGGAGCAAGAGAGTACATGTGACTTGGTAAAAGTTTCGAACACCCGGGAATTAGAATTTTGGGTTCATTGACCTGGCATTTGTGGAGTTTAATGCACTGGACAAATCTAAGAAACCTCTTCATCTGGTAAAGATGAAGTTCTAAGTTTGGCATTCTTCATGTCATCAGTCTTCTTCATTTTAAGCATAATCTAGCCAAAGAGCCTTGCCGAACTGCTTTTCAGAAAAAACGTGTATAGGATTTAATAAAATATTGGAGGTTAGTATCCCTTTCCAAGTATTGCGAGTTGCGGCTGGCTAGTTTACTTACTCGTCACTCATTTTGAATTCAAATGCAGTAGAAGATGATGTGTTTTATAAATAGCTCTTTTGCTAAGTAGTTTGAATTAGATATGGTAATCCCTTGGCTTTTAAATGCTTTCTTCACCTGACCTGAAAAGTTAGTTGTATGACAACTATAGAGCATTCTTTGATTTTGTCGTACAAATTAGTATTCTTCTGCAACTAAAAGGTGCCAGTTTACTGAACTTGCTAACTGTTACTCTCTTTTACTCATATGTATGAGAAGTTTATATGCCTGTTCAGGTTGACTAAGATTCTGGAAGGTTCAAAACCCTCCAAAGAGAGAGAACTGAATCACTGGAGTCAGGGCCCCTCTTCTGACAACATTAACAATGTCAGAAACAAATAGGTTCATTTTGGGCTTGAAAATGAGTGCCTCCTGAAATGCAATTGTTTTAGCTGCACGGTACTGCTTCTTGGACTGATTCAGCTCCACAAACCTTCCGATTAAAGTCACAAACTCTATGGCAGGATATCTTGAATTTAGACTTTCTTCTCTAAGTTTGTAGTTCTTTTATGGTAATATTATGTCAAAAACCATATATCTGAATTTGCTCTTACAACTTCACTGGACTCTATCTTTCCTATCTAAAGATCAACTGATAGTTGATAAAATGTATTGCTTTTCTCCAGACGTACATAGGGCCTAAGATGAGAAAACATCCATAAAGAGTGCAAGCTAAATTTATCTATATTCATTAGAAAATGAACTAGTTCCTTTTCTTTAATATTTCTTGAGTGTCTGACTACTTTGCATCATGCTCTGGTATGGTACCACAAAATGATTGCTGTCATTGTTCCATCTTGGGTCTTGGCTTTCTTCTTCAGTCTTAAGTTACTGACTTCATGAGGTCTTGTAACATGACTTTCAGTTACTTTTGACTGTCTAACTTCAGTAATTAGTCTTGGATGTTGGTTTAACATTGTTTTTTAGCAGAACATGTTAATTGCTTAATGTTTTTCCCATTTCAATAGGTCAAGCTTCGCCGGCATTCACAAGCCCATTCAGATACTCTTCGGAAATACAATAGAATTAATAGATGTTACTTTCTTGGCAAAGGAAAAGTATTGGCTATCATAGCTGAAAGATCATCATTTTGCTTCTCCGTGAGCTTCCTCTTCTCTCCCACTTTAAATGCATGATAACATGCCATTTGAATGAGAAAATCCTTCTCTTTTTGGAAGTTTTCCTGTATGAGTATGCTTTCCTGATCATTTTTGAGACAATTATTGTCCTGCATGAACTTGAAGCATATATCATGGCATGCTTGAGTAGTTCCATTCCTTGCCTGAGATCTGAGTTTTAGTTTTTGATATTCAGTAGTACAAAAAAATAGTGCACGAGCATCCTCAGAGACAGAGAGAAAGACACTAATGAATTAGGGGCATGGACAAGAATATAGTTAAAGCTGAGAATAAGACTTAGCAAGCTTCAAGATATATTAGATGATTATCCTATTCCTACATGCATAATTCTGTCATTTACTGTTCATTAACTAGATTACAAAGAAAATGATACAGCTRAGCATATCAGATGCACCATGGATTTTTGTTTCCTAACTCGATGATATTTAAATATTCTTTTGTCACTAAAAGAACATAAGAAATATTATATTCCTTTCGAGCTCTATCATTCTAGTAAAGAAAAAGTTCTGCAGGTTGAGGAAAATAAGAATCGTGAAAGCAGATGATGTGGATTCCAATGTTACACCCATTCAAGGAATCAATGTTAAGAAGTCCAACAAGCAGAAATTGGTTGCTATCTGTGGTGGTGCTGCTGTAGCTGTGCTCGTGTTAATCATTCTTATGCTTTTGTACTTCTGCTTGATGCGCCTTAAAAGATTAATACGGAGAGGGTTTGTTGGAGAATCTTCTTTGCCTTCGCCTTCTGGTAATTAAGACCTTAAATTTGAATAATAGTTTCTGTAGAATCTCCATATGTACTTGGTTGTTTGTTTTCATTATATAAACTGGATTGGCAACAGTATAGTGGTCATATAACAAGCAGCAACGTTGCCACTAGCTAGGTATTTTTCAGTTCCCGGATAGCTGAAACTCCTTGTATACTCTAGTGAACTATGTTTTAATCTTCATTTGTCAAATGACATTGAAGTAACACAAAAGTATATTTTTAATCTKTGCTGAAAGATCAGGACCACCCCATTTTGAAAATTATATAAAAGATTACATTTGAGGTTCATAAGGAATTTTTTGAAATATCTAGTACTTTAGCTAAGGCAACTGTCTGCGAAAGATGAGGTGCTGATGTTATGCATTAAGGACATTTTGTTAATTACCTATAGGATAAACGTCTGTATCTTATGCAGTTTGCGCGAGGCCCCCATCTTATTGATATTGATATCTTCTTTCAGTCGAGTGGGAAAGAGCTGGTTCTCCCAATTCTGTTCTGCTGTCTGCHCAGGATGATAATGTTTTCAGGCAATTTACTTTATTGGATCGYGAACATGCTACTAGAAACTTTAATCAGAGTAATGTTATTGGAGAAGGTGCATTTGGTATGGCATATAAAGGGCTGCTTGAAGATGGATCCATCATTGTGGTGAAGAGATGCCTTCATTTCCCAAATCAGCCTCCCATCCTACATGTGCACTTCAGGACAAGTAATGTTTTGATTGATGAGAACTTCACGGCAAAGGTCTCTGATTTTGAAATTTTTAGGTTGCTAGTGGACTATAAGCCATCTCCATCTCCAGCAATTGATTGCTTTCTTGATCCTGAGTGAGTTTATCTCATTAAATCATAGTAGTTCTATCTCAAATTCTTCTCATGTTAAACTTGATGTCGTGACTCCCATCTTTCAAACTGGCCTTGGATGCTTTTAATGCAATTTATTCTTTAGATATGCTAGTACTTCATGAGTTCATAACAGCTGCAAGCTTATGGTCTACAACCTTCATATAAGGAAAACCTTCTGATAGTTTGATCTCCATGGTTGCCATATGGTTAATATCATTGCAGAACTTCTCCACGGGAAGTGATGTCTATAGCTTTGGGGTCTTTTTACTAGAGTTGATCAGTGGTCGTGCAGCTATTTCCAGGAATGAAAAAGACGAGAAGAACCTCGTTCTGCAGGTTTAAGTATCCATCTAATTAGTTTCTGGGATTGTTCTTCCTTTCTGAGAAGAACAGAATTCATCTTCTTTTTGTTGTCCCCTTCTTTGTCTGCTTTATATTTTTTCTTTGTCATTCTGTTGCTGCATAAAATGCAATCTCCAATGCATGCATTTGCCAGCCAACCCTTGTTAATATGGAGAATCAACGACAAGCAATCACTAAGAAATAAGATCACTGCAGATTGAAATTTCATGCATCATGGTTTTGTCCTAAACCACTATTTTGTTTCATGTAGGCAAAGGATCATCACAATTTTGAAGATTTTGTTGATAAGACAATAAGGTGCCATTCGATGCAAGCCATGAAACAAATATTGGATGTTGCATTGTTATGTATAGATGCCAGTATCAGAAGACCATCAATGAAGACTGTGGTTGAAGAATAAGAACTGATTCGAATAAAAATCAGAGGCTCTGAAACCATTGAGGAGATTGAAAATGTTAAACTTGGGAGTGAGCTCTTCAGTGGATCCTCCTCAACCGGTCCTCAATCTCCCATCTCCTAGTCTTTATCATTCAGGAGCCCTGGTCCTCAACTGTGGCCATTTACCTGATCACGGTGAGATATGCAACAATGGAGTTGTTTAATGCACTCAAAACTAGTGGAGAATATATATCCTTCATTGCTATATGATTGAAGACAAAATGATATTGCTTATTACTTTAATTAATTAAAAAGATCTTTATCAAATGAAAAGAGTCAAAGTGAATATTAATATTTTTTTATATAAAAGAGTRTTTCATCGATCGAACTCCTCGTGAAAYGAAGAACTTTCAATTCTCAACAAATTCTTTTTAAGGGCTCGAACTCGAAATGTTTAGTTAAAGAAATCGAATTTTTTTCACTCAGTTCAAACTTAAACTTTGTTTGTAKATTTAAATTTTAATTGCTAATATATAATTAACAATTATAAACCAATAGAAAGCAGAACAAGCTTCGCCAAACGGCGTCGTGCCGACCCTAGCAACAAACGCTCGTCAACAGCCTACTGCCTACGGAAATCCCTGCAGCCGTACTATTTCCGATCTCCATTAGATCTCAGTTCTGGAGTCCACTGCAACTCAACGACGAGTCAACCAACGGAACCGCAAATTGCGATGCCGAGACAACTCATTTTGCTCCTCTCGCTCTCTTCCCTCCTCCTCTTCTCTCTTCTCACCACTCCAGCCTTCTCCAAAACATCCACGCCCTCCGACAACGACGAGGATGAGGACCTCAGCTTCCTTGAAGCCGAAGAAGAAAATGACGGCTCCTCTAAACCATCATCTCACCACAATTTTGAAGAGGATGAACATTATGAGGACGATGACAACGACGATGATTTCGAACTGCCATCTGACTTCGATCACGATGGCGATGGTTATGACGATGAAGAGGCATTACATCCTAAGGTGGATGACAAAGATGTTGTTGTCTTGACGGAGAGGAATTTTAGTGATTTTATTGAGAGCAACAAGTATGTGATGGTGGAATTTTATGCTCCGTGGTGTGGCCATTGCAAGGCTATGGCGCCAGAGTACGGGGCTGCTGCTACGGAGRTGAAAGCATTGGAACCTGAGAAGGTTTTGCTGGCCAAAGTGGACGCTACGGAGGAAACTGAGCTGGCGGAGAACTATGAAGTGCAAGGATTTCCTACTGTGTATTTCTTCATTSATGGAGAGCATAAACCTTACCCTGGTCAAAGATCCAAGTAAAAGCTGTTCTCTTTATGTGAATTTTGTTTGTTTTGTGTTTTAAGAGTAGCTATCCAGTTTAGTTTACGATTCGCAAATGAAGAAATTTGTTAACAAGGAGGAAAATGACTTCATTACTTTGCRGAGGCTACCTTCAAAATTTGATCTTTATGGGGTTTACCATGGATTTGAAGCACTAAGTCGTTTCTAATGTGTGAAATGCTGTATTCCAGTGTTGCTTCTTCTTGTACCTCGATACTTCATAATCAAGTAACACTAACAGCATTCGGGTTATAACACTTCAGCTTATAGTGCACACCATATCTTTTTCTAAAAAATGTCAGTATATACTCTTTCGAGAAGCAAAACTTGCATATGCAGATAATTTTCGAAAGATTTGATCTTGTTATCTCGAAACTGGGAAGAAATGAAATGTGTTGAGTTGTTTGTTCCCCATGCTGAAATAAGTGACTTAGATGGTCCATAAGTATGAAGAAATTATAACATACCATGAACTTTTGATTGTTCAAGATGGCTTCTAACAGTTGTTTGCTAAAGATTGCTGTGTTTTTCTCCTTTTTTCCCTCATGAGAAAAGGGAGGGGTATGGGAGGTTGTTGTTGTTTCTTTTGTGGTATTCATTAAGAGATATTTTTCTTGCAGAGATGCAATAGTGACCTGGATCAAGAAGAAGATAGGACCAGGTGTTGAAAACATAACAACGATAGAGGACGCAGAACGCATATTAACTGCTGAGGACAAAATTGTTTTGGGCTTCCTCAACTCTTTGGTGGTATTAACTAGCTCTAACCTGCTACATGACATGCTTGTGTCAGATTTTCTTACTCTATTTGTATTTTATTCTTATATGTCAAACAGTTGAAGCTTCTCATGTAAAGTAGAAGTGATAATAGATTACAGAATTGATTGCAAGATTAAGGTTTGTATCTTTGTATTGTGATTGGATATATCACATATGCCTTTCTAATAAGTAGTCAATAGTAGTTGATGCTTTAAATTTTTACCTTAAAAGAGAAACACTATAACCAAAAGAAAACTTGTATCCTTTCAGTTGGAAAAAGTTCATTMTCTTTTATTTATTTATTTTTTTAAAGTGAAAAAGTCCATTTTCTTGTGCCTTTTATTCCTTTTCCCCTGTAGTCCGGTTAGTCATACATTTCTTGTGATGGTTGTACCATCTTGAGGTACTGTTGTATTCTATTCCTTTGCAACTAATCAGTTACTAATAGAATTCCTTTTCCATTTGATGCTTCAGTAATATGAATGAATTATGTTGTATATTGCTCATTTATTTTCCATGAGGTTACATTCTTAATGGATTTCATTATGAGAATGATAACATGAACTTTAACTCCAGATGAGGTCTTCACTTCAGTTTCTCACCTTTGATGTGAGCACAGAAATTATCCATTTACGAAGTGCTTATTGAATATTTATATTGTATTGATCACATACAAAGTCATTAAGGTGTTGATCTTTCTTTCTGTGTCTAATTGGTTTCCATTGCTTGCTTGTTTCTAATCAAAATTAGGGTCCTGAGAGTGAGGAGTTTGCTGCTGCTTCAAAAGTTCATGATGATGTCAATTTCTACCAGACAGTAAATCCTGATGTGGCAAAGCTGTTCCATTTGGATCCTAAAACAAAACGCCCTTCTGTGGTCTTGCTAAAAAAGGTGGCTGAKAAAGTGACTATTTTRGGTAGGTTGTTCTATTCAGTATATTTTGAGACTATATAACCCTTCTGGTGAATCATGTAAGCTCACAAAGAAACTGGCTTTATTTCCCCCTCACGCAGATGGCCAGTTCTCCAAGCTTGAAATAGCTGAATTTGTTTCTGCCAACAAGCTGCCTTTGGTTACCACTTTTACTAGAGAAAGTGCACCCTTGATTTTTGAAAGTCCAATTAAGAAACAGGTAATGCATATATCGGAACTTCATAGCATCTTTCTCATTTTTCACAAGGTTGATGCTCAACTATGCTRACCTTCTTTTACTAAAGGTGTTGCTCTTTAGCACATCAAGTGATGCTGGAAAGGTGGTCCCAACATTTCTAGAAGCTGCGAAGCTGTTTAAAGGAAAGGTAATCAAGTTGATTTCTGACGTTTCTTCACTTTACTGAATCTTTAAATGGAGAAAGTGTTCATGAGGATGTAGCCCGACTCCAATTGCATGCAATATATGTTTACGTATCCTTTGCATCTCTTTATGAACAATGGATTCATTTATCCTTTGCATGTTAGTATCTGTATGAACAATGGCTTCTTTGCAAGTGTCAGAGATAACAACTGAGCATGACTTTCTATTCATAGTACTGAAGCATTTTATCTTTTGTCACCTGAGTCAGTGAATTAAAGAAAATAAGGTACAAAGAATCTGCTGGTTGTAAAAAGGAATTTCCTCCTAGAAACATGTTCACTAATGTCATTCATTTTTTTTATAACTAAATGCAGCTTCTATTTGTATATGTGGAAACGGATGATGCTGATACTGGAAGACCTGTTGCAGAGTATTTTGGTGTGGATGGGGATGCTCCAAAAGTACCACTTCTGTACTTTCTTACTGTTGCTTCAAACAGACTGAAGTATTTGTCTTGAGTCCAGGTTAAACCAGATATCAAGTAGTAGTTCTGTTTTTGCAGGTTCTTGGGTATACAGGAAATGATGATCCTAAGAAATACATACTTGATGGTCAAATTACACTTGAAAATCTTAAGGTTCAATTTCTTGCTAAGTTCCTTCAATGTATCTTCATCTGTTTCTCTTCCCTCCTCCCATCTCTCTCTTTGTTGCCTTTGAGATGAGGTGTTTCATTTTTTTTTTCCCCCCCTCTCTCTTAGGTGTTTGGAGCAGACTTTGTGGAAGATAAGCTTAAACCTTTTTATAAGTCTGATCCTATTCCTGAGACTGTAAGTTGTTACCTTTTGCCGTTGATTGGTTTGTCTTCTGATTCTACTATTCATTTTCTTTATTGTCTTGTTTCAAATTGCAGAATGATGGGGATGTCAAAATAGTTGTTGGGAATAACTTCGATGGAATAGTTTTGGATYAATCAAAAGATGTCCTTTTGGAGGTATAGTGGCTCAATAATTTTCGAACTGGTCTTCATTTTCTTGATAATTCTTGCTGATGCGGTTTTCTGTCCACTCTTGACATATTGCTGTGTGTACTATTTCTTTTGTAGATTTATGCACCGTGGTGTGGGCATTGCCAAGCTCTTGAGCCAACATATAATAAGCTTGCAAAACACTTGCGTGGCATTGAATCTCTTGTAATAGCTAAGATGGATGGAACCACAAATGAACATCCAAGAGCGAAGGTAACTTTTCAGTGACCAACATGCTGGTTTGATTTGGCAGTTTCCAGTAATTTTAGTGCTGCTATTTTAGGTTTCTTTTTTCTATTGCTATATTAATTTGTTCCTAATTTTAGATGTTTAACGATTTGGTTGTGTCTCAAAATGTTGGTTTTGGTAAACACATCATAGGAGATAAAATATTTGGACGAAAGTTTTTTGTAAACTAAGTTGTTTATCCATCTATTTCAGGCTGATGGGTTCCCAACGCTTCTCTTCTTCCCGGCAGGCAATAAGAGCTCTGATCCTGTGAGTGGTCTTTGAAAATCCGTCTTTGTTATTATTTTCTTACTGATGGTATCATGTCTGATGTGTCATGTATATGGTGAAAAGAATGGTATAATAGAAGTGAATTCTATGATCTGCAGATTACRGTTGAAACTGATCGAACAGTGGTGGCATTGTACAAATTCATAAAGAAGCATGCATCTATCCCTTTCAAGCTCCAGAAACAAGCTTCAACTCCGACATCTGATGGTTCTGATACTAAAGAAGGAACTACAAGCACCACAACTGATGTAAAAGATGAACTATGAGGATGATATATAGCTGAAGCTGGTTTGTGCTCTTGGGCTTCTGCTACCACATCAGAGAAACAAGAGGGAGCAAGTCATAGATAGCCAAAGATGGAAAAGTTTTCTAGAGTAATTCTAATTTTTAGTGTATTTTCCTAGATCATTTCAAAGTTTTGATTGTAACCACCTACAAAGCCGTGCAGAAACCATAATAGAATTTCCAGCACCTTTCCTCTACCCAGGAAAAAAAAAAAAAAAAATCCGTCCCTTTTCTGATTCCTTTCTTGTCCTTCTCAGACTTTATTTGGAATGTTAATGTTTTAAGGTAGAGTTATAAAACACCTTTTTGAACTAGGTATGTGACTGCAATTTTTGTAGTTGATAGGTCCTCTTTTTGCATGATTACTTGGTGATACCAGCATTGTAATTAGTGACTTGCAGGCTGGCTTATTAACAAAGAGAATTTGTTGGGCGGCTCAATGTTCAACTGGATGGGTTTTATTGGGTCACGCTTATAGTTTTATTGGGTCCTAACTACATATATTGATATAGGAAATGGGGTAGTTACCTCTTATCATTAATGCATAAGCTGTCAAATGAGATTCTTAAAGGAGCACTTATGTACAGATTCTCCAAATGGGATAGTTATTCACCAAAGATTGWCKCATTGTACCTCCCCTCAACACTTTATTTTTTATTAAAGGTTAATCGCTAAATATAATACGTCTAATTATTTTATGTAATATTTATTTTTATTTTTAGTTAATAGATTATCTTCTAGATATTAATTTCTTTGTCTTTCCTCTAAAACATCTATCGTTCTTTTTTTATTTTGATTGCATCACTTATTAAATATCATAAAGATTGATGATTGAGAGTAAAAATATTAATATTCTGAGTTAAAAATATCAAAAAARATTTTTTTCTTTTTTGAATTTTTCTTAATCTTTTGATGCCTCGTTTATTAAAATGTGACATTTCATACATAAAGAAGAGAAGGTATTCAATAA
>MEJB01000004.1:1795209-1844063 GCA_001752375.1 Rhazya stricta | reverse complement strand
TTCTTTGCCTGTAAAACGAATGAAATAAGCTCTCCCTTTCACCTATTAAAAAAGAAAGGGAGAGAAGAGAGAGAGAGAGAGAGAGAGCGCAGAATCTAGAACCAATCAAAACAAACTCCTGTCGTGTTTTATTCCAGTTAAACCTCCTTTCTTTTACTCGATATACCAAGGCAAATTAATTTTTTAATTTGAATTATCCTTCACGCCTCCTAAGCAGCAGAAGGAGACCCCTTGGTTATCCCCACGTTCTCTGTCTCTCTCACACATTTTCCCCGCACGCACTTTGTCTCTCAACCGCCTTTTCCTTTCTCAGATCTCTTCTGGAATTCAAACTACTTCATTSTCAATTCAACACAATTTCTTACTTCCCGGATCTGTACAAAGACTTCTAGTTCCTTTTCCAATTATTGCTTCATCTGGTAGAAATCCTCAGTCTCAAAAGCATAAATCTAACACTTRTACTACTTTTTCTTCACTTTTGCAGTTTACTACTTTTTCGTCACTTTTGCAGATCTTCGCAGGGATCTCTGATTCTACGATGTCCACCCTTCGCATTCTGACGTTATGTCTCTTCGTTGCATTGGTGTCTATACCATTCGCTTACTCTGTAGATCGTCCTGAAATTGCACCAAGTCCACCACCGGAAGGCGGCGATGTTGTTGGTTCTTCGCCGCCGAACTTATCTCCAGGAACGTCTCCTTTTGCATCTCCATCACCGTCGCCGTCTCATTCTCTGAGCTCTCCTCCGGCACCGCCGCCTTATGATTTTGCTCCTGATAGTGCTCCAGCGCCTACTCCGAGTAAAGCTACTGCTCCAGAGATGTCTCCCACTCCTGCCCCTGCTGACGCGAGCGATATCAATCACTCATCAGATTCCGGCAATATCGAAGCCAGTAAATCATCCGGTGGCATGACATCTGGACAGAAGGCGGGAATTGCTGTTGGAGTTATTGCCGTCGTCTTCGTCGTAGGGCTTGGAGTGTTCGTTTACAAGAAGCGTCAGCAGAATATCCGTCGAGCACAGTTCGGGTACGCAGCCAGGAGAGATATCCTCTAGACTCATACGTTCAAATACAGATACAGTCTCTATGTAATATGCTATACTTGATTTGGATCTGATATTAGTTACTCCATTCTAGAACGTGACACACAGAGCATATATTTGTGGCGCTAAGAATTCCATTTGATTCGTGGAGATAATGATTTGTTTGATTCTTTGTTTGCTAATAACATCTTTTCACTTATGAATTAGAATTTGCTACTCTTACTGCTTGTTCTTAGTCATTTGATGAATTCTCAAAATTTATCTGCATTTCTGTTTACTTTTTTTTAGTTAATTTTAGTTGAAATTCATTTTAAATCAATGCAAAGCTGTTCATGTTCAGAGTTGTTTGGGATTTTGTTTTAGAGCGTTGCCATTGTATCACAGAATAATTATTCTCAGTTTATCGCGATTTTCTGCTCTAGAATTGAAATAACTCTATACCAAATGCCAAGGGAAGAAACAGTATTGATCTTATACGAAGTAATTTCTCATTCTTTTAATCGCTTGGGAGAACATGCTGAACTGACATTTTTTTGGATACAAGTTATTAAACAAGTATATAGCTGATTGTCGTGCCAATGTAGTGATCGGTAGATGGTAATTATGCTTTCATTCATTAAGGCCACCAAGGTTCTAGGTCACCAAGCGTGGTGTAGGAGTTCGTACACTACATATTAGATAATCTATTAGATAGGACACAGTATAGGTGTAATTCATATAGTATAYTTTATATAATTAATAAGATAATATATATATATGTGTGCGTGTAAATTTATTTGTGTTTCAAAATATATAAGATTTATTATGTATGGATTAACAACGGATATGATTTGAGTATTTTATGTACCATGTTTCATATCGTAAATGTATTACATATAAATTGAAAATTATAGAATAACATACTATGAATATATTAGTATAAAGTTTCTCTTAAGATAAATGATTATATTTGATTTAATAAAAAATTTATATTTATTGTTAGATTTAATTTAATGTAAATGAACATTTATATTAGATTTTGATGTAAAGATTTTTGAAAGCATCGGCATCAAAGACCTACAAGCATGGTGCTGACCTTACGAGTGCCTTGATCCCGTGGACATTATTTTAGAAGAGCCCAAGATACATGGGAGTAATTGACCAAGTACTACTTGATGAAAGAAAGGTTTCTCTTGAATTCTTCTGTTTTTTTCCCAATGGGGATTTGGAGCTATATAAAATAGCTGATTGCAGGGCTGCAGTGTTCTAATGGCAAATGGCAATAGGTATAGTGTCATTGTCTTGGTGGTCTGGCATTTCGAACTTTGGTCTCATTGTCGTGGTCCAATCTGCTAGTTCTCTTATTTCGATTGAATGTGGTGATCCAATCCCAAATGACCGTGTGGAAAGACATTATTTCTGACTTTAATGTAATTTAAAAATAAATATATATTTCTCGACAAAAGGAAGAAAAGACCGATAACACCTTGTACTCCACTGAATTGATTGTCACTTTGCCAATCACATAACATTATCCATCTGATTTGTCTCGCGTCCCATATTTCCTCAAGTGCTCGCTACATTGTTGAATCCATTTGGAGAAGTTACTGCAATTCCAAGATATCGTTTCCTGCAAAATCCTCCACTCTTGGAGTTGGCGTGCTTCCAGAGTTTCTTCCTGAATATTTATGTGGGCTTCTGATCAGGACTAGGAGGAGTAGATGGATTTGGGAAGGTGACTGATGGCGGGTTGAGGAAGGAGGAGGAGATTGCAGTTGGTTGTTGATGGGATAGAGATAGCGGCGGAGGATGGCAGTTGTGGGCGGGGAAGAAGCAAATGGCGGCTGGCTGATTCCACCCGCAGTAATACAAGGAAATAAACAACAAAAAATTTAAATGAAAAGTCGTGACATCGTTGATTTTAATTCCTATCACCGCAAAATATGCATTCCTTACTTTGCATCAGCGCAATCCATTTGCTTACTATATTAAAATTTACCATTGCCTTCATTTCATGATTCCCTTCTGGCATCGTTTCTTGACTAAGATTTCAATTCATTTTCAGTTGTAAATTACCCAAGATAACTTCGCCTTTCGATTCACCTTTCTCCATGGAAAGAGACATGTATTCTAACTGGAGTAACAAATTGTTGTTCACTTGATATAGGACCATTCGAATGCATTTCTACATCATCTAAATAGTGGTTGGTTTTATTGTTCATTGCAGGAATTATGTTACTCATATACCTATATTTAATAAAACCTCAGTATAGAACGGAGAGATGTAGGTTGTTCCCAGTCCGTGTGTCTCGGAGACACCTCGAAGGAGAAGTTCTCCGGCAATGTAACATTGTCTAAAACTATGAAGAATCCCTGTGTACTAACAACACTGGTGACTTCAGACCACTCTTCATTTCAGGGGCACTGCATATTCTTTCTTACTCTTCTGCCGGAGGGTCAACCCAGCGTCCATGATCTTTAATTAGCTGGATTAATTCATCAGTTGCTCGGTCCATATCGATTCCTCTCTGCACCACAGTCTGGAAAACAAATGCAAGTCAATAGTAATTCATGAATAGAACGATTCCATTAGCCATAGAACAAGATCTTGCCATCTTTTCTCAGTACCTTCCCAACGTAAAGGTCAATCTTTCCAGGAGCACCACCAACATAACCAAAATCTGCATCAGCCATCTCTCCAGGTCCATTCACAATACAACCCATGATTGCAATCTTCCAAGGAAAACGGAAGTAGTTAATGATCTTCATTTCATTTCCTCAAGAGTTGGACAATAAAAAATTGACAACGGATTATGTTATTACCGAGACACCAGGCAAGTGCGATGTCTTCTCTCTTATCTGTGCGCTTATTTCTTGAAGGTCAAATAAAGTCCTGCCACAGGATGGGCATGACACATATTCCTGAACAAAAATTTAGCTCATTGAATTAACTCCTCATTCCTGTTTATTATATAAGGTTAAATGTGCATACTCTTGGCAAACTAAATTTCTTACCGTCTTCGTATTACGCATTCTGCAACCTTGTAGCAAATTGAACGATGTATTTCTGAGAAACTCATAGTCGTGGTCAGGGGCTTCTAACATGACTCCATCTCCAAGTCCGTCTACCAGAAGGGCTCCAGCATTGCTCCCGGCTCCAATGACTAAATCATCCCTGAAAGGGAACAGCAAAATGTCAGATAAAAAGTTGCGGCATTTTCATCATGGTTAATCAATCTTTGTTCTCGGATACCTGTGGATTCCTTTGGGGAATTGCATGTGATGAATCACTGGGAAGTTTAAGGAGTTCTCCGAAAGATACTCAAAAAGCCTGCATTCAGACAGTGAAGCCATCAAATGATGCATAAAGGAATGATTTTTAGCTCCAAGACAACAGTGACCATATTGATAAACATTGCCATTGTTATGTCTGAAACATCTACTTTATCCCCAGAAACTCCGACCAATGAACACTTGACAGTGCCATGTGTTTATGCATGACCATATTCTATTTCTGTGGATATGCATACACCGTTGCAAACTGCTTGACTAATTCTTCGGTCAGTCCAAAAAGAAAAGCTATTTGTAGATCTTTTAATCAATAGATGCAACTCTACCTCCGAGCTGCATGAACTCTACCAATCTTTTCTTCTGTATGTGGTAGATCATGAAGAATCATTGTAGCATCAAKGCTTTTAAGGATATCCAACTGTTCTTTTGGTTCATCTCCACGTACAGACACAGCCAAACGTGTTCCTGAAGGAAGGATTGCTCATAGTCTCAGTAATAGAACAATCCATCCGCAGCTCAAAATTATTACAAGAAGAAAAATAGCACTGCACCTTCTTGTAGAAGCTTGTGTGCTCCGCTTGATAATTCCTTGAGAGTTACCAGAACTATGGCATTGGGTAATGGCTTTGTTAGTTGCTCTGACAAAGGTGTTATAACCCCCATGTTAATGTCTATCAACCTTTTCAGAGCTAGCCGCTAATCATGGTACAGGAAAACAGTCAAGTCAGTCAGACATCATGAATGAGATTACACCACAAAACAAAGTTTGCACCATAATGTTTAACAGTTTCCATCTTGATTCATGTACCCATAATAAAGCAGATTATGCAAACAAAACAGAAAAGAAAGGAAAAAAAAAGGGGGGGGGGGGGTTGTTACTTACAGCATCTTTATCATCAACTGGAGGAAGGTCTCTTAGCAAAATTGAGTCCACTGTTGCCAGATCCTGTGTAAACTTTAACTTTGTCAAAGCAAAAGAATGCATATGCAAATAAAAAATAATAAATTTCATTTAATATTTACATAATATAAAAGGTATCAGATATTGACCTTGAAGGGCATTCCAACAACCAGTTTTGCTGCTAATGATTTGTATAGAAGTTCAGGTGTCTGGCAATGTGAAAAAACAATTATGTGATTTCAGGAAAGTAAATCGACAAATGAAAAGAAGATACCACAAGTCAAGATAAGCTAAGTGCCAAGGGTCACCTTGAGCTGATCAAGGGAAACAGACATGATAACTGAACCATCACGGTGCAGGACGCCTCTATAATCAACCTCCTCTCCCTGTTGTTCAAGTGATCCATGGGTAGTTATCAGTCAGGTTGCACATAAGATACAAATGATGCTTTATGTGCTATTCCTTGGCAAAAAAAATTCCAACCTCTTTTTGTACTGGCAAATCCCCGGTCCTACGTTGGAAATCAAAATAACGCCTATGTTTTTCTTCGAATGGTGCCTGTTTATATCCAGCAAGAAATTTTAGAAGGTCAACTTTAAGTATTTAAGCATACTGATCAACAAAATAGTTGTTTAGCCCTACCACTCCTTGCTGAAGCTCAGCTGCTCTGGCACCAAGGTTAGCCAACCTTCTACATGGGTCTATCTCCTCTTCTGGGGGTTCAGTAAGGGACACCCTGATTGTGTCACCCAAACCATCCTGTATATAATATGAGTGAACAAGATCACTATACATCGAACACCGACCTAATGATCAGCGTTAGAAAATGGAAAAAAAAAAAAAATATGAAGGTATGCAGATTACTTCCCTAGTGAACGATATGGTAGAAAACTCAGCTCTGATATAACATGTTAAAACCAAAATGTACTATTTGAGCTGAGCAGGGTCGATAAGAATGCATTGACATATATTCATGTGATAAGATGAGTTCACAAACTAGGGCCCGAAAGATAACCACCTGGAGAAGCGTTCCAATACCAATAGCAGATTTCATGCGTCCATCCTCACCCTCACCAGCTTCAGTGACTCCTAAATGCAATGGATAATCCCAGCCCTGAACATACATTTCAGCTACAAGAAGCCGATATGCCTCAACCATGATCACTGGGTTGCTAGCTTTCATCGAAAAGACAAAGTTGTGGAAGTCCAATTTCCGACAAATTCTAGCAAACTCAAATGCAGATTCAACCTGTGCCAAGAACAAATAGTGTAATCAATGCATACAAGTACAAATTAACTTAGAATCCTCGAGCAGAACTAAATGGCTGCTCACCATTCCCCTGGGTGAATCCCCATAGTAGCTCATTATACGATCTGAAAGACTCCCGTGGTTTGTCCCAATGCGCATTGCACGTCCATATTTTTTACATTTCTCAACCAAAGGGGTAAAAACCTGGAGTAACCCAAAGCGCCCAGTAGATAAATATTAATAAGAAAATGGTCTAAGTAAGAAGTACATTGTCTTTAAAGCAATTATGTCAATAACTCTCAACATCAAGCATATAACCAGATGTTGAACCTCACTCACTATAAATGTATGGAATCATGCGAGTATTTTTGAGTATCTGACCTGCTCTATATGCTCAAGCTCTTTTTGGTATTCATCATCTGAGTACTCCAGCTGCTCAAACTGGGCTCGCCTGTCAGCTGAAAGAAATAATGTCATCAGACCAAAGGAGTATGCTTATGTGACCCCTAAAAGCTGAAAAAGCAGAGGCATGGGTGTTCAATGAAGTACCAAAATTTCCAGGATTGACCCGAATTTTGTCAAAGCATTCAGCAACTCGCAATGCAACGGAAGGTGCAAAATGTATATCCGCCACAAGAGGGATGTTATAACTGCAGAAAATCCAATTAATGAAATACATATGCCCATGCATGTTCTGGATCTACATTAATGCTAATAAGCAAGACCTACTTCTTTTGAACAAGAGTATTCTTGATATCATAACATGCATCTGCTTCTCTTTTCCCTTGCACGGTTATCCGAACAATATCAGCTCCCTTGTCAGATATCCTCATTACCTACATGAGGAACTGTTAACCTCAGGACTAGTACTTCATTTGCAGATGTAATATGATGCAAACTTGTCACTTCTTAGGGATCATTACAGTGTCAGAAACTGTATCAATAAATTCTTCATTTTCTAGTTTATTTAGCTACTTTTGTTCTCTTTGTAGCGTTAGATGCCCGAATACTATCAGTAGTACACGTAAAGAGCACATCTTTTATAATACATAAGCATGTTTATTGTTCAAAAAAAACTTGCAACATTTCAGTCTAGCTCAGACATCCAGAAAATTTTTAGAGGTTATTATGAGTGGACAAGGCAATACCAATAGACAGTCATTGAAAGATGAGTTGTTTATATAGTAGCCAGCCACATGTAACAAACTCCATTAAAGTCTTTTTGTGGCAAGTGATTGTGTATACTTAAGCATAGAAATATCATAGACGGCAAAGATTCACTAACTTACCCTTTTTCCTCTCCCTTGTCGTGGGGTCAAATATATGTCTTCCCATTATTAGATGAGCTTCCAATGTTTAGGTGCCAAAGATGGGCATTCACCCACAACTATGTAGGGAGCAGTAAAGAGCTCTAAATACATCAGTAAACAAAGAAATTTTCTTTTAGATTCATTCTTGGACGAAAGTATCTCCTTAAAAAGCATTCCTAACTTCCCTTTACTGCTACTGCCAAATCCATGCACCTACTCGATTCATGCTCTTGCCGACATGCAAGGACGGAATCATTCATCATTATGGACATACCCATGATATTCTTTTTTCCTTCTCCAAGGGATGGAGGGGATATAAGAAAAGCCTTTAAAATGGATTCTCATTATGGAGACACCCATGATGCATTTCTTTATGATAGGGTTTGAAGGGGATTTACTATTAGTCTTTACAATAGATTGACCATTTGATCCTTCCATACTGCACAAAACTGAACCAAGGAAACAAACAATCTTAAAAGTTACATGTCAAAGCAGGAGAATGACTAAGAAATAGAACCTGTTCAACTGTTGCAGCAACATCTTTAGTGTCTGTTGTTGTCATTGTTTGAATTCGTATAGGATGGTCGCTGCCAAGTGCCACATTCCCGACCATAACTGTGCAGGTTTTCCTCCTGACAGTTTTGTGTATAGATTCGCAATATTTTTGTACAGGAACTACATTCAGAAAATTACCAATTAGGTAACTGTGGTAAGCAAAACTAAACCAATGCTATGCCTAAATTTTGGTTATCCAGCTATAATTTTGAGGGAAAAGAATCTAAACAGAAAATCCTAACTTCTGATTTTTTTAATAAAAAATATATAATTTCCTATTAGAAAACAGGCACCTTGGCCTTGGCTGTTTGCAGTACATCATTAGATCATAATCTCAGATAAGTAGGATTATCTTTGAAACTAAATAAGATTTCAATCATAAACAGAAAACAATTTGTCTGAAGATCAGTCTAAAAGGGTTCAAGAAGACTGCAAACGATTGTCTGATATGCTTCATTCAATATTTCATTTCAACAACTTAACTAGTGCATGTGAAATGTGAACCGTTGCATATACAGCACCAGCACAATCCTGAGTGCAGAAAATATACCTAAAAGTTGACTCCCTTCTGATGCAGGCTGAAGTTCAACAGTTTCCTGACCTGGGTTTGAATTTTTTATCACAGAAACCTTGGTTTGACGAAAGTTAACCCTTTGCAAGTTTGCAACTCTAACAAAATCCATASTTTTTGCAAACCCCAATCCATTSTCCCSCCTCTTTAGACCTATAAAAGAAGCTGGAACAGTTCCAGTCGCCATTTCACCCCTGAATTCTCGAAGCCTTCACTCTCCTGAAGTGGCAAAAAGTCAACAATTCATTACATATCCTCCAAATTTTATTCAGTAAATAAAGTTTATCATTCATGCTTGGCAGCTGACACTTGACAAAAATTTAAAAACAAGAGAATCCTTATCTGCCCCACCCCATAACATTCCAGAAAGAAAATTACCGTTTTCTAAAAACACATGGAATTTCGTTCCAATGGGACGACGCAAAACTCTACAAAACATCAATCATCCAATTCGCAGAAAATCACAAAAAACTGTTACAAAAAGTTCTTTGGCTGRAAAAAATCATCTAATCAAGGAAAATTAGAAAACCTTGCAAATAATTGATCAACCTTAGAAGTGAACTTCGAGGAATGATTCTAGCTTTGRTAAATTCKGAAAAACACTTGAAAGAAAGTAAATTGACTGGGTGTCCTGACCGTTAAAGGCAGAGTCTTTATGAACCTTAGAGAAACAATTGATCGAGTTTGAAGCAGAAGAATCCGGAAAGGCGAAACAGGACAGAAATTTTGGTGGCTGAAGGAGTTTGAGCAGAAAATTAGGCAATGGGGCTCAGAAAAAATAAGAAGTGGATTATACTTATATATGAGCAGATATCAGTTGAGATTGAAAGCCAGCCCCTCTGTAAGAGACGACAAATAACGTTTTCCAGCATCTTATGTTTTTTCCATATATTGGTGGCCATGCAAATTCCCCAAATTATGTTTTTGCCCCTTTCCTTATTATGAACTTCTTTATTTTTTCTTTCTTTCCTTTTTAAAAAATTCCTTTTTTTCCATTCACCAACCACTCGATGTTTCCACCAACAAAATTAATTCGTATTTAATTTGAATTATATACGTAAAATCTTATTCTTATTTGAAAAAATATTTAATGATCTAAAGCTCTTTTATCATGTTTTAAAAAATATAATTTAACAATACGTCACTTTAATTCAACTGTTTGCTCAATAACTATTCCAAATTATTGAGTTATCAAAATATGACCAAGTATTGAGTTATCGTTTCTGTACATACCTAAACAAATTAACAAGTGACGAAACTAATTACTTTGTAATTAAATGCTTCGCTTATAATTGAATAATTAAATGTGTAAATCTTTTTAAAAATAACTTTTTAATAGTAATTTTGTATAACAACTATTATACTCAATCTAATCGTCCCGGTCATTTTGGGTTAAATCTTTAAATAAGAAGAAAAATGACTTACTTATAGAAAGTTTTGGAAAAATGTAAAAGTTCAGGCGTACAAATGTAACATCYGACAAGGAATAGTTCCGTAGCCGGTTAAGATATTCCGCTAGGCGGTCAAACGGAACGGAGTTAACCGCCAAATTCACCTCGTGGCACACGAGCGAAGTGAAGTGGCAGGTTGTCATTGGGCAAATTAACAGATGCATGGCCCAATTTTCTTCTAAGAAGTCCCAAATTATTTTATATTTCAATTTTTTGTCTCATTTTTGTGATGGAGAAAAGTTATAGTATAATAATAGCTTATTCCAGCCACGAGTTGCACGAACTAATTCATTGGTCATATATCGAATCTAAGAAGATTCAATATCTTGACCCTTTTCTCCATTATTTTTATTTATTTATTTTTAATACACKAGGGTGTGAGATGGACGGGAATTTTATCCGTTTGGTCATTTTTTGATATTAAGGTAATTTTAAATTGCATTTATTAAATATAAAAAGAGATACTTGATTATGTTTTTAATTTTTTTAAAATTCATACTCAAAGCATGAACACATATAGCAGTTTCAATTTTAAAAGAGACGAATAACATGTAATAAGTATATTTTTTAAAATTTTAAAAAACTTAATTAATAATTGCATTCTAAAATTTCAAAAAAAATAGCCAAACCGAACCTTTCCTTCTTATTGATTTATTTTTTCTTTTCGTTTATATGGACTATATTAGTTATTGATTTCCTTGGTAGGTAACTATATATTTCTTTACCAGTAATATAGTGATTAAGTGCTCATAATTGAGGTGGTTCGAGTTGCTTTAATTCTTGTAATATTAAAAATTATATATCTTAGTAAGATAGTAATTTAATAGGTAAAAAAATAATTCTTATCTTATATAGTTAAAAAAAGATTTTAATTTAGGATAAAAATAAATTCTTTTTATTTTCTATATACGTGCTGTAATAATTTGTTAATATTAATATTTATTTTTCTTTAAAAATTCTCTAGACATCGCATGAAGTGATTAGGTGAATCCATTATTTCCTTTTCTTTAAAAATTATGTAGAATCGAAACCTTCTAAATCAGTTGGTGAATTCATTATTTATCAAATCTAAGATTTATCCTCATTCTTAATTAAAGTAATATTCCTATATTATTTAGGAAACTTTGAGCCAGACGCGGATTTCATGTGCAAAAGTTGCAAAATAGCTAAATATAGGAGTTTTATATAAATTACGTAAGAAGGAGTTTTATATTATCCACGACGACTTAAATAATTAACTATTAAATTATTAATTTAATTGTTGTCATCATATTTGTAATTCAATTATGATTTCTTTATTAATATATAAAAAATTACTTTGGCTCTTTTGATTCTTTTTAAACTTGGTTATACTTGAATTTGCTATTAATCGAAAGAAAAAAGTAAGTTCAAAAAATATGGACTTATATGAATATTATTTTAAACTTGAATCGTGTACGTTTAAATAATTTAATAGAAAACTATATAAAAAAGAAGTGAGAGAAACACGCGCGGCTGGCCCCAAATTATAAAGAGGAGCTCCTCTTTGTCTATTTCTTTTAAAGAGGAGAAAGCTCCATGTAGTTGTATTATTAGATGCAAACCAAGGACGAAGTATCCCTTGTTTATGTTCCTCGAGGACCATGAGCTTTCCCCAAGTAATCCCATCTGCAAAACAAGAGGAGGCAACCCGGTTTGTTTGCCATTGGCAGTGTGGGAGGTCCAAGAAGTATGGATTCAGCTCATTAAAGCCTTATATATGGCTTTGCAGACCAAATTCTTCCCTCCAATAACCATAACTAAGGAAAACATCTGTCTGGATAGCCCTTAAAAAGATGAACTTCAAGATCCATAACTAAGACAAGAGCGGATAGAAGCTTCACTAAGAAACTCATTTTTGAAAAGCTATATCTTTCCCATTATGCAGATCAAACCACCAGTTCAACTGACCAAGGAAGACAGCAAAGCAAAATACAAATATGTGCTTCTCAGCCCAACAGTTGCAATTTGTTCTGGAGCAACTTTGGCCTTGTGCATCACAGAAACAAAACCCCCGAGGCAGTATATCAGTCTTCCATATAAATCAATCCAAGAAGTCGACTCTTCCAGCAGTAAAACAATCACAACTTCAAAGAATGCATCAATGTTACAGTGCTTTTCATTATGAGATGTATCTGTCTTGCTGTTCCTGAAGAAGCCTGCCAGAAGATTTTGCATCTAGATATAGGGAATTCACTTCCTCAAGGTCCACCTGCCAACATACCAGCAATATTAGTTTTTCCTTGATTGCTAAACTTACGGATGATTTCCGCATTTAAATTGAGTTTTATCTAGTTTAGATTTCAAGATCCAATTCTCATGGAAGCAAACAAGATCTGAATAAATCTGTAGATATGTAGATACCTTGCAAATATTATCGCGACCATTCATTTTGGCTACAATGCTGGCTGGTGATAGAAGCTGAACTGCATGCCTGAGGGAAAAATTAAGGAAATGATAAAAATTGAACTTAGTTCACACACATGAGGAGAAAAACAGACCAAACAACAAGCCCAAAAACCATAAGAACCTTAAAGATGTTTGTTGGCCAATCTCTCCTAAGTAAGCCAGACTTTCTTCATCTATAATCAGTTCCTCAACCTGTGCACGGATAGCTAATATCTGGCCAAGCATCAATATAAAGATCTCTCATCAGAATATAAGATCATATGCTTAGAGGTCTGGATCAACCAAATACACAATGAATTAGAGAACAGGGTCCTCAAACCTGTATCATTTCAGCTGGCCCATAAGTTTCAGTTCGTATAATCACCAACCGGTCTAATAAATCAACTGGTATGCCATGAGGACTAGTCATATCTGTTCCTCTGCCAAAAAGGGATTTCAGCTTAGCTATATGATGAAAATATGAGTAGCATAAAGAAACATAAGTAAAAATAGGCTTTGAAACTCTTTTGAGATTTACAAGGCCACAAACTGTTCATCAAGTTTTGAGCCAAAAAATACCACCAGTTACATAGAAATCTGCTAGATCAATATAGGCAAATGCTGCACAAAATCTCCGCCTTCTTTTCAGGTAGTATGATTCATAACAGCACAAAACTTTCCAAAGTATTTATATATGACAGACATATTAATGACCTACTATTACCATTAAATATAATGGATGATGGCTGAAAATGAATTATGGCCCAGAATACATCATTGTTTTCATTTATATAAATGCCAAAGCGAACTGATTGACATGTGCATTGGATACCCCAGAAAAAGTAACATACATAATAAACTCATTTCCTATGCTACATGTTTATGTTCCATATTAAACTTATCACTCATTAAATACAAGTATCACTTTTAGCAACAACACCAGAAGGAAAAAATTATATTAATTTGCAAACTCAAATCCTTTTCTAATTGCATGTTTAGACTCYGATATAATTATTTATCTCATTATGAAGGGAAAAACATGATCCKTATCAAATGCATAAAATAGCTTAAGAACCTCTGTGAAGGATAAAGAAATTACTGCAAACAATGTACTGTCTTTCAATAGTAAAATGGATTAACAAAAGCTTCTACTGAAGTGAATTACAGTTYCTAGAAATCAGAGAGAAGAGAATCAATGGATTCAGGATTAAGTAATAAGATGAAAAAGAAACAGTCTTCATACCTTACATTACAAATGCCCCTATTTGTGGCAAATATCACTATTGGCGACAACGAACTTTCTAAAGCACGGTTTAAGTAGGAAAAACACTCCATATCCAGCATATGTACCTGAGGAAAGTACCACGCATGTCCAGAAAAGATGTAAGTATTTTCTTTTCTTTACGAGKTTTGTACAGTTGAGATTGATTTGAAATTCCTCGATGACCAGAAAAACGTTGCCACTAGGAAAGAATAGGGACCTTAAAGAATTAAAAAGAAAACAAGATGGTTCATAGATTGGAAAAGAACCTCATCAATAAATAAGACTCCAGGAACCAGCTCTGCCACACCTTCATCGATATACCGGTTAACAACCTGCCATCAACTCATCTTATAAGTGGAAGCACATATAAATTCAAAAAACTCTAAATAAAAGAAGCCATGAGATGAAGTTCGTCTGCCCCCCGCCCCCCCCTTCCTTTTTCTTCCCCTTTTTCCTTTTTTGGAGCATTGGTGGGAGGATTTGATGGAAACACCTTACCACTTGAGAAAGTCGATTAATGATAACATCAAACATTATATTCACTCCCAGAAATCCAAAGATCCATCCAATCAAATGACCTCTCATTTGTTACCTTGTTTATTTCTTGTCGTAACTTGTCAGTGATTTCTGTTTTCCTTGGCTTCATCATCTGACCCATCAGGGACAATATATCTTGCCCTCCTTGAGGTCGTGCATTTGCWGCATCCAAATCATGCAACGTGACATCCTGATCCACAAGAAAATTATTATATTAAAAATGTTGATGCACCAAAACTTACAACCTTTTTCAATTTTCTAGTAAAGAGAAAGATTAATTCAAACCACCAAGTATTATATACAACAMAAGAGTTTCTTGTAMTGTCGCCTAAACWTCCATAACAAGAAACTKAWAATTATCTACTAACAAGTGCAAKGATYTGGAACATAGCCTACAACAKCCTTTTAAAGATGGGACATACAGATATKAAATCAGAAGATTAAATTTAACAAAAACCTGAACAAGAAACAGAGGCCACCAAGCATGTGTAGGAGAAGCAACAACAACTGATATTAAGTGGAAAAAGAATAAATCTTTTGTGCAGCTGCAGCCAGAATATGATCAAATAGTCATGCATATGCATTTGTAAAACCTTGCCTCCTAGTGCTGCGATATATCACATTTTTACTAAACAGCTAATCCAAGAACATTGCATAAGAACATAACTTGAGATTAAATTATTTAAAATGCCTTTGAGAATTCAATTTCATTAACTTAATTCCCTCCTGACCTATGTCTTGGTATTTAAGAACACCATAAATGGGTAGATAACAGAGAGTTTCAATATCATAAAAGAAAAGGCAGGATTGTGATCAATGTGCCACACTGAGGCATACCTGAACTATCTCCTTTTTCTTGTGAACCTCCCCTTTCGGCAAAGGAACATACTCTTCTGCCTCAAGATCAAATTCAGTCGCAAAAGCATCACTCCTGCCCACCCTTTTAACTGCTCCACTATTTGCTTCAATGTATATAACATCACCAACAGCTACCTGCACCATACACCATGACAATTAGGAGAATGAAAGTTGACAGAAGGAAGCAATGATTTTGCCCTAAAGCATTCTAAGTATAATGAGAAGGYATAATGTTGATTTTACACCAGCCCTAAGAAGACAGATAAACAAAAAATGCAATTAAACAACTTCACAACTATTTAGACTTCAAATCTCTCATTCCGGTAAAAGATAACAAGGATTTAACTAAAAAAGCAAAAGGCAGAGGTACATAAAGTTCTCACCTTCTCTTTAATCAACGCATCATATATAGTTGGGTCCAACTTTAGCTGCTTCGTTCCTTTGACAGTTTTCAACCCAATAATGACATGACTAATGCTTTTACCATATCCTCCTGTAACACTTTCAGTCTCTTCTGGAGATAGTTCTGTAACCTACAATACAAACAATTATCTAAGACATCAAAAGCTGCATTTATTGGAAAAGTGAAGTGATATCCCAAATATCAATGAGATGCAACAACCTAAATTTACAAAGTTCAAGCATGATAAGGAAAGTAAACTTGCCTCTCCTTCGTAAACTTCTTTGTTTTCCTTGATACGTAGACCAATAGCACGTCGGAAATTCTCCATCAAAACCTCAGTTTTCTTTACTTCAGATGAATATACCTCTGATCCAACCATTGGGCAAAAAGGAACCTAWGGTCACAAATAGAAGACCAAATCATCACAATTCCATTTCAGATAATCAGAATATAAAATTAAATATAATAATATTCACTGAAGTTAGATATAACTTCTAGACCAGAATTTTAAGCTTATATGTTCATTATTTCAGCACACTGTGCCAAAACTAAAAACAAAAAGTAATAACAAGCTAGAAAGAAAGGGTACCTTGCTTCCAAGTTCTTGTGATATGCCAAGGGCAAGAGCTGTTTTACCAGTACCCGGAGGTCCAGCAAGTAGAAGCGCCCTCCCAGCCATCTTCTTTTGGCGTATCATATCAACCACAAGCCCAGCAGCTTCTCTAGCTGCAGCCTGACCCACAAATCCAGCAGCCAAAGGCACTGCTTTTCCATTGGGCTACAACATATTCAGCGACATCACAAAAAAGAAAAGAAAAAGAAAAGAAAAGCAAATCCAGCTCAATCAACCTTTTATAGACCAATAACAATGAATCCAATCTAATGCACTCCACGAATCATCTAAATCAAACATATCATCAGAGGAAGGTTTTAATCTTAAAACTTAGTAAAACCTCAGCAGAGAAAATTTTAATTGAGTTCTAAGTGGTCTACAGAATTAACTTCAATATCACTGCAATGCAGCTATTCGGAACCCAAAATAAGCACCAAAACCAAACTTTTCAGGTGCCGTATTCCAGCCAAAAGTGAAAACTTCCTCTCCACTCTCTCTTTTCTTTTAATTCTCTGCTAAAACCCTAAACCCTACAAACCCAGAAAAATAATAATAAGAAAACATAATCYAAAGCSCCAAATTCATAAAAACTCAGTCTTTCTGAACGACGGGACCAAGGGAAAGGACTTGGGAGGAGACAGTAGGCAATACCTCAAGGCCGAGGCCTTTAATGTGAGTATGAGTCGCTATTCTCTGCTTCTTTGTGGTGGATTGTACCTCCTCTATTTTCATCTTCTTCCTCCTTCTCCCTTTCTCTTTCTCTGTCCTTAGGGGTTTTCCGGAGACTTCTATTGACGGAGGCGAAGCTCTGGGTTTTGAATGGGAACGTAGACGACACACGACGGAGGTACCCCAGTACTTAAAACTGAATCCGCTCTTAAAAGCATCCAGGAACTCATACCCGGTGAAAAAGGTTTGGTAAATTTACACCTAAACCCTCTAAATTTAGGTTTAGTATCAATTTTCCCTCACAGTTATTTTTGTAGATAATATATATATTTTTTCTTTTGACCATTTATTATTCCTAATAAGACTAGTTCGAACTAACTCTCAGATAAAAAAATATCTAACTTGAAGCTCGTAAAAGTCTTTCAACAATATCACGAGTAAGGAACGGTCACAAATATAAAATTTTATTTATTTCAACGATTCACTTATATATTATGAATTACTTTCATTAATAATTGCCAATTGACTTGCAATCAAAGCAAAAATAATCCTCAAGTTCTTGCATTGACTTAATTATTAGCTGAATGATGGTATTTGATTCAAATTTATCAATTGAAGTCGCAATGAATTTGATTAGAGAACCAATTAAAAATTCAATTTAACTATATCAATTAATGTATTAATGCATTAAAAAATTTATTAAAAATAATCTCTATATTTTCTTCAAAAATAACATTAAATTCAATCCCAACTTTTAAACAAATAATTTCTCTATTATTTTTCAAAGATTGACATTAAATTTAACCCCAATATAAAAAAAAATTATTTTTCCAATTTTTTTTYAAATTAACATTAAATTAAACCCGAACATAAAAAATTAATTTTTTTAAAAATTTAATATTAAATTCAATCCCATGAGAAGACGAGATTCTTTTAATAAGGAGCTCCAAATTTTGATTCTTGAATATAGGTCAATGGCGAGTATAAGGAGGCAAAAGGGGAATGGATCATAGCGAAAGTATGTGATAATTACTAAATTATTTTATACTCATATATGGGTCAATGATGAGTAAAAGAGGCAAAAAAATAAAATAAATAAATGATAGTAAAATATGAAATCATTATTAAATTACTTTATTCCCATTACCTCCAACCAAACACCGCACAGTTCTAGTTATTAGGAAATGAGTCAAGAGGGGAAAGAAATAGTGATATGAATTTACACCTTTGAACAGAGTTTGCATATGTAAAAGCGAACCTTATTTACCGTAGAGTTATTTTGAACTCTTTCCATATCCTCAGATAGCACTACAATTCCCAAAACGCCCTCCTTGTTCTTTGTTTTTCTTTCTTTAAAAAAAACAAAAATAATTATCTTAACCGTTTTAAGTTTTAAAATTTGGAAATAGTACACTATTATTTTGTTTTTGTATGAAAAAACAAATAAATTATTGAAAGCATACATAATATGAGTATATCATTCGGCATATAGCATTTTTATGCCCCACCCCAAAAAAAAAAAAAAAACCAATGTGTTAAATAAGATTTCCCCTCGAGCTTAAAAGCAAATCTCAAGTAACATGAGCAAGTAAAAATAGTAGAAAGGAAATGGTCATTTCACAAGAAATCAAATTTCTCCTCTTGGTACAGAATTGTCTGGATCGTAGCTATGGTACAGTATTGTCTGAGTCCAGTCATAGATTTTCAGTCCTCAGGCAAATACTACACGTCAAATGCACATATCTTGGCAAGAATTTTGCATGAACAATTTGAATATCTCCTTAGACAGTACACTAATCTTCTAAGAGAGAGTATTTCTCAAGCACTGCAACAGTCTCCTCCTTGGCACTGTCAAAACAAGAAACTCGTCAAGCCTGTACTGACTTGGATTGAGTCTACCGATCAGCTGGAACTGAAGTTGTATTTTCCAGATAAATTACCAGAAAACACATAACATTGAGTGAATTTTCTTTGTAAAACATGGGAAATCAAGTTCCAAACTTTTTGGTCCTGTAAAAGGACAAGTTAAATGGTTTTCAAAGACGTGTTCTGGGGGACATGAAAAATTTGGATTGCAAGAACGTAGAGCATATGCCTTAAACATGCCAGAGACAAAGTTCTAATGACTCGTAAATGCAAATCTTTAGCCATCCTTTCTCTAAAATGAGATTTTCGCACCATTTGGTCTTTGAAATTTCTTCTTTTTAAGAGAATGGATAAAGTAGATGCTGCCAATAAATTAGAAAAATTAAATTTCTAATGAAGGTATGAAACAAGACTTCTCCCTAACAAATATTGGAAACTTACCTCCCAGGTCTGAGAATCTTGTATTTCCCTAGATTAGTAAGATCCACAACTGTTGATCCTGCACGCCCAGCAGGAAGCATGCCACCGTTGTAGATGTATGCACAATACTCCCACAGGTTCTCGAAATCTTTGATATCTACACTGCTAGGCTGCCCACTGAGGTTTGCACTTGTAAGGGCCAGTGCACTTTGAGAACCTCTGGCGATAACCCTTATAAAGTTATAGTCGGGCACTCGAACACCAATGCTATCAAGTCCAGGGTTTAGAGACTTCTCAAGAATACTTGACTCTCCTGCAAGATATCCAAATGAAGGCCAAGAAATTGTAAAGATTAAAGTTCAGAGCCAACAATTTAAACATGAGGACCTGAGAATAGAAGCAAGAACAATAATGAAATGGATTTGGTAAACTTTCTTGCTTTACGAATCATAGATGTGCTGCTTCTTTTTAACTATAGAAGGAGAAAAAGGGAAAGGGTAAAATAACGTGCAAAGACATTATCCTAACAAACTGAATGTAAACAAATTAAATTACTGAGATACAAACCTCGCCTCAGTACCACAGTTACAGGTCCTGGAAGGAGACAATCCAGCAAACCAGGGGGCAAATGGTCTGTGACAGCAAAGCGGCTTATGTCCTGAACATCTCCAACGCAAATTGCCAGAGGACTTGTGTATTTACGACCTTTGATCTCATAAATCCGGTTAACTGCTTCTACAGAGCTGCTTAAAACCAAAATATACAATCAACCCGTGAACTTACAGGGTCCAATGAAGGAAATGTGCATAAAACCAATATATACTGTCAGCCTAACTCCGCAATTGAGTAATAGAACCAAGTTTGTAACTCATATGCAGCTACATGTCTAAGTCATTTTTGAAAACCTGAAAAGGGTATCTGATCTTCCTTCAAGTTTTGCAGCTCCATTACAAGTCTATAATGAGCAGGCTTTTCCTTATTAATACTTGACTTGTCATCACTATAAGAAGTAAAGTTTCTATTCTCATTTTGAAGTGTATACCAATTTTAGGGGCCAACAGTTCAACCTGATAAACTACAAAATATCAACCAAAATGCTCCTCCTAAATGAATGTGATGATACCTACATTGGTTTTAATCCCAAGGGCTTAGAGTTAAAAATGCTACTCTGGTTGGGTTAAAATACAGAAATGGCAAAATTGTATCAGTATTAGTTCAACATTTCAGTTCTGAACCAGAAATTTTGTAAAACCGACAGATAATACTTTCAGCTGAAAAAGATGAAAACCATCGAACTTGATTTGTGAAAAAGCAAAAGTAAAGGTATATCAAGATGGTGTACGTTCATGAATCCAGTCTTTCTCTATGAACTCCAAATATATTGTAATCATGTCCTGAAAATAGACATTTGCAGAGTTTCTTATCAACTTATTAAATGTAAAATTCCATATCATTACCAACCAAAAAGAGAAAATGTCAATCAATTGGTCTAGAGAGGCTTGAAATTAGTCGAGAACACCATACAACAAGAAAGAAAATTGATCCCTCTTCATCTAGGTTCCCTGCAATGTTTTAGTACAAGAGTTACTCCTATAACTATATCAGATCAAAATGTTCCAAGCGACCAAACACACAGCATGCAAAAGAAACTAACTGAAAGAGTTGGGCATCAGATTTTTGGAGTTTAGAAGTTTTGGCCCATTTCCACAATCAGCAAGTAGAAATTCCCTCTTCAGTAATGCATGCAAAGAACTCTCTCAGAAACCAGAGAGAGCAACCTTCTCCAAACTTTTTCCTGAGAATCAGAATGGGTTTACGAGACCTAAAGTTTGGACACTCAGGCAGGTAGTAAAAAATAACCAAGGTAAAATCAAGGTCCAAATGCCAGATATCAAATAGTTATTCAACCTTTTTTTTAGATTATAAGTTTAAGCAAGCAAAGCAGAAAGAGAAAAGGATTACCCTGGATGTTAAGTCCATCCATATTCAAATAGACGATTTAGCTGATGTGCGGGGTATTTATGCAACAAAGAGAAAGAGCTTAGGTGCTTCCAAAGTAATTTTATTGTTATAAGGATACTCATCATGTTTCATCCCCTACATACCTGCTATATGCAGTGAAGCATGCTTCAACCCATAAATTTGCCCCGAAAATAAAATTTTTTGAGAACTTGACGAGAAAAGGAGTTGTAAAGAGTAAAGACAATATATTTTTGCACGCACGACAAACTTTCACCCAATTTTTGCACATTGATTCCAAATTTTGAACCATCAAACACAATGTTATTTTCTAGTTGTGCAACAAACCCAAAGCACTCATTTTGTAAACAAGTTTAACAAAGTGACAAAACCAAGCTACATGAAACCTAAAGCATCACTGGCCTCGTAAGCACTGGTAATGCATCCCATCACCGAAAGACATATCTAAACAATGCAAACTATCACTTGATTTCAGGTGAACTGGAATTACCAAAGATTATAGATACTCAAGAGATGGGACTCAACAACAAAATCCCAACCTCAGTCCCACCAGAGTAGAACACCATCCCTGTCCTTGGTCAATGCATATCCATATTCTGTAGACAGACAAATGAAATTGAATGCACGTACAATTTACTTATAGTAAATCTAATTCTAACTTGGAGTATATTGCTTGTTAGGCCATTGAAAATTATCAAACTTCGTATTGCCCCCGCAGACAAAATTAACCAGGAAATAAGAGAAGAAAGAAAGAAACTTTGACGACTAAAGGACTACAAAACTAAAATCCAAGAAGGGGCAATACCAAGCATCACAAGCAAACCCATAAAGCGTATCCGTCGGTACAGCAATGACCTTCCCAGCTTTAATGGCTTCAATTGCTTCTTCAGCATAATCCTCAGTTGCAGGACGCACCAAACCCATCTTACTCCCGACATTGCCATCGCATTTCTCCACACTCCAAGCCATCTTTTTCACACTAGCCCCTCTAAACCACCTCCGTTCTTGCAATAGACCCACGAAGCCAAACTTTTGCAACCCTGAAAAGACACAGACTTAACAAAACAACCTTTACACAAAGTAACATACATTAGAACCAAGAATCACAAAAGCATCAGTATAAGTGGAAAAGGAAGAGAAAGAGAGACCGACGATTAAGTGATGAAGAAGCACCTAATGAAGAGTGAAACAGAGAGCTGAAGAGTGGAACAGAGTGCGTTATTCTTGTAGGAGTGATGTTCATTAGTTGCTATTTTTCAACTGAATTTTGAGAGGTATAATACATGCACGGAGACAAAGTGGAGACGGGAGAATTAGAAGAGGGAATTCTGAGCCCTATTTTAATTTTTGGAATTTATATTCGTCTTCTATTAGTCTGTTATCCAAGAAGTTGGGGGAATAGAGAGGTATAGTTGGGTGGATTTTTCCCTTTTCTTCTTTTCTTCTCAAAGAAATACATAACCATCTCTAATCAAACCAACATCAGATCTCCTCTTCTTAAAACTTCTGTTTTCTAAATCATTGAAAAGACAAAATTTTGAAAAATTGTACTTTCAAAGTTCATATAACAATTCTATTTTCATCTTTATAATAAACAAAAATAAATTATAAATCACCTCACTGAAAAAGTTTTCATTTATTTTATAAGCTATATTATTATTTATAATTTAATCCAATCCTTTGAGACAGTTGGTAAATTGAGTTGATAAATTGTTAATTCTATATTTAAACTCTGCATGCAGTATCATATTAAAAAAACTGACCCTTCCTCCATTTAAGAGTTAAAATTCAATAAATCCAATCTAAACTAAATCCGAATTAATCTAGACAAGTAAAGATATCAAATGATTAAAAAAGGAAAACCTTTGCAGTTTCTATGTACTTCACGTGCACTTACAATTCAAGCAAGTAGAGTTGGTAGGCTACAGAATACTACCAGAATTGAGCCAACAATGAAGAAAACCAACTTAACAGTTGCAGTAAACCAAAAATTTCATATCAAAAGAGAGGAAAATTTTCAACTTGTATCGTAGTTGCACTAACTGCTTATAGCAAGAACGTTTGAGCCTTCATTCCAGTATCCAGAATGACATTGAACTACTACGTCCTCCCACTAGCCTATTATACAATACCTCTTCCTTATCAGAGTCTAATGTGTAGTTTAGTACTAATCATTCCGACTGAAGGTTTCTGGATCTTCCACTTGGGGTTGCTGAAGTTGAGGACCTACACGAGACGATGCAGCAGTTTGAGTCGTTTGAGGCCATCTGCCAGGGTGAAACAAGATTTGAGAATTCTGAAGAGGATCTATCAAGGCCTGCTGTCGCCTTCTCCATCTCAGAAACTCAACAAGAATTGAACTTCCAGTCATTGCAACTCCAAAACCCGTGAATGTGGAAAGAAGAATTGATAAAACTGCCTGCACCCGAACCTAGAAATTACAAGACAGAGAGAATAACTTAAGCACCTCAAAATCGCACCTTGGAATGATAAAAGAGAAGTGGAAAGACATATACCCTAACAGTTCTATACTGTAACTGTAAAGCAATATAAAGAAAGAAATAAGCAGAAGCTCGCTGTAGCATAAGCTTTCCACTGAAACTAAATACACATGATGCAATCTTTCGTGTTCTTTTCTAACTTGTCAGTTGATTAGTTCTAGAGTGGGATTGTTATTGGTTACCACTGTCATCTCATATGCTCTTTCTATTGTTTATAAAGTTAAGAGAAGAAATTTGGCCAAATGTAACTGATACCGATATCATGATCCAAGTTGAACCGTGTGAACTAGACCAGTATCTCACCCAAGATCCAAACGGCTGAATACAGATCCACTCATAGATTTAAAATGTACATGACACAAACTATGACACACTGTTTTCAGGTAATCAGAGAAAAGAAATAGAAATAGAAAAAAATGTGACATAAAAGATTGGTTGTATATTGAGAATACTACATTGACTCTGAACAACGACTCGAGTTCACTGACTTCCAGAACCAATTCTATCCTTCACTACAGTATGACTAAAGCATGACAGGTGTGGGTTCTTACCAAGGAGTAGAAAATATGTGCGAAGAGAACCACGAGAGCAAACTGAACAGAGGCATAAACCCAAATAAATCTTCTTTTCACTGCACAAGAAGTAAAAGTTAAGAAACTATAGTGGCAACCAAATAATATTACTTCACAGATTCCTGAATTTTAGAGAAAAGGTGACTTAGCAAAAATGCTGTTGAGGCTCGTATGATTTACTTATAAATATCTGGGGACTCTTCTTCAATGTGAATGAATAAGGAAAGAGATATATTGGCATTATAATTTAGAGGTCGAGCACAAATCAGAGTAACAAACATGAAGCCAACAAAAATTTGTGGTAACAAATTCTGACTATGAACCTCTTTAAACTGTGTAAATTAGCAATATTTGGCAATGGCACATCTTGAATTCTTCGCTTTAACACCAATGACCAACAAACCGAAACTTAAAAAGGAACTATAGAATCAAAGTAGATGCGTCCTTATACTTGAAACAGTAGATGCAAGCCGTGTAGATGTGTTCTTTTGGCAATAAGAAGCCATAGATCTAATATTTTTTAATTTGCAACTCAAAAATATTCACATCCGGAGTTTCTTTCCTTCTTTCTTTATAGAAGGATAAAGCATCTCAAGCTCCTCATTACAACCTTAAAAGTAACATACCCATAGTCGATGAGGTCATAGATGCAAGTAGACCAAGAACACATGAAAATGGAAGTGATATGGCAATTGCACCAGTACCCATTTTCCCAACCTGGCACATTAAAAAAATTTATAAGTCTAATGCCCACTAATTGATCTTAAGCTGATAAGAGAGCCAATTGTCTCACCAGAAGCTGCTCAAGAAAGCAAAAGTACGCAAGCATGCTGACAATGACAAGGATTGGGACTTCTTGCCAAACCCTGCATTAATACAACAGAGATTTAAGCAACAATAACCAAATGGATAAATTGATAGGTGTCATCATTATCACTCACTTCACAGATGCATGCGAGCATGGAAAAAGTAAGACAATTACAGGAAAGTTACAGTTAAATTTATATGTAGCACTGAAACTTGCAAAATATTTGATATCTGAAGCATAGGATATATGTTTATTGGATCCATCTGGCAAGTTCAGTATTAATCCTTTATTGCAGTTAATCTTGCCATCAATGCTTATCCTTCATGATTTCCACCATTATCTTAGGAGATGAAAATGATTGGAAATGTTATTTAGATTTAATTGTAAAAATCACACAATATATACTTCAGAGAGGACTGTATTACAATCAAAGTCCAACTGTACACTGTTGTTAACCTGATAACTAGCTATTAGCCAGCAAAAGTAAAAAAAGATATCTTACTGATGATCTCTCCCTAGAAACTGACTCCATCCAACCATTGGGCGCCATTTATAAGACGACCTTGGGGTGGGGGGGGGGGGAGGAGATTTTTAGCTGGATACAGTCGCCCCATATAAAAGTTTTCTGATAGTTCCCAAATATCCTCCCTCTTATTAATATCAGTACTTCTTACCATTTCAGCAATATTTTTCAACAACAATCACATGAAGTAACAAATAGAAGACAGTAAAGAAGTACCACAAAGAAACGATAATTAGCTCAAAAGAAGAAAACGGATCAGTTGGATTGTGTAAATTTCGGGGAGATGAGGGAATCAGTTCACTGCCTGACTCACATGACATGAGTTGGAAAGGATCAGCTAAGAATGAAGATAAATGACACCTAAAGGAGGGTCTATCAAGGATAATTCCAAGACCTGGAGCTTCCATGGAGAGAAGTGGAGGTGTAATTTGGCTTTCATAGAGAAGAAAATAGTGACTTGCCTGTATCCATTTATTTCCAAGTTCTGGACTCTACTTCCTCTAGTATTTCGGCAACGGACACTTTGCATCCTTAAAAGGGTGACCGGCAGGTTTTGGACCTCTTGTTTGCAAACATCACATGTCTTGTTACCTTTGATGCTAAACCATTTTATTGCACACTCTTGGTGGGCCAAAGCAAGTTCACCTTTGCAACTGCATTCCATTTTGAGCGTTTCTCCACCTTCGCACAATTCAACCAAGCAAATTCGACAAACAGCTTCTTCCTCTGGTATGTCTTGACCATCTTCTTCAGTATTTTCTGTGAAATGAATATAATATCAGCAGTCATCTGTACTGCTAGAATTCTTATGAACCCCTCATTTGATTATAAGACAGGTCTACAATAAAGCCAAAAAAAACACAATGCACATAATTCCAGCAATGTTTCCCTCCATAACTTTGACATTTGTAAGGAATAGTACGAACTGCTTAAAAGTTTTTGCCACTGATAGAAGATAAATGAGATATTGAACTGCCCTACGAAATGTAAATATGGTGAATATACCAAACTCTACAATTACAACTGTCGTATTATTTCTACCTATTTGGACAAGAAAATGTGGATGCCTACTGAAAATGTTGAAATAAAGAACCTGAAAGATGGTACCATTTGAATGTAAAATCCTGTATGAGATGTTTAATTCAAGAAGTTCTATTCAGTAGTTAATCATCTCTGAGGATGCAAAATCAAGAGAAGAAGACAAGATTACCAGTACTTCCTGTTGCCATTTTAGTTTCCATTGTTGAATCTCCATCCTTAGCCCGAGGAGTTGGAATTACTCTGAAAAACGTATCCATTTTCCTGATGTTTCTCTCTTTGTTGAGAACTGGAACAGAGAGTGATCGAGCCATGTGGCGTTGTGGCCCTTTTGTCTACAAAAAGAGCACAACTTACATTTAATGTTTATGTAACTAATATCAGGCCTAGTGCTTATATGGTGGTAATTATGAATATAATTGCCCTGTGCAGAACCTTACATCTAATGTCAGAGAGTTGCCATCACATAAAGACTCTGGATTTGAATGCGCAATTGGAGTAACAGGTAATGATGATGTCCTCTTCATACGAGGAGTAAAAATTTTTGAGATTGACCAGGACCTTGATATTGATGGCTTCTCTTGTGGTGTTGTAACTGAAGAACCTGAATCTGGATTCATGGTCTTATCTGCGTCCAAGTTAACCTGGTGATGCTTGAAACTCAATTTTGGCAGGAGATTCCTGATGGATGATTTTCCTCTGGATGAGGAGGGACCAGAAGAAGTATTTACTCTTGAATCAGAAGGGCTAGGTGTCAACAGGAAATTTACTCTTCTGGGAGTGGGAGTGGGAGTTGGCGTCGCAGGCATTTTTATTTGTACAAATTCTTGACAGGAGACATCCAGTGTTCTGGTTGGTATCTCCAGGAAAAGTTTTGGTTTTCTCCAATGTTTAACATGTGTAGCTTCTTCGGTTGAACCAGAGGAACTCTCAACCTAGAAAGCTAAAAGAATTAATTAGTGAACTTGTAAACTCCCTATGCGCTCTAAATTACCTTTAAGCAATTTTCATAAACAATAAATAACTCAAAAAAGAAAGAGGATAAACTAACATATATCAAAACATTCAAATCTTATCTTACGAATATGAACTCATTTGATAGTAGAAAAGATACCAATGCATGTTTTGCACATGAAATAGACATTGGATGACAGAGTTTTTAAGTATATACAAGAATCTAGCATGAGAAGAAGTAAAGTGAAAAGTTAAAAATCTAAAGCTGAAGTAACATTAAGAAGCATCCAGTATATCAGGTTCTACAATATATTATTTGCATCATTTCCTCAGACAGCAAGGAGACAATCTCCCACTCTCAGGTAATCATTGTTGCCAAGTACCGGCTCCAGCACACCAAAATGGGCAAGAAATCACAAAGGTGCTAAGAGTAAATCTTGATATTGGGGGCTGTAAATTATACAACT
Source organism: Rhazya stricta (assembly GCA_001752375.1). Lineage (NCBI taxonomy): Eukaryota > Viridiplantae > Streptophyta > Magnoliopsida > Gentianales > Apocynaceae > Rhazya > Rhazya stricta. Next base: position 1,815,832 of record MEJB01000004.1, on the reverse strand, counting down.
TATTAAGAACTGCTAAATTACAGTCTATTTAGTTTGATCAAGGAGCACCCCTCAGCTGCCATAGATCAATTGACCCATCTATATGTACTTCCATAAATCCTAAGAACAGTAGCTCCATAAAAGTTTCCTAGCATCTCAAGGTTACTTCTAAAACCTCAAGTAAATGAGTTGAGATAAACTGCATTAGTTCCGACCTTTTTAATAGGAAATCATTCAGCACTAGCAACAGATATCCCAATTAATATCTCCATTAGAAACTTTCGGATGCCGAGACTATCTTTCTAAGTGAGAAATGATTTCTACAAATACTCAAGTACTTCCCAAGAAATTCTCAATCTTATTCTACCACCACAAATTACAAATGTCCAAGAACAAGCAGAAAACAGCCTGAAAATTTTGCACCATAGGCATTACCAGAATCAAATCTTTGACCTAACTGGATATTAGTCGAGGTTGTGTCCGCCCGATAAATGGGAGCTCTCATGCTGAATTAGACAGCTCAGAAATTGCAATTCTTTTTTGAAAGAAAAAAAAAAAAAAATATGTCCGTCACCTTAATCCATAAATGCATAGCATGGAATGACAAAGCTCGATTGTTATAGTTCACAATGAAACTGAACCAATAAGGAAGGGTTTCTCAAACTACAAGAAACAAAGACAATTAGCTAATGCAAAGTAGGACTAGAATGCAGCAGTTGAGCGTGAAGAAGTAGTGACTTTGACGCAACAAGTCCTACAAACCAATCAGCCATCCGGGATGGAGTTTAGTTGCAGAAGAATAGTTATCCAGTACAACTGAACAGTAAAGAAGTAAAAATATCGTGCTCGGTGAGAAAGAGACTTTCAATACTGACGGTAGTACGAAATCGTCCCTCCTCTCCCGATCCCCGATTATAAAATGGAAACTACAGTGAGTAGAAAACAAAGACAAGCTTCAACTTTTTCAGTCACAAGCCAAGGGCGAAATATTTCAACTTGAATTCAAAAGTTGGTTTCAAGACTATTTGTAACGTTTCAAGCAAAGAACAAGAGGATTTTTGTTTCGACTCCAGAATCATAGCAAGCATGCAGAACAAGATAAACATAAAGTATGGAAAAAGAAAGAATTCATTTCTCAAATTTTGTCCAAGCCAAGAAACAAGGTCAGGACAAAGAAGAAGCAGACAAGAGGGAAAAGCAAAGAGCAAAAAGATCTCACCTTAGGCGGCATTTGAATAACAACTTCGCTTTGACTTGCAGATGCACGACTACTGCCATCGTGCATCTCAGTTATACTTCTGTTATTTTCCTCAGTATTCATCATCTCAAGAAATCAACCTCTGTGGCCGTACTTTTACTCCCAGAATCCTCAAAGAACGAGAAAGAATTGTGCAGGAACAGCACGAGAGAGAGAGTGAGAAAGAAAGAAAAAGATATARTGTACGTGATAGTGATATATTTTTGAGATGGGTGACTAAGGCAGGGTAACGGAGCTTTAATGAAGAGAATGAAGTTAGCTGGTTTGCTCGTTTACATTGAATGCGGTAATGGGATTCACTCASTGTTTACTCTCGTGAGGAGGGCTCTGCTCTCTGCTCTGGCCTACTCCGAAAGTGGATGCACACTTCACTCCTCACTAACTCTCAACTGCTGCAAAAGCYTGGCAAAGGGCAACCATGAAATCTTTAAATTACASCATARATATCCATGGAGATAACAATAAATTATTGAGACATGTCAATTTCATGGAAATCATAAAACGAAGATTGTATTTCTTTAAATCAAGAACTCAGTCAACTGATGAACACGTGTGATGCAATACCTACAAATCTACATTTTCTTTGTGGGAGTTGGGGGGAAAGGAAGTAACGGATTAATGTTTCCTACTGACTAACCACAAAACCGACACTGTAGAATCTGGTAGCCCTGGATTCGATCGGAATCTCAATGCTCTTCCAAGGTTTGAGCACTGTCTTTTCCCTTTGGATTTTCAGTCTAAATGATTCTCATTGCTACTACTCTGAAGTCGGGCATGGTGAGTGCTGAATTTACATGAATAGGATTTGGAGTCCAATTCAGGTATCTAAGATGTATAAAAATCTTATGTACAAATAATCTTATTTTTACTACGAATCATAATGATTAAAAGATTTATTTACTTGTAAGAAAATATAATTTTCTTTCGTTATAAAAGTTCAAATTTAATAATTTTAAAATCTATACAGAAATGTATCATATGATTATTTTCTTGCTTAGAAGTAGAGAATTGCTTCAAATCTTGACTAGATGATAGTTTCTTGTACAACCCAGTTATCCCTTTTGAATTTTCAGGATGTTTCATTGCTTCAAGCTTATTACAAACGGATTTGACCTATTTTTGSCTTGGATATACTAAAWGGTATTTACRCAAATGGAGCCATGAATTGAATCTTAATCAAATTGATCAAACAAGTCTATCRACCTTTAATTAGCTACGAGCTGAAATTTGAWAATTAGCTCTAACTTACAAACATYAAAAATCATCAAAAATTTTATTTCGTACGTAGAATATAATAATTTGATAATCTTATTCTTGATTTATTTTTTATTCATAATCAAGATTTAACATAAGGAATGCTTTTTTGCATTTTACTTTTGATATGTTTTTACCTTTACTCATGGATCGTAACTTTAGACCAACCTATTTCTTTGGCTAATATTTTACTTCCAATTATGCGTCTTCATAGTAATTAGGTATTTTCAGGTATACATCTTCAACAGAATTTGAATAACAAAGGCCGTGGAGTATAGCACAAAAAGGTAACACTGGGCTCCTTTAGCACCTTTTCTTCCGGCACAACTCAGAGCCTAATCTTGGATATGAGTATTGACCCTGTTGACGAAGGGATCCATGCCAAACAATTTGTCCAGTTAAAGTCGTAGAATAAAAATCAGACAGCTCCGATGATGATGGAGGATCATGTTTTCACAACAGTTGTCCAATTTTCATCGATAGCTTGAGTCTGAATAAAGGGTGACTAAACTTATTTTGATAAATTGTGTGTTTTCAAACCCCTAACCACAATTATGGAAAAGGAGAGTAGGCCAAAAGAAGTCCTTCTTGGGTCCAGATATTGCAATCTAATTCAAATGATGAAAGGACCAAATGAATACTAGAATTTGGTTGGTTATTGCACATTCAAGAACAATCAGCAATCTCTGAATTCTCCTTTCTTGCAAAAGTTGCAAAAACATCCATCTATTTCCAGATGCTTTCCTTTCTGGACCGCATGACAGTCACGCTGCGCCTAGTGTGGCCTTTCACATTCATGAGTGCTTCTTGATAGATAATAGAGATAGATAAAGCATGACTTTTACAATTATCTTTTGAATCATTTAATACATTCTCTATTACATTAATCAAAGGACGATGTATATATATACAGAAGTGAAATATATATACATGTTATAGATCAATTCAGAAACAATCTTTCGAATTATATTCAACAACATCAATAAGTAAATATTAATTTGAAAAGTTTCCGTAGACTTTATATTAAGATTATAAATAATAAAAAAACTTCTCTACAAAATATTTATTGAAGTAATAACTTTTTTAGTGAGTATTTATATGTTTTTAAATTTTAGTAATAAACACAAATAAATTTGGACATATATGAGAAAAATTTAAGACATGCCAAGAGTGTTGGGACGAGAGCCTCCAAATTTGCCTCTGATGCACGTCGTGCTGTGTATATGCTAAACTTGATAGTTAAACGAGAAAAGAAGAGTACAACAAAGGAAATGCTCAACCCAGAAATACCYAGGCACTTAGTGCAAAATATGAACTCAGATCAACTTGATGTAAGCTCCTGTTGATGAAGCTTATTATATAATCCCAGACTCATGGAAATGAGGTATAAAATCTTCTTGATGAGCTAAATTTGAACTGTTCTGAGAGGTGGGGTGAGAAGAAGAATTATTCTGTGTTTTATCTTTTTCTGAGAAAATGAAAGGAGTACAAGATTCTAAGGAAGGTTAGATGGTGGATAATTTTTCGTATATTTTACAAGTACACAGAATTTTCGATCCCCGAACCTTAACTTTTTTTTAAGTTATTTACTGTCTTTTATATCTCAATAAACCATAGTTCAGAGTACACAGATTTGAGAACCTCTTTTAGCTTTTGCTTTACATCCAGATGCTAAATACATCTAAAATTGTCACTCAGACAACATCACTTTTGCWTCTTGTCGAGAAGCATCAATTTCTTTGATAGATATTGCACAAAACTTTTGGGGTTGCGTGTTAAGATACATAAATAAATATATGAATCACTCACATCTTTTCGCCCACCCATTATATATGAACTTGGGATGATCTAGAAACAAGTAAATGACAACTGAGTTTGATTTACCAAGTCAAACAAATTCAACTACTCATAACAAGGGATGAAGTAAACAAGAAGATWAAAAAAGGGGCATTACGAAGATTGAACTTAAGCTCGATTGGTTAAAACGCTCCCTTAATGTATCCAACTTGAACAAATAAAAGTACCCAAAACCAAATTTCCTGCGTCTCTCCTGTTTGCCATTATGACAGAGAGGTGCTTAAAGTTACCATATGGGGACCGTGAGAAGGTGGCTCAATTTGAGCCAAACGGAAAAATAACATTCTTATGAGACGTTTRTGAGGACTTGAAATATTTATTTAATTTTCATCGGTTGAACCATAATATTYGGATCATACAAATGTTTTAGAAATTTGAAAGGCAGTGTATGATCAAGAATATTCATATAGATGCACAGACAGATACCGTAGTTCTGATATAAGAATTGCGTCATCAAACTCACCTCGACTATTAGCCCAGAGCGATCTTTTCAGATCCCAGGAAAACTTAGCCTACTAGCTCGGTTTCAAATTAAAGTAGGAAACTTTCTAATATGCCCAGTTCAGCGGGAGAATCATTATTTGAAACAAAKTAATGGCTTTTACAAAAGAAAAGGAACACTAATTGATGCCCAGAAAAGACGCACATGAGAAATCCCAGTAATGGACTTATCAGAGCCTGTTAGGTCACAAAATGCACAGGCACAGGAAAAGTTTACAGAGAGAGAAGAAAAAGCAAAAGGTATAGAGAGAATAATTGACGACCATGGTAGKAGTCAGGTCGAACTTTTAGAGCTAAAAGCAAAAGGTAGGCTAGACTAGATATGTGAGATTAACAAGTTAACCRAAAAGTTCACTAGCTTCTTTTCGTTCCTCCAAGAAAACTATTAAACAATGATTAGGACCAGATAAGAAACAGTCATCACCCATAATCAATTATCTATAATGGCTGCCCTAACGAAACTGGGATATGTTGGTAGACAGATCCAGATATGTTGTTCAAAGATGTCCTGGAAATACTAACCAAGAGCAGAAAGTTCTCTTCTTTTSTAGTTCTGAGACTCAAATTGATTGATCTTTTAAATGATTAGCAAATCCTGAAGTATGGTCCCCCAGACTAAATCAATGGGAGCTGCACTGCATCTGATGATTGCCATAGACTGGCAAGGTATCTTTCCTTCACGTTTTACTTGGTAATGCTTAGTACCAACATAATAGAAACTCAACACACACACACACACACACACACACACCAAAAGAAAGAAAGAAAAAGAGAAAAAGAGTGATGCTAGAGGCCATGATAGAAAAGTGAAAAATGATCCTACTGCCATTTATAAAAGTTATTATGAAGAGGAAGAATTCAGATAGCAGCAAAGTAATCGGAGTCAATGAGGGAAAGAAGCAAAAACCAAAGAAAGCCTTGAGGTTTATCCTAAAACAAGGGCCTAGTATATGTATCCAGCCAATAATGCTGGTATACAGTACAGACAAATTAGAGTGAATTATTTGCTACAGATTTTAAGTATAGAGGTAAACTACAGTACATTTGATGTTTGGGTCGTGCAACCTGGCAATGAATGTCCATGCATGTGGCGCGTGGGGTTACCTATAAATTCAAAAAGAGCAAAACTTCAATGTTCAATATAACTGAGGAGAAAGTGGATCGCAGCTTTGGGTATCCATCGCAATTATGTGAGATGAGGTCTACAAAGACCCAACCTGGCGTAGAATAAACCCAACAAACCATACATACCCACAGAAACTAACATTTTTCTATCAAGTCATGAGAAATTAAACTTTGGCTAGAAGTGCACCAAAAGAAAGAAGTAACAGAACATTCGAACACGAGCCACAAATTGAATATATTTTCATTTTAACGGAAGCATCTTTATTGGAGACAACTGTTACAGTTGTCCTGGGGGAAAAAGCAAGGGACATATGGAACTAGCAAGAGAAAATTCCCATTCCAGTAAATTACGATGTAAGTGTTCTACCTACTCTCACTTAATGGCTCAAAAATATTTCTAAGTCGAAATTTTGGGGAGAAAAAAAAACATTAACCAACAAATTATTTCTAGAAACCAGGAAACATAGTTACCGTTCCAGAAGCATCACTAATTCACAATGTGGAGTGTGTGGGAAAAGGTCAACAGCCATTGCTTTGATAGGTTTAAAGGGCTCAGAGTTGGGCATGGATTTTGCCCTGTGACGAGCCAGGCCTGCGCTGCTCATATTTCTCCAGCCCCAGTTGTTCTTCTGACGCCCTTTCTCAGTTTTATCAGCCGATGGAGTGCACAGCTCAATAGCATTTGCCACCAAACTATCTGGATTGCACGAAATGTATCTGAAAAAAACCAAATTGGATCAAAATTCAAATGTTCGATATGCAGAACAATGTTATCTTGAACAATAAGAGAATCTTACACAAGCCTCCTCAACATTGGATGAGTCCTCAGAACTTTGGTTACCTGAGAGAAAATAAGAATCATTGTAAATAAACTGGTATCAGTCAACTAAAAGGAAATAATTCAAAAAGAAAAGCCAAGAGTATAAGCCCAAAGGGCTTGAACTGAAGATGCAGCTTATTTAATTGGAATGGTCTCATCAGATGGGGCTTGGAGCTTGGGGCTTGGGCCATGGAAAGGATGAGAAATGTTGGTCTGGGAAATATTTACCCAGCAGTAACAAACAGCAGATGTATATAGTTTCCAAAAGTAACCAGTGGCAGCAAAGAGACTTAAATAACAGACAACTCTCCTCTTACTCAATTTAGAAGATTGAGGCACTCTGCAATAGCAATGCACTAGAAACTTGTATGAAAAAGAAAGATCAAACAAGAATTGTCCAGACCAAATTGGTTCTCTACTAAAAATATGTAACAGTCGGATGAAGCCAAGAAGCAGTAACTATATCAACTACCTTCAAAATGAAATGAATTGGTATTAATGTACTCCAAGCACTGGTTGATGTGTTAGAACATAAGGGTTATGTGACTTACTGTAGGATGAAGACCAACACGTGGAGGATCCACAATGGCAACAATATTCTTAAACTGCTGCGATGAGGTGGTGTTGCTCTCAGAGGTTGAATACAGTTGGCTTTCCACATCTGTACTTCCATTCTCCAAAGATCGAAATTCTTGCTGACCATTTAGTTGCTCATCTGAGCTTTCTTCAGGTTCTATGGCATCTTCAGTAGAATCTAACTTTCCTTCAGGTTCTCCAGCATCTTCAGCAGAATCTAGCTTTCCTTCAGGTTCTCCCGCATCTTCAGCAGAATCTAGCTTTCTTTCACGTTCTCCGGGATCTTCAGCAGAATCTTGCTTTCCTTCAGAAATTTCGACGTCTTTTTGGTCCTTTTGCAATTGTGAAATTTCCTCTTGCTTCGGAGGCAAAGTCAGGTACTCTTTCAGTAGAGACCCTATAACGTCCTCGGCCTGAAACCACACATTGAAGCTATTTCACCATAAATTGAGATAAAGCACTTAAATATATGACTATGAGACGACAGTCTAAAAAACTACTAACCATGAGGGGACAGTCTAAAAAACTACAAACCATGAGGGGACAGTCTAAAAAACTACAAACCATAAGAGAACAGTTAAAAAAAAAAAAAACTACTAACCAACTCAGCTTTTCGGACAGATTATGACAGTTAAACTAAGTCAGGCAAGATCTGAAGTAGAACTACTACATTACAGAAAAATTAGCACCAATATACTTAGGATCTACCTATAACATGAACAAAACATGTCAGAGATAACTAAAGAAACAAATTGGACAAATAATATACAGGTCAAGAAAAAAAAAATACTCCCACTGTTCCGAATTTATCTACATTTGAAATGGCATACATATTTAGAAGCGCACTGGACTCGTTAGTGTTTTTAATTTTCTTTTTTCAACTTACTCTTAGCAATTTATTATCATACCATCACAAAAAGAGTTTCAGATGCTTTTCTCTTTCAAGTGAGTGTAGAGGAAGAAACTTATATTGGAAACTTGATTCATCAAAGGAAGTGGACAATACTTTCGAACATCACAAAAAATACTGAGGTGTTCATTGTAGAAACTGCAGGGAGTATATACACATAAATAAAGGTTAGAAAGAACAATTATTTCAAAAGGATATGCACTTGTACATGGACAAATATTCAACTAAAGATCGAGAAAATTATTCCCAATTTCACATAAAATCTGTCAATCACTGAAATAGAGTATTCAGAATTATCCCCTCCCATATATCAAGAGAAAAATAATGGATACAATGAATCATCAAAAAATTGAAAAAAGAAATGCCTACATTTAACTGATTCTATTTGGAGTACTGGCAAGTACCAACAGCAACTAAGCTGCCAGAACTGCATAAAAATTGAGCTGAGAATACTTTTGAGCTATTATTGCTGAACTAACTGGCAGAAAACAAATTATGACTATGCACAAAACCTAAAAGAGAAGAGATTGGAAGTAAGGAAATGAACCAAACCAACCTTTGCACAGATAAACCTGCAGTTTCTTACACCATTAATTTCGGCATTCCTCTGAGCATCTAAAACTGCAGAAGCATTCATTTCGATSCCAACAACCTAAAAATAATTAAGGCCAGAAGAACTGAAGTCAAGATGACTGAAAACATGCATGGTACAATCAACGAGTGAGAGGTCAAATATGCATCATATAACAAGTATGCCTCCCTTTCAGCTTCTGAATCACACACTATCACATATATCAGTTGTTATACTGCAAAGTGCATACAATTGAAAACAACACAATCAAACACTCAAAATGGACCGGTGAGACTTACCATACCAACACGATGAGCTAAAGTGAGGCCTATCGTTCCTGTCCCACAGCAAATATCGAAAAGCAAAGTGTCAGGACCCAAACCAGCCCAGTCCCCAGCAAGCGCATACAACTTCTCAGCTGCAAGGGTGTTAACCTGCAATATATCTAAAACTTGAGGAAGTAGCAGCTAGAGAATTCATCCCGCTTGAAATTTTTGTTTCCCTTCCTCTCTCTTGCTTTCCTTTCAGATGTGCCAGAAAGGGGGGGGGGATGTGTTGAGATTAATTGATGGAAACAAAAATGAAAATCTAACCTGAAAGAAGGCAGTTGGAGATATTGAGAAGCGGAGATTACTTATGTAATCATGGATTCTACCTTCAATAGCACAAGTAGCACCTKGTTCTAAATTGCTACCTTCCTTTGGAATGGGAAGGGAGCGCAGAGGAGCATCTGCTGGTGCTGCATTTGATATTCCTGTGTGATCCTGTATGAAAACAGCAATCAAATAGTTTATAACTGAAGCCCCATTTTTAATATGAGAGCAGTTATAAAAGTTTCATTTCTTCCTTTGAGGTAACCATTTTGGGAGCACCATGAACCAGGTACACCATTGAGCGAGAGATCAGTTCAAGTTTGCTAAGAAGATTTGATTACATTCTCCTAGGCTCTCCTATGGTCATTACCAAGATAAGATAAGAATCCACCAAGCACAGCTCGCACAGGGTTTCCTCAACCATATGACCCAAGCTCCCAAAGAAAAACAAACTTCACTCTTGCATTTTGGAGACAAATCTAACCTATCAGAAGACCAAGGATTTTACATACCCATAGGTCATCTTAGGAGTTATTTATTTGAACAGGAACGTTAGTCAACATGAAAAAGTCCTTAGACAAATCAAACCTATCAACAAGAATTACGGAACAAGATGGAACAAATGTAAGTCAACATGAAAAAGTCCTTAGACAACGAAATAAGCCGGTGATACAGAGATCAAATTTTCTCTTAGAAATCACATATTCATATTGTATATTGATGTTATTTAACTTTCTCAGACAAAATGGGGTACAAGAAAGCTAAAGTGCTTAAGGAAAATTATAACAACTTTTGATGCAAATCCATATCAAGTGAAATATTGATTGCCATCCTTAGTAGTCAAGTCATATATAGTTTAGCATACAACTAAGAACCCAAAAGCTTCTTGCTTAAAGCCTGGAACTTCGTTACCTGAATAACCAATGCTGTCAGAGGTAAAGACGGAGATTCTGCAGTAGCTCCTGCAGAAAATGCTTGTGACAATCTTTGAAGTTCATCATTTACTAGTTTATCATCCAATCCCGCAGTGCAAACCTGTGTAAACAATTACACAAGAAAAGAAAAACTTTAGAAAGTATGAACCATGAGCCAAAGGCTCAAGATCGATATCTAAACCCTGTATTAACACCATAGTAGTGGAAATATGTCCAGATTTCACTTTTCATAAAATGCAGAATTTTACAGTATACCAGAACAAGGATATTCCTACTTAGATTTCCATGTAAGCTATTAACACCAGATTTTACTAAATGACACGCAATAGAGACGATATTGAATTAGAAGACCAGGTTATAAAAGGCAAATACCTGAACCATGAGCATGACCTCTGAAACAGTCAGCTCAGAAACTTCAGCGCTTTTACCTGGCATCCTACCTTCTCGAACCTAATGATGCATACATAAGAAGAAAATCATCAGTCAATAAAACAAACTTTTCCTTTTCAGATTAACCACCTACATCCCTTATGCTCTCAGTGGTAGTTCAGGTTAACAGTTAAAAATTTAAACTGCTTAGCCCAACTATGTAGACTATACTAAAAGAGACTGAACATGCAGCAAGGCAGCGTAAACATACCGTTAGTTGACGCCAGAATCCAGTATTATTCGACCGGTTCCAAATGGGTAAGCTTGAATTTTGTAAAAATTCTTGAAAAGTTGAAGCATATCTGCAAGAAATTCTAGAAACATTTGGGCAGTCCCTAGGTTCCTCCACAGCTGTCACACCCTCCCTGAGATATATAGCCAACTCCTTATTATAAGCATTTGACAATCATCAATATTAGTATTTAAATGAGGAAATTATCATAACCTATATGACCTGAAATTACCCAGCAGAAACCCAACAGTTGGTTTTCCTTGTAGAGAGTATCCCACGGAGAACTCGCACTTGTTACGGTATCCGTTTACAAGAGGTGACTCAAGTATTCCCTCTAGCTTGCAAGGAAGACCACCTGCACATTTATAATGGAGAAAGGATATAAGACAAACAATTGCACTTTGTCATAAGAGAAACTATCATTCTGTCCTAGTTTCACAAACAAGTTTAAAAGAAAAACTAAAAATTAGCAATTGCTGTTCTTATATTCTCAGACTTATAGTATCAGCACCTATTTCTCTTGATTCGAGAACCCATTGTGGAAGTGGAACACCATTGGGACAAGCTTTACGTGRGTTTCGAGTCTACGAGAAGAAAGAAAAGAACAGAGGGTTAAATTTTATAAAAATCAACAGGTAAACTGAAATTAAAGGAGAAACCAGAAAAGAAGAAGAAAAGGATAAGATAGTCTAACTAGTCTTTTGAGGGTTTGCATAAGAGACTTTTTCTTGTGTTCTAGCTGATCAGGATAGGGCAWATGAGCAAGTGGAGTTACTACATCACGGACACTTCTGCTACTTAAATCTGAACTCTTGGGGATTGAATTGTCATCCACTGGTTCACCATCCTCCAAATTGTTCGAAGKTTCATGAATATTAGAGCTCTGACTAACTGAAGCTGTCTCTCCACCTAGCTGGGTGATGCTTGGAGCAGGGGATGAAGCCACTTTATCTTTCTTCTCAAATGGTCGAGGAATAAGATCTGCAATCTTCAAAGTCTTGTTCCCAACAGACTTTCCTTCTAATTCCTGTCATATTGAAATTTCAGAATTCTCAAGGTAAGAATCATGTTTGACAACAATCGTCTTCAATCTCTAAGAAACAAGGGGTACCTCTGATGCACTCTTCACTTGTACTGCACTCTCAAAACTCACAAATCCTACAACCATTCCTTTCTTCTTTTTTGCTGATCTGAAGATAATTCCCTGGAAAATTTAAACATTTAAAACAACCATAAAATCATAAAGCTGGGGCTCTTGAACTCCCTTCAAGGATAGTGAATCCTTTGACAGAACTTTGAAAAAGAAAGACATGCTATAAACAGGAAATTTCCCTCTTAAGACTATTTTATGGAAACTTCAAAAAACAATCAGTTCCAGCAAATCTAAGACAAAATTAATGTTGAGGTAACATCTACCGGACGCGAAGTGCTATGTCAACTCCTTACTTAATTCGTCCGTTCTATTATAAGAAGAAACTCTCATTTTCTCTAACGGCAAGTTGGACACCAAATTTTGATACAATATTTCCGTCAGAAGCAATGTAGTCCATGAGAGGGCTACCAACCACCCACTCCCCTCCCGAACCTCACTACCAATCACTGATCACCCTGCTATTTCCCTATGTGCAAGAATATACATGCACCACAAATGTTAATTTTCTTCAAAGTTACCAATCACCTATCACCCACTATTTCCCGATGTGCAGGAATATACATGCACCACAAATGTTAGTTTTCTTCAAAGGCATGAGTCAACCACTCCGTAGAGATTATGTACTTGGTATGAAAGTTCATAAATCTTGCACCTGAACTTGTATGCAATGAAAACATATGTTTCAATAGCCATTGCTGGACTAGTTTATCTCTATATAACTTTTATCAGCTRCTGTCTGATTAGCCAGAYGTCAGATAAAGGTTCTAGACTAGCGTAGTTTTACATTTTCTTGATTCAGTAAGTTTCTATTTTCTCAACCATGATGTTGATAATGTATGTTTATTAGGTCAGTCACATCACTCATAAGCAACCGCCGCACCCCTTTGTCATCCCATTGGCATGTATAACAAAAATAGATATAACGATGCATCTGCTTACTCATTCCTCCAGGAAAATTTCAGAAAGAAAAGGAAAGTAAGGCTTCTTCTTCTATCTTTTTCATCATAATAAGGATCCTTTCAATACATCCTTCCAACTCATTTTAAAGATTTGCTACCTAGTTTTACAGCCCTCCAAGAAGAACTCATAGTCCTTTCCCTACTCTTCCATTAGTACATCCTATTAGACTGTAACACAAATAACTACACCAAGATAAAAATCTAAGAAATAAGTTGATCACAAAAAATCTAAACATGTTTACTACAATATGAAGAAAGTAGTCAAAAGTTTAATATTTAGATGCAAGATCAGGCCTTGAAGACTGAATTATAGCCAACAAAGTCTTTTATTTTCAAGAAATAAAGGAGGACCAGGTGAAGAGAGCAGTAAAAAAATTATAACAAGATATTTAAATTTTAATAAATTACAATATTTTATTAGGAGAAAATACTCAAAAATAGCAAAAGTATGAAACGTGAATTTCTGATCAACAGAATTATGTCATCGTCAGTTTCTGGCTGAATGGCACTGATAAGTCAGACAACTGGGAGAATCCTCCAAAGTAGTTTATTAGCCATTCAATTCCTCTGTAATTCCGATCTTCAGATGCACAGGCAATGACCCTGGGTCTTGATCGTCATATCCTTCAAACTGGAGTTTGGTGACTGCTATTTTTTGGAGAACGCCCCATTGTAATCTTATATGTCACCATACAAACACAGAAAGCAGTGCACTCACTAAAGAGCCATGGCCACAACTCCATTTTGCATGGCTCCAAAAGTTRAGCATTTTCAGCCCCTAAACGTCACCTTCAGTCATCCAATACTCCCATCAACACCCCAGATGTCATAGTTCAACAAGATTCAATTTTCTTTAAGAGTTAAATGCACTTCACCATCAAAAKCAAAGCAAATACAAATTTCCTAAATTTACACTTTAGAATCTTAAACTTAATGAGCATACAAACAGAGAACTACAACGCATTTCTTATTTCATGCAATGCATTGACAACGCCAGAATTCACTCGAGGATGTTACCTGACTTGCAAGGTCTCAACCAAATATCACAAAAGGTAGCAAACTCATTCGGGAAACAAACTGAAAAAGAGAAGGAAATAAGAACTCACATTTTCATTGAGAAAAGACCTTAAATTATCTGAAGCCCATCTCATGGGAAGATTCACCAAGCACTTTGTCAACCCAGCCTCCACCGCAGAAGAACCGCCATCCTCCCCTTCAGCAAAAACCTCCGTCATCATGATACCATCTCCGCCATTTGCCGCCTCCTTCACACTCTCACTACCCTCCTCATCCTTTCTTGCCATCTTCCTGACCCGCTCGGAGGTGGGGTCCCACGTATTGTCGGGTCGAATCCGGAGCTCCGTCTCTCCGTGTGCATATCGGCACGTTTCTCCATGACTACACGATCCATTCGATCGCCTAAAGTAGGAACAGAGGCTGGTCTTCCACAACGGATGCTGTTTCTTGTCCGGGGTCAGGCTAGGCTCCGGGTCGTCTTCGCGCTTTCTCTTTTCGGTAGTTGGCTCAATCTCGGCAGCAGATTGAGATGGGAGTGCGGAAGACTCCGGCGGGTTAAATGAATCGTTGCCGTCCATTGAGGGGTTTAGGATTTCTGTTGGTGCAGTAGCGGCCATTGTCGTGATCCGTGAACTAAAACAGTTACTTCGGACTACAAAGTAGCAGTTTGAGTTCAGTTGGGTTAGCGGGTTTAGAGGGAAGTACGTTTCGAAGCTGAACGCTGGTTTGAACGTTAGCCAGTTGGGCCATTTGGGCTCCTACTCGAGGCTTCCGATGAGTAATGTTTTGGAACAAATTGCTGTTTTTATTCTGGAAGCCCAATACCCGAAAGCTTTAGTCCCTTCTTATGATTAGCATTAGCACATAAATTCTATTACTCACTCCTTAATTAGTATGAGTAACCTGATACTATTTACTGTATAATTTTCAAATAATCTCCTCAATTTTTGTGTCATGTCAAATGTACACATTTAATCTCCTTAAAGTAGTAGTGACAGTAATCAACGGTTAAAGGTAAAGACCAAGTGCATTTTGTAAAATTCCAAATCAAATCAAAATAGAATTTCATAAAACTGATTTGGTTTAATTCGATTTGATTCCATTTCATCTATTTATATTTTTTTCTTTTTAATTTTTAATTGATCGATCATCTTATATTCCGAATATTTGATCMTTGACATACTCTAAAAAACGAAGGTAGTATTAAGTTTTTTACTATCTAAACAAATAATCGTTGGGATTAAAATTTTCCTTTTATCCCTTTCATGCATCCCAACATTTGTGAAATTCTATAATTTCCTTAAAAGGGAAATTAGATTTTCGGAAAACTCTTTTATAATTTTTGTATTTTGCCACTAGGCCAAGTTTTCGATATCATATCTTAAAAAAAAAGGAAATTCATAGATTTCTGATTCCATTCTAGATTGAAATAAACCGGTTGCACAAATTCGGCATCATTGTATAGCACACCCTACCCCCCAATTCAGTCCTTTGTGCTTGCCGTCACTTCTGGAACCATTACCTCCGGCTGTAAACCAAACATTATGAGTTATGACGYCGAGTCAAGATTCAATTTTTCTGGACCTTGTGGTCAAACAATAATCAATTTATGTGCCTCCCACCTATACGATTAATTGACTCGAGATGAAGTGATAGATATCTTGGAGTTAATTAATTCTTATTTATAAAGGATAAAATAATATAAATTATATTTTATTTAATTTAATTGGTTAAATGTTGTTATACATTAATATTTTATCAAGTTAAAATATTTTAAATTAAGTATTTGTAAAGTTAAATATTTTAAAGTAATATTTGAATACAAGGTTAAATATGAGGTAGAAACAAGAAACGAAAACTAGTTAAATATGAGATTTTTTTTGAGAATTAGGAAAGGATATGAGGTTAGACTAGTTAATTAACAAAAAAGTTATCATCGGCTTTCTTTAATAGCAGCTAAAAGCACTTTCAATGATAATAGATAAGTGTTACCAAACACTTATAAAGCTGCCTTTGACTCAAAAAGTGTCATTGCGGTTGAGGAGAGCAACCCTAAACGCACCCTAAATAGATAAAATCATTCTTCTTCAAGCATAATCGCCGATACAATTTACCATTTGGTATGATTTTTGTGTTAACTTATACTCCTTTTATTTTTTAAAGTACGTTATATTATGTTTTTTTATTTTTTAAGAAAATATATTTTTAAAAAAATGTATATCATGTTCCACTTATGAAAACGCTATCAAATACTTATTCTATTTTTTAAAGTATGTCATAATTTTTTTTTTCATTTTAAAGTATGTCGCATTCCAACTTTCTAGAGAGAATAATTTTATTTTGACATGTTTAGCCTTATTTAGTTTTCAAACTAACATCATGAGACAACATCCTTTCTCTCATGTAATTAATTATCTTATTTTTCAATGTAAGGTAAGAATGATACTTTACTAATAATTTAAGATCAATTTATACATTTCTTGGTCGGTGTATTTTAACCTTAAAAAAAATGAAGGAATATATTTTTCCATCTTCATCCTTATTTAATTTTCAAGCAAACACATAAGTCAACCTATTTTCTCTAATATATTTAATTATCTTCTTTTCAAATGTAAAAATAAATATGTCACTTTAATAGCAATCTTAGATAAATTTATTTTTTTCTTAATTAGTGTGTTTTATCCTATTATGATATGCTTTTAAAAACGGAGGGAGGAATAGTAAATCACTTGAGAGGGAAGGACTTTCTCCGGAATATAAATCACTTTATATTTATAAAAAAATCAATATTAACTCTCTCTCTATATATATATATATATACCTTGAAACTAATCTTATCTGACTGTATTTAGTATTCTTTTTGACTTTGTACATTTTTTTAGGAAATAGTTTGTTCTTTTTTTTCTTATAAATTTCTTAAAGTAAAAAGTTTATTTCGGTTTGTCTTTATTACTTTTTAAAATAATTTTAAACTTAAAAAAATTAAAAATATATTTTTAGAAAATCAAACCGACGATACAAGGTAGAAAATGCTTATTGATGATATTGAGAAAATAAACTTGTTTATCTTTTTAAATCGTTTTCTTAAAYTATTTTTTAGCAATTAAAAAAAATCATAAATTTACGAAAACAAGCCTTTACAAGGTAGAAGGAAAAGGGCAGGTTTGTTTCTCCAAATAAATTACGGACACTACCTTTTTTTAGTTACAACTAAWAAAACGTGGAAATGAATAGTATATTTATTTAATTTAAGCAATCACTTTGGATTTTGTCATTTTCTTTCTTGTCCTTCTAGAAAGACAATAATTTTAAAATTTCTTTTTCCTCGCTAAATCCCGAGTTGCAACGGGAAAGCAATCACACCACATCACATGATACTATGATCGCTAAAGGGAACTTCGGATTTCAATAATTGGCCCCACCATGAAAGAACCTTTTAGGAGAATAATCATCAATATACTTCAAATAAGTAAATACTCCTAATTACAAAAAAAAAAAAAGCTTAATGAATTAAATTTATTTTAATTAAGAGGATAAAATAAGTAAATATATTTATTTTTTATAGCTTTACTTTTTATTTATTATGCATTGTTTTGTGAATTAATAATAATAATATTTTGAATTTTTTAAACTCTCAATTACTTTTAATTTACTCTATTCTGAAATAATTTATATATGTAACCTATTCGTTTCAGCTCATATGACTAATTATACCTCTAAACCTCTCCCTCTCCTCTGTACAATTTTGACCTAAATTGATTGGATCTCATTTTCGACAATAATGACATACGTTATATATAGGATTCATTCAAAATTGATTTCACAATAAGAACAATTCAATCGTTTTGATATGATAAAAATATTAATATAATTTGTAAACGAACAATTAAATTAAAGTAATGCCTCATGTTAGACATTTATTTGGATGTCATTTTGAAAGAAAGTTTTAGGTCAAAACTTTGAAGGGAGTAAAATGACAAGAAAGCTACCCATTATTATAAGCATATTTTTTCCATAAATACTATATTATTTTTGTCATTTTCGTTATAAAATTTAACACTAATTTTATCTTTCAATAAGAATTAACTCAATATTTAATCCTTTAGCTATCCTTTGGAAATTTGTTCTTTTTATTTGCAGCTCGATTTCTATGTCGGTGCAAGTAGAAGCATTGATTTAAATTTATTATAATGTAGTAGTATTAATTTATAGGAAGAAGCAGAAAATGTGGTTGGAAATTGGAGTTTTTGTATAATATTGTATTCTCGTGAGTACAATAATTGGCAATTCGACATACAACAACAAGTTGTGCAGAACTTTTAATTGGTGATTGGCGTTCGTCCCCAAAAATGGGTTCCACAATATGCCAACTACAATGACAACTATCAATGGCGCCGGTTTTATTTTTTATTTTTTAAGTTTATATTTTTTATTTCCCTACTATTTAGATTCTTTTTTAAGTATTAAAGGGATCAAAACCAATTTTTTTATATTAACATATTTCTATCTTGAATCGTCTCAAAATTAATGCGAACTTAAATATAGTCAAATGTTTTTTTTAATACTGCTTTAAAGTCATTTTAATATTATTATTTTTGACAGTTTCCATGTATTGTAATAATTTTTTAATTTATTACTCTTTCTATTTTTGTTTTTAAATACGTCATAATGTTTTTTAAAATATATCAATTTTAATTTACTAAGATATTATTAAGTACATCCATATTCTTATTTAATTTTTAAATCTAATGTCTTAATCAAGATCTTTTATCTTTCTTCAAGATGGATTGACACCGATGTCACTCTAAATCTAAAAGATAGAAGAATTGAAATACCTTGGATTGACGATATTTTTCGTATATGCTCCTATTTGAATTAGAGATGGCGAAATTCCATCTCGTTTGATACCAATAAACCCCCATTCCCTCTTCAAACCCGATAATCTTTCATTTTTCACTATGCAAATGTATCCGGACGACAAATGGTCATTTAAGCTTCCACCTTATAATTTTGCGAATTAATATAGGTCCATTCCAAAGGTAAAAAAAAAAAAAATAGTTCTCTTGTTTTTAAATACAAAGATAAAGATATTATTAGATAATAATTTCAAATTAATATTTTATTCTATTATGATATATATCAAAATTGATTTTTATGTCTTTTTTGAGGGATTTTATTTATTTATGTTGAGGATGAAAATAGGAGATATATTAGGATAAATATGACTGGTGTTTTGTATTATCTTTTTATTCAATTTTAATTGGATGGTAAATGTTGGATGTGCATGATAAGATAGCTAAAATTTAACTAGTTCATAATTTAATGTATAAATCCTTCCTCAAACTTTCAATATTATCCTTTTATGTCAAAAAATTGAAATCAAATAAGTTGTATTTATCATATTTTTAATTGAAACTTGTCTATCTGAATTGAGAGTAAAGATGCAAAATAAGAGTTCGATTTGATTACAATATTAAAAAAAAAAGTTTACATCATGAAAATTTAAATGTATTATCGTACTTAAGAATATTATTAATCATAAATATTATTCTTAATATAAAATTTAAAACTCGAAGAAATGACATTTACATTATAACAAACCAAATTTCTTCCTTGCAACCTTAAAACAAAATGACAATTAAAATATAATTGAATGAATTATTGCATTTTAGCTGCGTGGTCAACCATAATCTAATTTGTTTATGCAAGAACATTAATACTATGTTATAGGAACGCGGTCGATTGTTTGTTGACATAGTAATTAGTAATGTTTTAGAAAATAAAGTAAATTTAGTAATCATGGTCTAAAATTAATTAATAAGAGAATTTTATATTAAAGAGCGGAAAATAGTAACAATATTAAGAAATACATGTAAATACCTAATTACTAATAATTTAGATAAAAATAATTTTCTAATACTATTTTTTATCTAAAGTCTCCTCAACAATATATTAATGGGGCTCTCGATATTGTAATATACTTTCCTGCCACACTTCACTTTTCCATTACAACAACGCCAATAGAGCTACACATTCTCGATCGCTAATAAGATCACTACATGTATATATTCTTAATTCCTCTAATATATTTTTTATTTTAAAAAATATATTATATAAATATCATACTTTAATTGGTATTGTAAAGGAGTGGGGCAGGAAAATATTATAAAAGATCTAGGGCCATGACAATGTATACACATATTTTAAGTTAAAAAGTTAAAAAATATATACTCATCCTCTTCTTATTAATATTTAAAAAATATGTAATAAAAAATTATATCAAAAGATCTTGATAGACATTTTTGCCCTCTCATAMTTGGGTAATGGAGGGAGAGGGGGAGACAGCTGTACGTACTCGGCTACGGGATGTAGCATCTCTATTATTAATAGCAGTGTCGTTTCTGTTATTGGACAAGCTGGGCGACGCAATCACATGTTAACTCACATCTCTCTT
>MEJB01000004.1:1734111-1794584 GCA_001752375.1 Rhazya stricta | reverse complement strand
CTCTCGTTGCTCACGCCACCTCTGTAGCTTCTTCACTCCTCTTCTCTATGAGCTCTGAAACTCTCCTTTCTAAGATCCGAGCTCGAGAAAACTGATATATTAGATCTTTCTTTTTTAAAGTTTTAGTTGTGAAATTTATCTGGGAATGTAAAGATATTGAGATGTAAAGATATCTTATGGTTCAGAAGTGATTTGAGCCCATGGCGACAAGAAGGGTTCCGAAGAGGGTTTGGCTTGGGTCTCAAATGCCAATGGGATTACTCGTGGGTGGAAATCACACATCCTCCAGGTTTTGTACTCGCTAATTGCTTCGTTTATTACCATCTTGGCTTCAATCTCTCACTTCGTTATTTTATATAACTCAAATTTGCACTCAAGATCACGAATTTAGCTGCACTCGTATCTGAATTATAAGGACTTTGAAAGAGCTGGAATTGGAGATATATTGAAAATGACGATGCATTTAAGGATCTTGAAATCGCAAATGCTGCGTGGTTCACTCTTGAGGCGTTTGCTTTTTAGAGCATTTGCATTTGGGTCTGTCATGCTTGTTGTTTCCCTCCTTCGTATAACCCATGAGGTCAGAGAAATAGAGCCAACCCTATTGAATAATGACGAATGCCCATTAGATTTTGGCTTTGGCTCCGAGTCCTGCGATTATAATGTCACTGAGAATTCGAATCCTCTGTCTATTTGGTTTTCTCTCTTTGGGACATCTCAAHTGCCGTGTAAAGAGAGCGAAAATTTGACTAAGACTGTCTTAGAGGAGCTAATGAAAAAGAATTTTTTGGATTCAAATGCCACCGCTCTATCTGTTGGATCGGGATCGGCCTACGACTTGATGGCATTCCGGGAACTGGGATTCTCAAATGCCTTGGGTGTCAATAGGCACCCTTTTTTCTCCCTCGGGAGGAGAAGATTCATATATGAGCTCGCCTATGCAGATAACAGTTTTGATTTTGTATTCTCAAGGGATCTTGATAGAGTATCTGTGCCTGCTCTCCTCGTTCTTGAGATTGAGCGGGTCCTTCGTCCTGGAGGCATGGGTGCTATGCTTGTGGGAGGCCGACACAGACACTTATACTCGGGAAGCTTCATCACATCAGCCACCCCAGTTTACTCGTTCTTGAAGAGTTCCGATGTTGTCCATGTTTGTGGTGTTGGCTTGCATGCTCTGGTGATATTTAAGAAGAGATATGCCTCACACGTGCACCTTAAATTTCTAGAAGAGTGCCCAGCGATCAGGAATAATGAACCATTTATGAAGTTCATTGAGCCCCTCGGTGATGAAAATTCCGTGAAGACCGAAAAGGAGACACTTCATTTGCCTAAATTTATGAATATTTCATCYAGGGAAAGGCTGATCTATATAAATGTTGGCGCGGATGAATTCACGAATTTGAATGTTTCTGAACTGTTGAAGCCTTACCATTCCATGCCCGATCTAGCTTTCAGTGTTTATTTAATAGATCACAATGCTTCTGTCCTGTCATCTCATATTAAAAATGCTGGTATAACTTTTATCTACCATCCAGGCCTTGCTGAACACCCTCCTTCCCAGGAAATGGATCCGGATGAATACCTGGTCGCACCTCAAGAAGAGGATGATTATTACGAGTACCTGAGTGCACCGCTGGATGATGTAGGGTTTGATTTTATTAAATGGTTTAAGGAAACAGTGGCAGAGAATGATTTTGTGGTAATGAGGATCAATGCTCGTACGATGAAGTATGATATCATTGATGAATTGGTCAGATCTGGAGCGATATGTCACGTGGATGAACTCTTCCTCCGTTGTCCTGAGAATTTAGAGTGCCCAGGTTCTATTTGTGGTCATTGCCTGACTCTTCTCCGGAGTCTCAGGAACAAAGGTGTCTTTGCTCATCAGTGGTTCGGTAATTGAAAATCCTTCGATGTCTGTATGTGCTGTTTTTATTACGTTGTCGTCTATGAATAAATTGAAAGAGTTTGTGGGTTGAAACTCTTTCTGGTATGTTTCAATGATAAAACAATATTATGTTTTTATGTGTATGAGACAATATTATGTTTTTTGCACGGAGCTCCACCAGGGAGACTCTTTTATTTACCTTCAATTCTCTGATAATTGTTCAGGAATCTTGCTTACATTGGTCCTTTTGGACCAGTCTTATTGTTCATGAGTTGTTTTTAATTTATGAGCTTATTGTTCATAGAGCTTTTGCACATTTTCGTTAATCTATGTTCATCTCAAAATTTTGGATTGAGATATTGGGAATGCGGAGCTCACCCATTGTAGGTTCAAATCGAATGAAGAGTAGAAGTTATTGAAATCCAGGGACTTCTTCATTGTAGAAGTTTCTCCATGTATACATAAATATTTTAATTTAAATCGTTACCTGTATCTGAGAAAAACAGGTGGATATCTATCAGTGAGTATTCTTAAACTTTTTAAAATAGTTAATATTTTTTCATAAAATAAAGTYGAACTTATCTTYATTGATTAGARTAGTGTTTCTTCAAAAGGTAGTACATTATTAATTTATCAACTAATTAATACCCTTCTACYTTTTAAATTAATAAATCTGGTATGATCTAGGTTTATTAATTTACAGATGTTTTTGTATGTTCAAACCTAAGAAAATGTCCTTAGAAATTGTTTTCCTTTTCTCACTGATATCCAGACTCCATCAGGGCCATTAAGCACAGTTGTTTCCTCAATTGCATTGGGAAGCAAGAAATCGGTACAGTAGACTTTAAAATAAGCGAACTGTAAAATGTTAATGGAGTCTCTCCTCTTCCGGCAAATAAGAGCCATGAACTGTGTGAGAATTGTTTCAAGTAACACYAGAAGAAAAWGAAGGGGCATCAGATCAAGCTGGTGTAGAAACCTTCTTCTCTGGGCTAAAATAATGTATGCAACATTAAACTCCGAATCTGTGCAAAAGTTACTGCCCAGAGCTATTTCAGTCAAGAATATAATTGACAATGTTCCAACAATTATGCACTGCATGTCATTTTTCCTCTGCTAGCTTATTTAAAATCTGAAGGCCAGGGGAAGACACTGAGAACATAAGAAACGTCTGGTTCTTGTTCTTCAACTTTCAGCTTTATTGGTGACCTTTATCTCCAGAAGCTGCTGAACGGGTTGTCTACAAATGGGGCATCGAGTTGCCTTAAACCTCAAAACCTTGGCACAGCCGCTGCACATGCACTGCATCATAAGGTCCAATATAAAATCAATTAGACAGATTCTAATTAGGTTGTTTACAATGGGCGTGTAACTGTATCTAATGTAAAACAGCGGATTATTCAGAGAGGAGAAAGAGGAATGAAGAAATAGAACATAAGAGAACATGTACTACCAAGTGTCGGCATGGGAGCACAGCTGTATCTCGTCGCTCTGTTAAGCAGATGATGCATTCTTTCGCGGTTTCATTACCCTCAAATTCAACTGTATCACCAATCCCGTAAATCTCCTGAAGTTCATATCTTGTTCCATTTGCCCACAATATCTGCTTTTTCACTCGCACCTGATACTCCCCTTTCTCTTTCCTTTCAAATACTGCAAAAGTGATTTGAGAATTACCATTTTGGTTGCTTTCTGAGTTACCATTTTCTGATGAACGTGCCTCCGCACACACTGCCAGAGGATAGGCTTCCGTATCGCCTTCCTTTGTCAGTTCTATCTCATCAAACAATGAGAAGTCGATCCCGCTTCCAGAAGGCTGTTCAAACTCTTGACCAAGACCCTGCTGGAAAGTTACGATGATCGATTGGATCAGACTTTCTTTCATGGACATCAAATT
Source organism: Rhazya stricta (assembly GCA_001752375.1). Lineage (NCBI taxonomy): Eukaryota > Viridiplantae > Streptophyta > Magnoliopsida > Gentianales > Apocynaceae > Rhazya > Rhazya stricta. The sequence continues at coordinate 1,790,799 of MEJB01000004.1, read as the reverse complement.
GCAGTCCGTGCCTTCTTTTGCAAAGAAGATAATAGTTATCCTGCTTAGAGAAAATTGTGGATTCAATCTTTAGAACAGGGAAATACTATTCATACCAAAAGATCTTACCACATATGCATACCAACCAATTGAAYTATGAATAGAGGTGGAAAATCATGGTTACCTTCCTGCAGCTGTGGCATCAAACTTGAAAGAAACAAGAGATTTCCCAGGATTTTTTTCATCAGGCTCCATGTGCAAACTTTCTTTCTTGACATTCACATCATTGTGGATAGTCAGTGCTTTCTGATGCTCAACATACGGAACAACAGGAGGAACAGACCGATGAGCATACGGTCCATCTGCCAAATTTGCACCTCCAGGATATGAGAGGGTATTGTTACTCTGGTAATGGGCATGAGCATCAGGCAATTGTGGCATTGGATAGTAGCCTGGAAAGTATTGTGTATATGGATTAGAATTTGGATACTGGATAGGGTAAGTGGTCTCTGCAGCATGTGTATATGTGTTTCCTGTTAATTCTGCCTGGGCAAAAGGTGCATCTGCTGCTTGCTGTTGGCTACGGTGGCGCCTCTGCATCTGCCGACTCCCGCAATTTCCCATATTTTCCCTGCTTAAAATTCCAGTTTCAAATATACTACATGACAACTTTATTGGCACTCTTGACAAATAACTGCATCTTCTCAAACAATATAAAAGACTAACCAAGAATTCTTGCTAGCAGTTAGTGCTGAATATAAACAATATTTACTATATTATCATTATCCGCTGGTCATATTTTCGAATCTTTCAATTTGTATCTCACTGAATAAAACATAAATTCATGGAAAGCTACAAAAGACTGGATAGCATTCTGGTTTTACTATATGCACGGAGGGTTAGAACCACAAAAGGGCAGAGAGAAAGAAAAGCTTGCTCGTTTCAAATTTTGCTTCAACTTGTTATAACACACAGTCATCATATATGGATTCTACTAATTGAATCTTTTTCTAGAATTTGTTCTGTGTCATTATAAACTTCCCAGATTGCATCATGTGCTGGGAGTACTGTAAATAACATTCTTTTCCTAATGRCTGGGAGAAATTTAGGCAATTGTAAGTGCAGAAAAACTTCCGTATGCTTCCCTAAGATCCTGTATTGATTTAAACCAAATAGCACCTGGTATAACTCAGCTCTTTTAATGTCTTTTCCCACTCTTTTCTTGTTAACTTGCATCACTAGATGCATAAAAGAAGATGGGAATAACAGTCAATTATCTCTTTAGCAAGTTAATCAGTGTCTATGAGCCTCTTATTGCCTTCTTCTGTAACAAAGATGGTGCTACACGTTAAATAGTCATAGCAATTCCCCAACACATCCTTAAAGCATCTCTCCTTGGACAGCAATAAGTCTTTTCTCCATTTAAAGTAACAAGACAGAGATCACAGAGATCAAACAACGAAATCGTGTGAGAATGTTCAGTTCCCAATGTTATATTTTGGACAAAAAAGCACCTTAAAAAGATGAAAGCCAACCATTTATAATTTTGCATGGGAAATATCATTATCTAAGGCAAATTATCAGACAGGTGCTGTCTATTCAATTCACATCCTCTAGTAAATTCACTTTCCCCGTCTCAACCCTCTCCCCACAAAACCAAGTTCTACTTCGATCAAGAACAGATAAAAGTTCCTCGCTTCGAACTTCAAAGGTAAAAAGATTAAAAACCCAGAAAAGTTCTCACCAGTAGAAGTGAATACCGCCTTTATAATCTGCTTCTCTGACCCTTCTGAAATCAGAAGAAAAATAAAATACAGAAAATAGCAGGTTGCAGAGATGCTTTCGGAAGCTAATTTAAAATAGAACCGAAACTGAATAATCTACATATCACGATTCATGATTCATGTAAAACTATGATTCTGTGATGGGAGTAAAAATTTTAACAGTTTGCCAAGGTTTCTGTGCGTTTTCCTTTTAGTGCGGTAATGGAGATAGTAGTTTAACAGGTCAGTCAGCACACGGATTCCCAAGAAAAAGGTAGTGTGCTTTTTGAGGATTATAACATATATGATCAACGCTAAGGTAAGCTGTTTCGATTGCACTACAGGTGATTCTCTTCTCTCTTCTCCACTAAGTCGATTCCTGGAAAGGTTCCACCATCTTATTAGTATTGTGGTTTTACATGCTGTAAATTAAAGAAATAGTTGAAAATACCGAATCATTCATACTCACTTTTTACAACTTCTTCCTCTTAAAGTTCAATCCTAAGACTATAATTAAAAAGGAGGGTTGTTTGATCTCTTGTTTCAACATGCGAAATGATATGATTATTTGATAATTATTACTTAATTTATAATATCCATCAACTACTTAAATAGTATATTTGTATTAGAAAAATATGAGCGCTAAATTTAAATTTTTTAAATAGTTATTGTATATTAGAAATTCTTTTTGAAAATAAATTTAAAATGYTTAATTTACTCTTTAATTAATAAACGTGCAATGAATCGTTGAATTTTATCATCTAACACTATTTAGGATAAAAAATAACATATATAAATGATTAAGAAGCATTTATGAAAAATTAAAATAGTTACAACGATATGAATTACAAATTTCTAAAAAACTTATTAAAAGATTTCAGACATTTTGCAAAAAGGTTAGCAAAGGGCAACCCTTTATCAATTGCCACCAACCAATTAGTTTGACTTTCGACATTCCGGGCCTTTCCTTGAAGGGGCCCAATGAGGCCTATGATGTCATTCTGGCTGTGTGCATTGGCTTGCGGGCCCACTGCAGGTGCAACAGTTTAAGATTGTCTGTTATGACCTGTGAACTGGTTATCTCTACCCGGCAAAAATCAAAGGGTCCACCCAAGGAGGAGAGAAGAAAAATACTACGTAGCTAATTACCAGTGTTTTTCTTTTTCTTTCCTTTTTTTTTAAATGAGTAAAGCCTTCTGGAGAGGTGCAGCTTTTGATCCTTTAGATTTTTTTAATATAAAAATTTCACCGTAGTTGTGCATCACATGAAAAYATTGGGACATTATGTGGCTACCTATACCATATGATTTTTTTTAATTAATAAAGTTTGTTGATCAAATCAGCAAGCTTTAAGTTCCAACAGTGAAGCTAWAGTGGCAAGTGCAGAAAGCCAGAAACACTGATCAAGAGGCTTTTATGCAAAAAGGGTAAAGATAACCTGGCTATACAGCAAAGGATTACCTTATTAGGGATATGCTTTCTGGACTTTGTGATATATACTGGGGTAAATCTCAGCACCCACATGAATCCCACACCACTTTGCACTTCTTTTGGATCCATAAAGGTCTAAATCTCACTGACATACACACAAAGCAGACAGAGAAAGCCACAACAGAATGGGGAAAGGAAGGTGGGGGTGCGAGTAGGGTGGAGACCTGAACTGTAGATGTACTCCAGTGCCCTTGCATTATGAACAGGGTAGATATTACAAATCTATAAGTTAGAAATATGCATTACTAGTAAAGACACGTGATCTTTGTCAAAGCTGAAAATAATGCAGAAACCCGCCCCAGTGAAATTATTAAACCAACAAGGTAAGCTGATTTTATTTTCAAGAAATGATTTTCTTTTTAATTAAGAAAAAGGATGGTAACAATTCAAGGAAAAGAAAGGATAGACTATTCTTAATTTTCACCTCAATTGTGTGGATGCATGATTGCATATGTATTATTTAAGATGAGAAGTATCATCCGTGTCCAATTGAAATAGTAAAATATAAGATAAAGGAAGAGATGTAAATATTTTCAACTAAATTGACCCTTCTCAAAAGCAGAGAGCACGCCATCTAGAGAAGTCTTAAAGAATGGTTGCTTAGGGAAAGTGCTGCTTCAGTTACAAAAGAGATGATCTCATCTTTTTTAGATGGGAGGAGCGAAGGGAACCCCACCGGATGTTAATTTCAAAATCCAAAGAAAAGGAAAGCATTCATTTGTACTGCATTCACTCAAGCTTCACTGTTGCAACAGCCTGTACCTCATGTAATTAAGTCCATTATTTCCATTTTGACAGTGATCAGAAGATGTTACTTACAATTYTTAGTGAATCAAATACAAATGAAATCCTCAAAATACGGGTGGTACAATTAAAGGGGCTCCTTAAGAACAAAGAAAATCACCAGTTTTATACAATAGGAAAGAAAAYSAGTTCCATTTTTGTTTCCAAGCAACTGTGGAAGAAGCAGAGCAAAAGCTTTCTTACAACAATCTAGTTAGTATTTGCTTCAAAAGAAGTTTKAAGTCAAAGTGAAAGCGTTGAATAACAGACCTTATACAGTGGGCAACAACAACATCAGTGGACAAGCAGAAACTGAAGAAAATTAGAAATAGTAAGACTTTGCATTATTCTGGTATTCTGCAATTAACACAAATAAGCAATGCAATTCACGGTACAAAYATAAAACACTGTTACCTGAAACTCTTGAAAACAAAGAGGTTGACATTTGGATACAGGATATTTTTCTGAAAAGAAAACTAGTACCTATCTCAACCACATGCTATAGGTTCATCCAAAAAATAACAAATGCTGGTCAATCAAATAATGTCTAGGGAAGAAACCTAAAGCAACGCCATATTGCAGAATGCACTCCTCAAGTAATCGACCAAACAAATTCTCAACAACCCATGACAGCACAGTTGTAAACGAAGACCCCAGCATGTTCCTTTACACCAATGACCTTCCAATCTAAAGTGCCATTGTTGGTACCTGATTTTGGACTCCAAGAATTTAAAACAATTGCTTCTCCTTCTGGCCCCCTTTGACCACCCACAACAAGAAGTTCTTTCCCGCAGGCTTTAAAGGCTAGACCCCAGCCATTTGAAGAATCAGCACGGACAGGAAGTCTTCCCAATATGCTCCATGAGTTCTTTTCCTTGTCATATTTCTTTACCATGTTGGTCAGATATTCAACTGCATAAAGTTGATTATCAACAACTGCAACAAGAGGTGGTGCCTGGGCAGCTCTATTGACAGTTGGATACATGCCCTCTATTTTCCTCCATTTCCTTGTCCTAAGATCAAACTCCTCTCCACATGTTAATGAATCAGTGGGACTAGTCATGCCTCCTATGACATAGAATTTTCCATCCATGAAAAACCCAGAGCAAAGCCTACGGGGAGAGTGCATGTTGGGTAACATTTCCCATCTGCCAGTTTCAGAATTGTATAGCTCTGCAGATTTCAAAATGTTCCCATTCTTGTCACTCCCCCCTGCTACAATGGCAATTGGACCAAGATTACTTGAGCCAAACAAACAACGAGGATGATTCATTCCCTCACACTTCACCCAATCACGACGAATCAAACAATACTTCCAAATAGCAAACTCAAACAATTCCCGGCCAAAAACCAGTAATTCGCACCCCACAGCTAATGACTCCTTATCGGCATAATTAAAACAATCATCACAAGGAACTTTAGGAAGCCTCATCCACTTCTTTCTGAAGGGATCAAATGCTTCCCACCCCCTCGGGTCACAAACCATATAAACCCAGTGTTCAATGACACCCAACTGTCTCCGCACCTCATACAAATATCCACTTCTAATTAGTGAATTAAACTTCACATTCAAGCAAGATAAGGAAGGATAATCTGACCTACATGCCCGAGCAAGACATGTCAATGCTACATCATCATGTAGACCAGGGAGAAGAGAATCACTTGATCCACACTTACAATGATCATCATCTTCTTCTCCATTTGCCACCATATCCATTTCTTCTCTTACTTCTCCAAAGGAATAATAAGATGTCAACTTATTCACTTTGTAAGAAGAACACAACAGTTTCTTCGACTTACGGGTTCCTAAAACCATGGTATCATACCAAAGCCAAATTGAAAAAGCAATAAATTGCCAAATAAGCTATTCTATTCGAATTCTSAATAATTTTTGCACCATGAAGAGAATCACTTTTGATCCTTTTTCCATCTCTCAATTCTAACCATCAATATAACAACCTCAAACACTCAGAAACTCATATTTTAAAACTCCAAACCCCATATCCAAAACAAGAACTACAACTCAACTGCATCATGCATCACCGCTATAAGCAGGAGAAAGCCAATAAAAAACTCAAACTTTCATCAACACCGCCAGAAATTCCATTATTTTCTGAGCTGATTTCCTCAGGAAATACCATATAGAGACTTCAATGGATACTATACAAACACAAAAATAAGAAGACAGAGAAAATCAAGTAAATTGAATTCAAACCAGCCCTCACATTACTGTTAGGATCTCGTCGGAAAACTTAGATATTCCGGCTAATCTTGTAACCGCCGGAGAGATTTCACCACCGGAGCTGAATGGTGCTCTGTCGATCTCCGAGGTTAAATATCACCGGTGACTCTGCAGGTGAAAGGTAACTAGAAGCATCTCACCGGAGTTCAGATGAGCATCTCAGGTGGTGGCATGCGTTATTGTTTATTTGGAGAAAGGAGAGAACTGAACGAATGGTATTGATAGGGAAAACTGGAAAAGTATCCCTCTTTGCAGACATGGCCCATATATTTTTAGTTATTTATGTTTTTCCTCTGAAAGTTTTATTCATGCAAATCCACCCTTATAGTTGCAAATAATTTATTTTTCCTTTTTTTTCAAAATATTGCGATTTTCTTTCGTGATGATGTTTTAAAAATCTTAACTAATTAATTCCATTCCGTACTCATTTCATTTCATAATAACTTGTTTAGTTGATAATTAAATTAAACTAAAACTAATTATTATTTATATTATTGTCTCTTTCGTTCTAATCGACTTTTATATATTTCGTTAATCCAAACATTTTTCACTTTATTTTTAAATAGATAATAAGTATACGTCGGTGTTCTAAAGTTACCAAATAAAAAACKATGATAAATAAGRCTCGTCCTTTTAACTTAATTGTTCTTAGAGTAGAAAAAAATTAAAAGATAAATTGAGTTTCTACAAAAATTTTATTTTAGGAATTAAATGACAAATTTGAAAGTATTCTCTGTCTTATTAAGTTATAATTGGCGTCATATTAAAAGAGCTTTGGCCAAAATTTTCTCTTTCCTTCAAATAAGAGCCAGATTCTGCGAGCTCAACTCYAATTAGTCTCATCGAATGCAAATATTGAGTAATCTAATTATAAAAAAAATGTAAAATAAATGGTTGGCCCCAGCAGGATGGCAATTTGTTATATGTGTTCTTGCTTAAAATTGCATGTGTGACACAGTCATTTGTACCAAACCATTCTCATAATTTAAGCTCCATGCAATTATTGTTCTATCTATTAAAAAAACACTGTGGCAGATGATCAATACCTTAACATTCTATTACCACCTAATAGGGCTTCATCATTAATATAATTCAGAATCTATATTTTAACAATTATTTATTGATTGAGTTATTTAATAAATGAGGCATTTTTACATATTAAATTAAAATTATACACGTAAAATATATTTATTAAAAAATTTCTAAGATGATAATTTTTACAGCACAAAATTATTAATTTAGACCTATTTACACCGTTGATCGTTTAATAGACCTTTAGCTCTTTTTTGGCTTACTTGATGAGTTCATCTGAACTAAGATTTAAATCAAATTTAAAAGAAGGATTAAAAATTATTATACGTATCGGTCCTTTCGAAATAAAATATAAAAACATGRATTTGGGGAAAGAGAAACCAAATAGTACTTGACTTTGGAGRCCTTTAGTTGCCTAGTCAAATTAGTGACTGTTTTGTTGAAATTATTGAYACATTTAAAGGAGAATATAGTAAATAACTTGCTTGGCTATTTCTGGTGRGTAGTAGTGCTCTTAAGTCTTGAGATCCTTGCTGGCTTTAGTTAATAATTATAATAATAGCCATGCCCTGTAGGCATATATTTGTCAATCATATTCCTTTGTCTTCTCTGTTGATCATATAATTTATTCCTTCTTACGTTTGGCYGACAACGAGCCGATCCATTAGGCTTTTTTGTTCAGTACTAATAAATAAAAATATATAATTACGATTGTKCACAGATTGAGTCATTATTGAGCATATTTAAATACGACCCGATAAGAGTTTGTGAGTTTAAATATTATTCTTAATATTAAACTCAAAATTTTAATTGAATGGGATTTGGATGCTCAAATAACATTTTATAGAATTTTAAATAATAACAAGTATATACAACTAACAAATAGAAGTTAATATTCACAAATCCCTTCTCATGATGATGAGTATTTTACACTTTTTCTTAATAGATAATAATAGAATAATAAAATGCGTAAATACCTTGAAACTCAAGCTTTATATGAAGCTTGATGAGTAAATTGAGATCGAATCAAAAATTAAAATATAAAATATAATATTTTAAAATTCTATAAAATGTACATATTATTGTGTAATAATTTAATATTATTCTTATTCATTGATATTATTCTTTTTCATTGAAAATAAATTTAAAAAAACTCAAACAATTAAACTATTCGAAACTCTTGTACACGCATAACTTAATAATGGCTTCTTCCTCATTCCTTGCCAAAACTTACTATAGCCGCAAGAAATAAAGAAGCAAAATTTTGGTGTTTAGATGGTAAKGAAGTGGAAAGTGAAGATGACAGAAGGGCTTACGAAACAAAACCCTCTTGCAATTGAATCAAGAACCCTATGAGAAGATGACAAAAGTTGGTGCTTACGAAATGGTAAGTACTATTTTATCATATCTCTAACGTCTAACCAATGCAGAGTTTGTTCATTCCTCGGGACTTCTCTGATTCGCCCATACAGTTTTAGTTAACTCATGAGGTCAAGTTCTGAAACTGATTTTAAGAATMTGGACAYGTTTGTGGCGGCTGGTAACTGCTATAGTGGTTTGCRGTTGAACCTTAAAAGTCGGCTAAGTCTTGAAACTTTCTCAAATTGGAACTTTTGAGGGAGTTCTTTTATCAAGATTAACAGTTCAATGAAACCTGTTTGTCATTTGCTACTTTCCCATTTCTGGGCGTGTTCTAAGAATTTGGAAAGTACCCTCCATGATTTCATTTTCCGTTTATTGGTTTGGTGAGATTCCAATGAAAAGACCTAATTTCAACAAGGAGATGAGATGACTTTTGATGGAGGCTCTTTTCTCCTTTCCCAAATTGGTAGTGACTTGGTAAAACATCATATTAAGCTGAGCTAGGGTACACTCAAACCTTAGATCACATCCACTTTTGACTAGTGAGACCCTTAATCACATCTGATTGGATTGAGAAATATTGCTCTGATACCTTAAATCACATCTAGTTTTAATTGGATTGAGACATGGTATTATAGCATGCTGATAAGATAATAATAAAGCTTTTGACTCTATCATTTAACAGGGGAGTCCCAATCTACCCTCAAATGCATGGCACTGATGCACGACGTCGAGATGAAAAGGAAACCAGCACGTAACTCAAGATTCTATGATTTCATAACAAAAGGCCACGTATTTCTGTGTTTCACACCCAGTTTTTTTTCTCTTCTTTACTTCTGAACTTGTGTTGTCACAACAGTTGTTATGAGCTTCCTTTCATAATTGCACTCTCTAAAAAGAAAACAGGCAAGCTTTCAACTCTCGTGTGTATAGGCAAGGAGACTACAGCAGGATATCGATCATGTTTCTATGCTATGCCCAGATATGCCATATACAATAATATGGGAGTGTGTGTAGATGCCCCCCTAAGGGGTCTATAAATACATCGAGGAAACAAACAATGCACAGAACAGGCATGAGGAAGTCGACAATAACTACAATAGCACAGAGAGGAACGCCATGAGGGAAACACCATTAAAACACCTTTACCGATATCAACAAAGAAAATCGAACGAATCAATACATTTTACATGTGTACTTCATATCCAGAATAACAAAACCATTCTTAGAAGGAATTCTAATGCCTCTCATCCCTAGTATTCCGATGCCTCTCATACACAACCTGATTTTATTTAGTTTTTGCAAGTTCAACTCATTGGTAGGTGGGGAGGGAAAAAACCCCTAATGCTATACAAAAATAAAATAGTTACTTAGTATCGTCAAATGAGGGAATCTGTTCTGCTTCCATCAGATACTTGCTCCTGTGCTTTGCTGCGCTTGCACCAACATGAATACTGTGGAATCGGCCCTTCTTCGCCTATGACCCATGCATGAACTGAAACAGCCTCCAATGTCATTCTCTGCCCTGGATCTGCAGAGCCCAGATTGGTAGGAGAGGACAGGAAAATTATTCCATGAACAGAATACTGAGGATGGGAAATGAAAGGACACATGATAAACGGGGAAAAAAAAGTAATACTGAGATGCTATGAGGAGCGTCCAACTGTATATAGCGCTATTAATATGGTGGCACAGATGCAAACCTTTGCATAGAAGCCCCTCAATTAAGTTTTTCAGCAAGAGGTTCATACCATCAGGGAGATGCAATGGCTTGTTAACAATCTGGTAAATGTACCATAAGATCAATCAGCAAATGCCATGAAAATTAGGGAATAAACCACATAAAAGTTAATATATTCATTCTTCTGTACTTAAATGGTATAAATAGCAGAGGTTTTCAATGAGAAGAGGAGCAACTCCACTATACCTTATCATAAGTGTCCTGAAGTGTATCGCCAAGGAAAGGATATTTGCCTAATACCATACAATACAACGTAACTCCAAGTGCCCACGTGTCAGCAGCTTTACCACGATAGGTTAGACCTGCATCAGGAAAACACACATAGCAAGTTCGTGAATATTGGCAAATGAGACTTCAGTTATAGGAATATATTTTTTCCTGTTTGAAAAGGTACCCACCTAAACAGCACTCTGGTGCAGTAAAAACAGGAGTTCCAGGAGAGCGCCGAAGTTCATCATTATCATCCTGCAGGTGCAAGTGAATTTTACCAAATTAGATTAGACTAATACACGCGGGTGCGTGCACGCGCACACACATAACTGCACTTATTTGGCCAGTTTGTAAGAAAAGAAAGATGAATAAATCCCCTTGGCACATAATGTGGGGATATTGTTGTACAAATGCGATTAGAAAAGTTTAGCTTCTTGCTGTCACTTAGTTACTGGAACATCAAGCCAAAGCTTTTTAAAATATTTCAATATACATCACAAAATTTGGAACAATGTGAATGAAAACGAACCTGTAKGTACCACCGCATTGGACACATATACACCAGCTACCACTATGGTCTATGAAAAAAAGATGACTAATACATAAATGAGCAGATACTCACTATGGTTTATGGACACATTTATCACCCTGGATAGATATATATGATTCAAATTGATCAATGTGGTTAAATTATTTATAGAAAAAAGACTTCTTAAAAGACAACCAATTACAATAAGATTGTAGGAGAGAGGTTTGTTACCTCAAAAACCTGACTGACACTGAAATCTCCTATCTTCACCGTTCCAGAAGCAGTGACCAAAAGATTATCAGGTTTAATATCACCGTGCACTACATTCTATCATATTGGTAAAGAAAATAATTAGGGAAATGTGAAGAGTGGATTAATTTTCATCAAAATGCATAACGAGAAAAGAGAATTGGAGACATCGCCGCATAAGTAATACACGAACAGGAAATATTGGTTGTTTGTATATAGATATTATGATTTGGTAGACTGACATATAATATGCATATTAGTTGGTTGCCAAGCATCTAATACATAAAGGCTTCAAATTCTATATGACGTTGTTCCCTCTGGATGTCTTGACTGTGGGTTGGAAGACACCTTTCTCAGGAATATCAGTAAATACGATCTCTTTCTTTTCAGTATTATCTGTTTCTTTTTCTGAGTTACCTGCGACCCCTACTTGTACAAGCTGTGCATAACAAAGTAAGAGCACTTATATTTGCTCAGAAAGTAAACCATTCTAACAGCACATGATTAAGATTAGTCATACTAAACTTACTGTTTAAGCATATGTAAGGAACATATGGAAACCTAATCACCCACTAAGTCATTCTTTCAAGAACTCACCCGTGACTAGAATAAATCCTAAGAGAAACTTTTCCCAATTTTGAGCATATATTTTTTCAAAATAAGAACTTTAGCAATAAAGGTATTGTCACTGTAGTGCTAGCATTTAAAGAGGAAATACTTTCAGAGGGAAYGCCTAAAAATGGAATCTAAAGAAACATGACCTATAAAGACATGCCAGAACYTCTAATTTTGGTCAGCATCGCAATAGGAAATGAGTACCAACCACAGAGAATATTATAAGTCCTCAGGAAATGGAATCATTCCAAAAAGAATTTTGTGCTTGAAAAGATACAATAATAAATAATACGTCACTGAATCAACTAACAATGAATACTTATTTGGTAACCAAATTAGTAAATAAAGGCAAACATGTGACTAGTTGGAYGCCCTTTAATCARCCCGTTGTTGATGCCTAAAACAGGCAGCACGTAAAAGCAAAATACTGTTACTTGGATCACACATGCTTGCAGATGTGCTGTCAAAGATTAGAAAAGGCACTACAATTGTGCAACCACCAAGACAAATAAAAAATAACACTTTCTACCGAATTAGAACCACAGAATTTGCTGGGTATAAAGAATCTGTTGGTTTAAAAAGGAAATATCCTTGTGTCATACGTGAGCATGAAGATACATCAGGCCAGAGACAATATCCCGCAAGTATTTCCGTGCAGTATTTTCACCAATGCCACCAGGAGGCCCAGCACCCTCACAGACCCATTTGCCTTCCACATATTCAAGAACTGAACAAGAATTTCAGAAAAATTTAAAGTTTCTGAAAGAAAGAGTCACTGTTACACTTTACCAAAAACCATAAACAGGATCCAGGATGAGGAGCAGGGAGTAGGTTAAGGAAGAGAAAGTTTAAAGGAGTACCCATGTAGAAGTGATCCATAGTAGGGTCATCAATCACCTCAATGAGATTAACTATATTTGGATGGTTCAAAATTTTCATGATCAAAACCTGTAACATATAGAAGACATAATAGTCAAACTTGATCCATCTTGGATGTGAATTAATCCTATAAATTTCTTCAACAACAGTCGCAAGTAAACCCCCAAAAAAAAAAAAAAAAAAAACAAGGACTTCACTTCACCATGCAAAGGAAACAGACGAGATAGAAACTATATAGTGACAGCTACTCTTTAGTTGATAATACAGGAAAAACTTCAGCCTATCACACATGAGGCCAACTACCAAAAGAGGCATGAAAAATGAAATCCAGGATCCAACAGAAAAAAATAAAATAACTAGATAATCTCTGCTAGTTACCTAACAAATTAAACTGAGTGGGAAAGAAAAATACCTCACGAAGGACATCAGTCATTGCAGTCTCTGAAGGTGCAACCCGCAGCTTTAACAAATGAGACTTGTGAAATGCCTGTTTTCCAATAATTGAAATAAATTACCAATATGTGTATGATAATATTTTACTAGGTAATCAGTCAAATGGTTGCCTCTGCAAAGGCAGTAACAGATAAACTACTCATGCTGTTTAAAAGGCGTGAGGGCCGACTTCTGCTCTAGAGAAGGCAAAGGTTGAAAAGTATCAAAATAAGTGACTCCAGTTCAAAGTTTGTTGCCACATCTGGATCAAATACTATCACTGCCTAGTCTAAAACCATTGGAAATATCAAGTATATCTAATCAAGAGGGATACTCCTGGTGAACAACTCACACAATTTAAATACTAAAATTGAATGACTGGAATGTATAAGCAAGTTCACAGACAGATCCCTTTTCCTAATAGAAAGAGGCTTTGCTATCCTACTTTGTAGCAACGACTTAACAGTACCATAGTAAATTCCAGAATAACAATAAATTAAGTTAGCAGACATTACCTTTATTGCATAGTGTTTCCCATCGACACTACTACGATAAAGGACCTGCAACAATTGCTGGTGATATGAATCTTACAGATTAAAAGGTTCGTAAAAGAAAACAATAGCCCAAAAAAAAAAAAAAAAATAGTGAGAGCTCACCACTTTCCCATAACTGCCAGAACCAATCTTGTGTTCACGAACATATTCATTAATCATCTTGTTTCCATTTTCATCCTTAGAGATGGTAAACCAATAGATCAATACAAGTGCAATAACAAAAATGAGCACTTAATGCAAATATATTGAACTTCCAAGAGCATCAACCATAACTGAAGTTAAATCACATAAAAGCAAAGCAACAGCTTGGTCAGGGGGAAAGAAAATGCACCCATAGCAACTCAATGATGCACATAAGATGCCTCAAGCTTCAAGTCAGCCAACTTACATTAGATCCTAAGAAGAATGTGAAAGCCTTTCAAACAGACGCATATAAGTATTACATTCAACTTGAATACTAAAGTCGCTGAAATGTTCACGACCAATATTTGTTTAGTAGAAAGATGGAGAAGCCACATCCAATGTTTGAAATTTTCACCCATTCTTTTGTCTTTGATGAAGTGAGTACTGGGAAATCCAAAATTCTAAGTTGCCAGATAATTGACAATTTCAACCCGAAACATCAATTAAGACCAAGGCTCATAAGTATATTAACATGAAGTACAAAACTATTGCAGGAATAAGTCTCAAGCATTTTCTTCCATTACTCTTTGRAAARGTCAAGAAAACACAGAAGATAAAGCAAACTTTTTCTATCTTGTAGCTATGTCATTAATTTTTTTCCCAAGCAAGTCAAGATATTCATTGAAATTTAACTAGGCATGAAAGAACCAATCTTTTACCCATGAAGACAAGATGAAAGAGGGTATGTACCAAACAGGTAGCTTTCACATAAATTCATGTCAGTTGATATGACACAAACAGCTTACATGCATCTATTTGGAAACAACCTAGTATCTACAAGACAACAACGACAATAGAGTTCATTGAGCTACTCACTTCTGACCGTACAAGCCTGTGAGTTTCCTTCACAGGAATTTCCCTGCATATCAGGCCATTTTGAATTCTGTACTTGAGAATATCCTCAGAACGTTTTATGGGGCTTTGGTACTCACTATCATCCCCATTTCCAGTGTCTGTAAGATCACCGTTCTCCAACCCATCCTCCTCTTCCTCCTCTTCCTCCAATAAGAACTCCTGTGAAACATGATTACCCAAACCCCTATTGGGCCTCCCCGACTTTTTCGGCTTCCTCAAAAACGATAAACCAAAACAACCACAGCAGCCCATGTCTGTCGCTCTTGCAAGCGAATCACTCTTTATGAACATCAGCAAGTAAAACTCAATACAGTAATCTACACTCTATGTGGTAAAAACCAACAAGCTTGATCCCAAAACCTGAAACACAATTTCACACATTAGATCTCGATCACTATTTCAGATGCCTGTCAACTACAGCTATATTCTAAAACGGGAATTCCATGTCTTTTCTATACTCCACAAGTTAAGAAGATGTAATTCAAGTTCACATTAATATATAAATAGGAAAAAGCTGGCATTTGTTGACCTTACTTGTAAAGGATGTGATGTGGGCTTTAATGGCCCCAGAGGCTGCGCTATTCTAATGGATGCCATTCAGAGAAATGGAAGAAGCAGTTGATCAAATTGATGCCATTACGATTCAACCCTGACATCTCAAGAACTCCAGCCTGTAATAACCACAAGCAGGATATCCAGGCCAAGCTCAAGCTCCAGCTCAAGCTCGAGCTTCAAAATTAAAGAAAAACAAGTGATCTTCTTGGAACAAATTAAGGAACCCAAAAGAAACAAAACAAGTTAGCTAATTTATTTCCAAAAGAAGCAACAAAATTCAATAAAGAAATAAATCTTCAGAAAAAAAAAAGTTGCGATATGCGTACGCAATGAATAAATAAAGGGTTTTTTTGGGGGGAAAGGACAAGTTCCATGTACAACCCATATATGATGACATCAAAACTWTGACGAATTAGACAAGAGAATAGTAAGAGAAAACCAACACATTAAGCCATAAAAAAAACGAACTTTTACCCACCTATTATTGAAGCACAAAGGAATCAACGCAGAAAACCCTAGCTCGGAATCAACGAATCAAGCATGCAAAACGAACACTTCATTCTCTCAACTCAACCCCAGAATGCTCCCCCACCAATGCTCAATTAAAATTTTTTGGAACAACAAAAAAAGGATCGAGTTTAAAGAAACTACCAAAAAAATATCGAGTTCGACTCAAAATTAGGGAACAAAATTGGAAAACCCTYTCGGGGGATGAGGGCCGACGCCCAGAGAGCGTTCGAAGAGTTGATTTAGGAGGGAGGAAAGGAGAGATGTACGGCGAGAATTTATATGGGGAATTCGGAATTAGTGAGATTGATGAAAAGAGCGGATATTGGTAATGAAATTTGGGAATTTTGTTTCCTGCTACAAGTATTTAACTGCTACCAACGGGTAATGGACAGGTSTAGTAGGGCTGTAGGAGTAGGAATGGCAATGGAAACAGAGTCAAATGCATTGAGCAAAATCCATCCTTAGGATAATAATTCAACAATTTCCCACAAGATTTAAATGTAAAATGAACTCGAGATTTATAAATTTTATAGATATAATATAGTAATGTATTCAAATTCATCATTTTTTTAATCATTTTATCGTATATTTTCTACTTTTAGTGATTTTTTAATTTAAAATGATTTCTAAATCAATTTATTTAAAGTTGCCGTTTGTTAAATGGACAGATGAATCTTTAATAACTATTTCAATCAATAATTTATTTCACAGTTTGTTTTTTAAGTGGAGCATTAATTTTTTAATCCAATTTAAAATATTTTAGATGTCTCTTGTGTGCATAATTATAATATGTCATATGTTGTTGTAATCAAATTGTGAAAAAAATAATTATTTATCAGCGAGAAAAGGTAAAGGAATTCCTAACAATTGATTTAATAGAAATTTTGATTATTCTTTTTATTCGTCTTATTTTCTCCATCATTATTAATATTCGAATAATAAAAGATACACGTATTTTGTAATTTTAAAAATATTTGAATTTTTAAAATTAAATATAAAATTTGAAATTATATCTACCATTTGCACCAAGGTAGGCAGAGAATTATCTCTCAATTCAATGTATAACAGATACAGCTTATTATAATTTCTTTTGAAAAACCAACTATATCTAATAAAATAAAAACTTTAGGTGCAAAGATAGAAATACATCAAACCTTAAAGGCAGAAGTGGCATATTACTATTTACCACCTATATATAGGAGGAAGAAGTAAGAAGATTCCTGGGGCCCATTATCACAGTTCCCATATGTGGCGGCCAAATATGAGGGCAATTATTTTCAGGATAAAATWAAAAAACGAACATTATTTTCAGGAAAATGCGACGAAAGAAGGGCTCTATAGTAAACTCCTATTAAAAAGAAAAATATAATTTTACGTTCTCTAATATATTACTTGTTAATATATAAATTCTCTGATATATCTTAGTATACTTTTTTATTATACTCTCTCTTACATAATTACGAGACAAGATGTGTATATATATGGGACTTTTGAAATCAAAAAATGGTTCCTCGTTCAAGCCATGTTTATAGCATAATATTATAAGAATTTTAATTTGAATCTTCACATTCGTAATATTTAAAGAGTTGTGAATTAGACTTTACTTTTATATTTACAAACATTGAAAGAGTTATGAATTAAACCTTCATATTTACTATCATATTATCAAAGTTAAAAATTCTGAATAGAATGTTCATATTGCGAATACAAATTAAGTTAAGTTGAAATATATATTAGAAAATYCAAAGTAAGAAATATAATAAAAATATGACTTAATATAAATTTAATTAAATACAAATGTATATTAGAAATTAAAAGCAAGAAATATATTAAAAATATGACCCATGTAACGGTCAAAGGTGAGGGAAAAGGGCACTATGGTAAACCCGAGCTCAAAATTAGGACCCATGTTCTAAGACAAAATTGACCCAGCAGCCGAAAAGCCCTGCGGCTCTGGGGCTCACAGGTCAAGATTGCATTTTTATGCTCTATTCTCCATTGCTCTTCCTAGTGAAGCACGGTTTGACACGACCTTCTTGCTTTCTCTATAGCCCTCAAGCCCGCTCCYCGGTGTASGAGCCCGCCAGGTAGCAATGGCCGTTGGTGTCTTGGCTCTTCAAGGATCTTTTAACGAACACATAGCAGGTATTTTATGTTCTTGCTTTCTTGCTTTGTTGCTTGGGTACGTTTCTGGTAATTTGGTGTGGGTTGATGATGTTGAAATTCTTGAACGGGCAGTTCTGAGAAGATTGGGAYTGAAAGGCATAGAGATAAGGAAACCGGAGCAGCTCCAGGGTGTCAGTTCTCTTATCATTCCCGGCGGCGAGAGTACAACTATGGCCAAGCTCGCTGAATATCACAACCTGGTCTCCGTCTTCTCCTCTCAACCCCAATTCCCCTGGTTGCATGTCTACAGTTTTCTTTCATGTCAGTAGTTCAGTTTTTAACGCAGAGAAAGTAAAGCCAAGAAAACTTGGAGAATTTATTAATTTCATTCCAGTTTATTGGTTTCTTTTTAGATTGTTAAGTGAATATTTAAGTTGCTAAATTTAGCCATGTGGGACATTCCCATTCGATTAAGGTTTAGCTGTGGATTTTAGGATGTTCGTTTCTTTTGCCAGAGTTTTTCTATAGTTGAGTTTTGRAGCCTAGCAAAMTATCTATCMAATTGTCTGTTGTYTTAGTAAAGTCATGCAAGTAATATTTTCTTTTGAAACCATCTGCACAAATAATTACGGAGTCATTAGAATTGCCCTTTTTATCATCGCCACTCGTATGTTCGTATTTTCGATGTTTTTTGGAGGACTGGCTCTTAGTTTTTGTTAGGATTGCAGTTTCCTGCTCTGCGTGAATTTGTTAAAATGGGAAAGCCAGTTTGGGGAACTTGTGCTGGCCTTATTTTTTTGGCAAACAAAGCCACTGGTAAGAGTTTACTTTARCTRTCTTTTCAATTAGTTTAATAACTAGAGAAAATTGWTTCACCATATCTRCTGCTCTCAGGTCCTTGAGAAACCAAATTTCATGCTTTGTTTTCCATCTGTAATTTGCATTAATTCCATGCAGGGCAGAAAACTGGTGGGCAAGAATTGATTGGAGGCCTTGATTGTACAGTCCAGAGGAACTTCTTTGGCAGTCAGGTAACCATAGTTTCTCCTCTCTTTCAACTCATTATAACTAGTCAAGAAGACAAAAGGTCACTCTACCAATCTTTCTCCCGAATTTATGGAGCAATCTATCACGTTGTTTTAGTTACTCACTTAGAGTTCTTGCAGAGTGATATGGCTAATATTTGAATGTTTTTTATATCGGCATTATACTTGATCAARACCATATAACAGTGTCATTTTTAAGTAATACTTAATTCAAGTTTGCATCTAATTTAGTTCCCAGCGACATAAGTAAGGTAATTATGGATGCCATTTTTCATATCCAGTCTAAGTAATCTTCTATTGATGTTGCTGACTAGACGAAACTAATGAACTCTTCATAATTTCCTGTAGSTTCAAAGCTTTGAGGCRGATCTTGCAATTCCTGAAATTGCGGATAAAGAAGGTGGTCCTCCCAGTTTTCGAGGGGTTTTCATTCGTGCTCCTGCAATCCTTGAAGTGGGATCTGGAGTTGAAGTWCTCGCAGATATTGTTGTCTCACCTGAGAAATCTTCTTCTGATGTTATGCTTCAAGACCAAGAGGTGTGGTTCTAGCTTTCCCACTATTGTTTTTCAGAGCTAATAATTATGTTGAGAAAATTTCTTCTACTTTAATATCTTGTATGCACTTCAAGAACATCAACAAAGTTTAGTAGAACACTTCCAATCCTGTCAGGTACTTTATGTGTTTGGATATGTGGCCTTGGTAGCAAGCTGATCAGGGTTCTTCTACTTTACTTTACTAAATGTTTATCTGTGAACAAASCGARTACATAGTTTCCTTTATTAACTGAGATTGTAATGCTTCATGACAGGACCTCCTATTCTAATAATATGTGAAAATACCACCTCATCTAAAAGCTTAAGCTGATAAAGAGGAGTATAATTTATACACTTAACAATGTTGAACTTGCAAGTATTTCTCTCTTCTGTTTTGCTTCATGATGAATTTARATCTGTGTCTTTTATATGTGTGTGTGTATGCTGTTTTAATTTTCGAATAAGTTCTCCCATCAGATTAATAACAAAGATTTGGACAGAGTATCTCACTTTCTTAATCTCCTTGGGACCTAAGCCACCGGAAAAAAAACTGCGGGTGCTTGTTGGTAGGAATTGTTCTTTTCAATTAAAAGTACAAAAGCCATGCATTTGGACCAATTTTTTCGAATTTGTGTCTTCTTCTAACTTTCTTTGTTCAGGTTCTCTTGGGTTCTCCTCATATTTCTGCATCTCTAAATTTTAGAATTTTTAGTTTTGCCTCAAATCCATCTTTAGATYGACTGTTGCTTTGCTCATATTGGCTAGCAGCCCAACTTTGTTCTCATGAAGAAATTGCTGGTACAAAAGTAATTATGTATCGACAGGACCATCTTCTTAATATAATTCATCTGTGCCAATCACATGGCATTTAAGAGTCATTCTATTTAACACAAGAATACCATAAAGCCATTTCCTTTATTTTCTAATCCCTTAATTATCTAATCCTGCCTCTGATTTTTTTTTCTTAAGTACCTTACTCACTTCTTTGTGTTCTCTTGGTCATATAGCTTGTCTTTCTCTTAGTTTGATGAAGTTGCCATTTAACCAGCACATGATTCTATATCTTATAGTTTTCCTCTTTATCTATCCTTTTATATCAAACTGATAGGCTCTGGTCTACAAGGAATACTGATTTATTCTTGTACTACACATAAACACCTGTAAAGTTTGTCGTTGTAGTTGTTCCTTTTGACGTGAGGAATGACTTCWTATAAAATCATGTTTCTTTGTGCTTTCCTTCTGAATATTCCCATTRGTTAACTGTTAATTTAGTAGTTTTTGTTGCAATTGAAGAGCTTGGCAATTAACCTTCCCTTTCTTTTGGCCATTTACGTTTGTTCTTTTACCTGTGTTTTTGCTTCTCTCAGTAACACACTCTGACACCCTTTTTGAGTTGTTTTGACCAGTAAGTAGCATGGACTTTGGAATTCCCCTGTAGCATAAAATGTGCCTTTTAGATCTGATTTCTATTGGCATTTGTTTTAGACGCTTCTGATACTTTTTGCTGTTTTATTGATGTGGAATTCAAATTGAAGTCATGAAACTCTACTCTGATCAAAAGTACTTGCACATTCAAACGCCTCTACAATAAAATTAATGCATGTATATTATACACACGAGTGCTGCTGGTTTGCTCTTAATCCTACACACTTCTCCTTTCGTTTGCTGGAGACTTATTTGAGGTGCTATTTTGATTGTTGGCTGAAATCTCTAGCTGTGTTTTAAGCTAAAAGTCCAATCTCATATTGTTGCTTGTCAAATAGAATTTTCTGATTTGCTTCATTATGTCAGGAGAATGCTGGGTCCGAAACGAAAGTCATTGTTGCTGTGAGGCAAGGAAYCATGCTGGCAACTGCATTCCACCCTGAATTGACTGCTGACTGCAGATGGTATGCATCTTTTGTCTTTGAATTAAACTTCTATRTGTTCCTTATCAAATCATGGACATGTTCTCATACAGGCACTCTTACTTCTTGAGGATGGCAAGCGAGGTCGAAGAAGGGGCTTTGACAAGCATCTCCACAAGTGCCGAGGATTCTAGCTTCTCAGGACGACCTAGAAGTGATCTTCCCATATTTCAATAGCAAAAAAATGTAACACTATATGTCTAAAAGGAAAAGTAGAATCGCACAGTTTGATTTTTTTATTGTTATTTTGCGTCTTCGGTTAAGAAATTTTACCTTACAATAAAAACAAATGATTTCTTTAAGTTAAGGTTAACAAAGTTCTTAAGATAATAAGCTAATCAGCAAGCTAGTACTAATCAAAGAATGAAGAACATGCTAATGCACATGGAAACAGTGGGTTAGATCAGAAAATTTAGACCGACCGACCGACGAGGTAGGCCAATGTTGCTTAATTTGCTTGAATTGCCTTCCAGGTCTTATACTAGATTGAGAWTCATTTGRGGTCATATCCCTACCAAAAAAMTGTCTGTTAYCCTTATGTTGCTGGTCTTACATTAGACTCGAATGAAATAAATACTACGTGCTTCTTTTCATTTTCATTTGGAGTTCCATCCATTTTTTAGTTATAAACAGAGACATTGATGAAGCAGAAGGAGATGTTTCCCAACTTTTTTGTTCGGGACGGGAAGCTATCTAGCATAGACATATTAAGCAAACACCAAGATGTTGAGCTAACTATAAAGGCTCCTGTAGTTCAAARGTTTCATGCACTTTACATACTCGAAATAAACACACGTAAAAAGGAAAAAGGAGGATTGTATGCTGAAAAACAAAGATGGGTAGGAGAATGTAGATTCGTCTCCCCCGAAGGAATCTGTGCTCAAGCCCAAGGGCACGACAATGGTAATGGCAATGACAAAATAACAAGGRCGGCAAGGGCAAGGGAAAGGAAAAAGGTGATGGGAATGGCGGTGATAAAAACAYGGGAGATGACGACGGTGATAGAAAGGGCAMTGGCAAGGGAAAGGGAAAGGTTGATGGGAATGGCAATGATGACAAGGCCGATGAGAAGAACAAAGACAAGAAACCGAAGAAGCCTTCGGAGGATCCTGCCGAAGACTACAAGAAGCTCTTATCAGTACCAAAGACAGCACAGGGACGAGCTTTCTGCCAAGCTCAGGGTGCTTGTTACTACAAGACCCTCACTTGTCCAGCTGAGTGCCCTAAGAGGAAACCCAAGAAGAACAAGGCGGGGAAAGGATGCTTTACTGACTGCAGTTGCAAGTGCGAGCAGCTGCATATCACTATATTATCAATTCTCTCTAAATTTTCATGCATTAATATT
Source organism: Rhazya stricta (assembly GCA_001752375.1). Taxonomy (NCBI): domain Eukaryota; kingdom Viridiplantae; phylum Streptophyta; class Magnoliopsida; order Gentianales; family Apocynaceae; genus Rhazya; species Rhazya stricta. The sequence goes on along the minus strand of MEJB01000004.1, from coordinate 1,767,897 downwards.
GGCAAATAGGTCTTATAACGATATCTTCATTTTGTAAAAACAATCTTCATGACTTCGAATCCTATATATATTTACACTACGGGATTTTCTGAAATCCCAGACCATCCACTGATGTTTTCGGAACCGTTAGACACTCGTCAATTAATGTACTAACATTGTTGACGGGTTCATTTCRTAGTTCTAAAGCATGCAAAGAGTCTATGGAGTATGAATCACCAATTTTGAACTTCTGAAGAATATTATCTCAATATTGATTTTTACCTTTGGCAGGAAGGAAGCCTAAATGTGATGGATATGGCTCGCTACTACGATCCTCGATTTGTCGGCGGCGATGGTGTGATGTTTTACTTCCATGGAGCAAAGGGAGGAAAACTTTTCCATCGTGTCAGATGACAACCTACAGAACAACGCACACTTCATTGGAACTCGACCAGCGGGGAGACTAGCGACTTTGCCTGGGTTCAAGCTCTCGCAGTCATGTTCGATATTCACACACTTGTCCTTGCAGCAAAGAGTCTCACACTGGGATGACAAAGTTGATGCTCTTATGGTGAAATGGGATGAGCAGCTGATTAATGTCCCATCAGATGGAGAACCTAAATGGAGAATCAAGACACATGAGAGAGTTGTAGTTGTTGAAAGAACTGATGATCTTAATACAGTGAGAGTCACTGTGTCCGGAGTGTTACAAATGGATATAAGGGTGACCCCCTATAGGAGAAAAAGAAAACAAAGTTCATAATTACCAGTTGCCATCAGATGATGCATTCACCTCGAGACACAATTCAAGTTTTTTGATTTGGTGGATTCTGCTTAGGGAGTTCTCGGCAAGAGTTAACAGCCAGGATATGTAAGCTCTGTGAAGATATGTGTGCCCATGCCAATGATGGGTGGGGAGGACAAATGCCAGACTCCATCGCTGTATTCTGCTGCATATGTTTGTAGATTCCAAAGACCGTCCACGGTGGTTGATATTCTCTGAATATTTCATTGTTAGAAAACCATTCTTCTGTATTTATTAAGCAGGCTCCAACCTAAAGTCGATCTTTTGTATTTGGGACAGTTTAAATAAGGGCAGTAAAAAGATGCCCATGAAGGTCGTAACACTTGCTTTATTTGATTTATGAAGAAAAAAAATTGCTAAAGAGAAGTGCGTGCAACAGGAAATATGAGGCCCTTTTCCCCTCTGTTGATATTCAGTATGAAATGTTTGGCAATAAAAACATTATTCGATTTCCTATCACCTAGGGACAATGCTTTTTTGCTGTGTGTCAAAATATCAATGTCAAAAGGTGCAGGCTGCAGAACATGCACTCATGTACAAGAAGCTTCTACAGCTAAACTTTTTGTGACGCCTACACATGGGTCGCCAAATGTATCAATTGAGACTCCAACGCTGCATCTTCTTGATCCAATGCACGCCTGCATAACCATTGCACGATTCAGCAAAAGAAAAGAAGAAGCCGGGGGGGGGGGGGGGGGGGTTGATTTTGGAACAAAACCAAGTTTTAAGCAGGATGAACCTTCTGTACGGTGGCTTGAGCCTTGTTGCTGCTGCATCTACCATGGCTAAAACTTCCGCAGGTTCCAACTGGAGTTCCAAAACTAGCGAACTTGATTGAMGAAATCACMTGATTAGTGGAAGGGCACTCCAGTAACATTGTCGGTGTTGCTGTTTTTCTTTCTTCTTGGTTTGACGTCCACATTTCTATTGGAAGTGGATGAGACTCTGAGACTCGTGAGCATAAGCTTTCTGTCTCTTTTGTGGCAAAAGATACCTGTGTTGGATCCCCACCCATTTCCTCAAACAACACTAGAACATTTCCACTCGGTTTTAGCCATTCTCGGGGTACATGGTAACTGTAAACACAGCAATTAGGAGTTACAAAGTTGAGAAATAAGAATGTATATCAGCACTTGGCAGAACCTCAAACACTTACAGCAGCTGAGATGGTTTTCCACAGTTCTTGAGGCATTTGTTTGAATTATAAGATCCTCTGTAATTACAAGGGTTTGTACAACCACCATTTGATGCAGTATAGGTAGGCCAATAACGCCCAATGCTTTGTCTGTTCACCCATGCTTCACCCTTCCCCATTCCAGTGAAGTCTAATGCAACTGGATCATTGCCAGCAGGGGCATCAAAGTTTGCCTAGAGGAAAAAGATTGCTTTAGTATAAAGGAATTAGGATGTCCCTCAACAAAATCTGCAGAGAATATAGAACATGGCATACAGTATTCTCATCATTCAAAGAAGAACAGGAATTCAAGAGCTAAATATTTATTATCAAACGGAGAATCATATTGTAGAAGGCGATCATTGTGATTGCATGTTGACAATCATCTCATGTGAACAGAACCTTTGTGGACATAGTCGGGTCTCAGAGTCACAGATGTTACCTTGTACCATATTAATGGTTGCTTTGTAGGAATAGGAGTTTGTGATAGCCAAAGTGAGGAACTTCCACTTGATAAGCCTATCTCTTCCCCTTTCAAACCAACCTACATCCATTAGCATGAAATTAGTAAAGTTCATGTAGATTTACAACAAAGATAGTATATAATCTAGGAAAGCATGGTGGATTCGCAAATACAAATCAGCAGGACAGAATGAAAGTCACTCGAAATGACCTGATATGTCCATTGCTGCGATGAAAGATCAGTAACAGAGCCATTTTTGGAAGCTTTTAGCTGCACTGGACCAGTAACTCCAGCACCCTTTGTATCAAAGAATGCCCCATAGTTCTGGAATACAAGAGGAGTTATATCAGAAAATACTGCTTAGATGTTAATATTTGACATCATCGCGCAAAGTTCTCTGTATTAGTCAACTGATGCTCTTTGTTGCTAATATGCTTATAGAAAATTCAAACGAAAAGTCGAACCTGAAGGCCCACAGTCAAACTCAAGAGGTCAATTGTGTTTTTCCCAGTTGTGAGGGAGATGGGGACATCCAGTGTAACTTTASCATTGCCAGAACTGCCTTTCCCACTTCCTGGCAGAGAATCAAATTAGGGTAAATAATGCAGACACTACAACAATCTGTGATCAAGAGTAACATGTACCCAATGACTTGATACAAAAACAAATTACCAGTTCCAGAGGCACCTAGAACCATTAGAGCAGAATGTGTTCTTAATGTCAATGGCATCAGAATTGGCCTTGTCTAACAATAGAGCAACAATGCAGTGCCTCTTTTGGCTAGAACATTTTTAGGTGTATTCTATTTTCTACTTCTATATTACTTAGCTTTTTCAATAAATTAAGATAAATCAAGAAGATGAGAGTTTTTCTATCCTAATCTACTAGCCTTTTCAGCAAGCTGCCTCATATTGAGCATCTTTCAGCAATTCATATTATAGTACTCAATTTCAGTTATAACAAGCGGCTACGAGCCCTGTAATAACAAAATTACGGGACAACTGTATGTGCTTAAGGTTCTTTAAAACTGTTAAGGTGTTTTGATTTGCAGTTATAAAATTTGGACTGCGAGAAACAAAATCTAGTATACAGAATTATGGGACTTGTAAAAAAGGAAGCTTAACATCGAGGAAGTACAAGTACCAGAAAAAAGAAGTATCATATCAATGGAAAAGGGCATAAATCATCACCTGCAAGCTTTCCATTCACAAAAACATAGAGAGCATGTCCAAGTGATTGAATGTGTAGAACAGCCTGAGATCCATCCTCAAGGAAWGGCTCATCTCCTTTTATATCAGTGCTGAAAGAAGCAAATCAAGAATTATTTCTGTGATATTAATTACTGAAGGAGAGAAAAGAGAGAAAACGATTTTTTATTGAATACCAGTACACAACTAATTAATTTGTATACCTTACAGAATACCACAGGTAGTCACTTTTGTCAGCAGTAGTATTTATTTGTTCAGCTAAACCAAGTTTGCGAAATGCATTTTTACTTGTGATACCCACAGGTTCATTTATCCAGCTCCAGCCTGAGATGGATGCACCAGAAGAGGTAACACCATCCTTTGTAGACAAACTAGCAAATCTTGAAATAGTGCTCATAGAGTTGATCTGTCAGCAAAAAGGTAATAAAATGAGCTTATGCACAGAATCTGATAATTTCATAGAAAGGGTCTTAAAACCATTTTTAGTCTTGGCATAGAATCTACATTCTGATCTTATACTTACGTAAGACCACCCCAAATTGAGGCAGGCTATGATGCTATGACTTGATCTAACAACTATAATTTCCAAAACTGAGTAATCAGAAAAAAAATTGTTGATAGAATGCTAAATATAATGTTCTGGTTTTGGTTCCAAATATCAGGAATAGAGCGAAAGTACTATACTATGGGTGGTAATAAAGTTTGACTACTACGCAAGTACAAACTCAAAGGCAAACCTTAGCAGTGTTAAATGCCACGTTCTTGCAGTCAGGTAAGATGCTCACAGACCATGCGGAAAGCTTATAAGAATTTCCATTGAAGTTCACTGTTGCATCGGATTGAGTACCCACATTGGCAAGAAAAGCAGAACATTGCCCTGATCCTGTTTTATAAACACTAGCCTAAAATATAGGAAAAAAGTAAAATAGAAGTAAGTTTCAAGATATTGTAAAGCATGAGGCATCTTTGGGCAAGAAAATTTTGCATCAACTAATGAATAATGCAGAACTTTAGCATACAATGAATATCAAYTCCAGCAAGTAAAAAGCTCTCGCTCCAGTTTCYAWATAGATATGAATCAGAAGATCATGCAGGCATGCCGTGATTACATGTGTGGATTATCAACTAGAAATTCTAGGATATCTAGAACCATGAATGAGATTGAACATTGAGGTGCAGAAAACTCAATAAATTAATATTGGGAGGTAAAAAGGGAGATTGAGTGATCTGGACGAGGATTGAGGAARGGAAAGACAGTTTAATGGAATTAAGAAGAAATGTCAAGAAATTAATGCATGGTGCAAAGAAAATAAACTTGACCAGCACAGCTTCAAGTCTCAACTATAGCTACTTTGAGAATGTCAGGTCAACTTAGTTGAATTCCCCCAAAAAACCGTTCTTTCCAAATAACTAATTATGAACCATGTGGATACTCAAGTGGAGTGTAACCTTCAATCTGGAGAAGGAACAAATTGTATGGGCAAATAACTAATGTCAATGGAATAAAAAAGAATTTTACACTAAGTACTATGAGTTACAATACTTGTGCCTACTATGATTAGAACCCTGCCTAGAAATGAAAAAACAATTTCAAACAAGACAAGCACATCATGGGTCAACAAATGTTGATGATATCACCAACTAAAGCGAAAAATTCATGGAATTTTTTGGACCAAAAAGCTACTATTGGTCAAAGAAGTAAAGATAAATGATAAATGCAGAGGATGCAAGTTATAGAGCCTCAACGAACTTTAATGAAAGCTTCCGTACTTATACGTGATTGACAATAATCTACAATAGAAGCAGAAACATAGTTATGTTGCACATACATTGGCCTCCAGAGTAACTAATCAAATTATAGACCAGATGTGTACCTCCAGATTTTGGCCAAGAGAAGTAATTGTTGGATCAGTTGCTACCATTGCTGCTTCACAGAGCTTTATAGCCTTATGTAAATCTTTTAAGTGGCCCCACTTCGGCTGATTCACAAGACCTGCAAGTATACATACATATCGGATTAGAAACTAAATATAAGACAGGAGACTACCATTAACTATTTTGTTTACCAATGATTTTTATTTTTGGGATAAGTAAGGTGATGAAAGTATTGTAATGAAATTTGAAGATCAGGAATAGCCACTGTTGAGCACATGTACTAAACTAGCAATATGAACATATAGGACAATTTCCAAGAGGCATACCATACTCATCTAAGGGAGCATCATAGTCATAGCTTGTTGAAATGAAGGGTCCACCACTGGTCCGATCAAAATTAGTTCCACCATGATACTATGACAAGAATGAAAGAAAATGATTTTATATTCTGATATACAGCCAATGAAAAGTTAATTGCATTAAGTAACAAATTAGAACCAATAATTATTTTCAATACAACTACTGTAGTACCATGTAATAGTTCTGGAAAGATCCACCTCGCTGGAAAAAACGTGCCACGGCAAAAGCAATGTCCTCCACAGGTCTGTAGGGCACAGGACCACCAAATGAAAGAAACCTGATAGTGATAGTTCGTAAATTAGACATTTTTGTACATGCAAATTCCTAAGTTGATAACAGCATGCCAACCAAACAAGATACTTAAGATGCAAGATACATACCAGCCAGTCCAATTCTCGGTCCACATTTTTGGTTTCTTGTCAGAATTTGGGGTAAATTGATCACAGTAGAATCCATTGCATGTATTAATCTGTTATTAGTATTGTCGAGATCAGCTCTTACAGAAACTTGATAACTTGCTARATAATAAGAGAGTTGAGTTCTCAACGATTTACAATATCTTGTCAAAGGAACTGCCATAAGAAAGTAGAAGAATGAACTTACTATGGGATCAGGAGCATCTTTCTGCTGGCACATGATCCATGGCACTCCTGTATTCAAAGAAATGGCCATTCCTGCTGCCCAGTCCACATAGGCTTTGGCTCGAGCGCCATACTGTGGTTCAATATCTCCATTGCCATATTCATTTTCAATCTACATAATTGTGTTAAATTTTCAGTCTCGGAATTCCTTACAGAAAAATGTATTAATGAACAATCTGAAACAAGCAATGTGCTATTAGAGAACTGAACCTGTGAGATTATAATAGGTCCACCTTGAGATGCAAAGAGAGATTCTTGCTTCAGCATATCCACAATCTTGGAAGTGAACCGCTGCATTTCCTCCTGAAAAAAAGAATTCTACTCGATTGCACATCTGAAAGCAGCTTAAATTGTTATAAAATTTTCAAAAAATTTCAGGGCAAGAACCTTGAATGGCTCATTGTCTGTTCGGAACTCAATGCCGGGCACAAAATGCAACCATAGAGGAAATCCACTGTTCCAAAACAGAATGAAGAAAAAATGCCTCGTTAAAGTGTTTCTTTACATAGAATTCTGTCAGACATTCAGGAATGGCAAACGGAGAAGCTCTACCCATAGTTCCACTCAGCACAAACATAAGGACCTATTCGAAGAACAACGTAGAGACCAGCTTCCGCCACCAATTTGACAAATTTAACCAAATCTTTTCTTCCTTCAAAGTCATACTGCAATATTTTCTTCACATGTCAGCAAGCATTGTTATATATCGAACACACAACATTTAGTTGCTCCACATTCCCCTATCCTCTTCAATTAAGAGATTCTTATTAACTTTTCTACATCAGGGAACTAAAGAAATTCCTAACTAATTTCCGTTCTGAATACACAGATAGGTATACCACCAATATGCGTACATATGTACAATCTTGGAAGAACATTAGTTCCTTTCCTATTCTTTTCGTTTTCTCTATCTCCTATTAATTTCTCGAAGTAACCTACTGAAGCAAAGAATAATAAGCAAGGAAAACGTGAGCAGAAAAGGAGAAACACCTGGCCTTTAACCGGTTCATGCAAATTCCAGAAAACGTATGTCTCAATCGCATCCAGTCCTCCTTCTTTCGACTTCTGAATCAGCTCCGGCCACATCTGCAATCCATCTCCACACCAATATTACATAAATACGTATACAAGTAGAAATATACGCTCGAATGCTGGTATTATACATGTATATTCAGCAAATAACACTCAGAGGCATAAAGATGTACATACCTTCGGAGTGCTGCGAGGATAATGAATGGAGCCGGAGATGAGTATTCTGCGCTTGCCGTCGATGACAAGTGACCGGTGATCATACGTCACGTTGGCGCCAAACGACGCCGTCACCGCAGACAGTAAAAGAACAAAAYATAACAGCAGGAACACTGTTGTTCTCATCTTTCGTAACATAAACACGCAATTTCTCTCTCTCTCTATCTCCTTCTTCCAGTTAATCGGTAAAATGCAGATGGAAACACGAACACTTTTATCTCGAAAGAGACCTTTGAGTTTTGCTTCCAGTTTTAGCTTCCCATAGTGACGAAACCAATGCTTAGGAGTTAGGATTAAACTGTATAGTTCCCGAGTTTCTTATAGTGGTGTAAGCAGTTTGTTGCTTAACCGCTTTGTAGTTCTTTAGTGTGGAAGGGAGGGAATCGGAAAAAATGAATAGGAAAACAGAAGAGTGAAGCTAGTAGCTGTCGTACGGCGGGGACAACACGACACGCCAGCTCAATTTCTTTACTTGGGTGAATGATTGTACTATCTCAGCCACGTGAGAGACGGAGCCATCGCCTCTTCTTCTTCTTCAGCTGGTAAGGCTGAGCATTCTGCTAATCTGATGGTAACTATGAACTAAGCTGCAGTAATTGGGGGGAAATAGCACAAACCGCGCAATGTGAAGTGAAGAATGACAATGACATATTTTCCCCGGTGTATAAATAATAATCATCGGCTCGGAGAACGAGGCAGAGCCAAATGTGCCGCTGGGTCACGTACATGTTGTTATCGGTTTGCCTGTTTGCCATGTCATGAGAATTCATTTGATATTGGAGAGAGAGAGCATTCGAGATGCATGTTTGTAAATCACAATTTATTATACGAAGTTTTTCTCTGCACTTAGCATTCATTTGCTTTAAGTAAGAAAAAAATTATTTAGAATTATTTGACATTTACCTATAAATTTAAAACGTTTTATAAATATATGATTTTTGTACTTAAGCAAATTGCGACCCGGGTCCAATGCCATCAGACCTACCCAATTTCCATATGATTCACTACTAGGTTGGCAAGCACTCAATTGTCGGTTTATAAATGTGATACAAGCACTTGCCTCACTTTATTCCACTATTACCTACTTCTTAAAGAGAAAAAAAAAAAAAAAAACCTTACATAATGTTCTTGGTTTCTCTTTTTTCTTAAATGGTGTATAAATTAAATTTTATGTATCACGATAAATAATATCTTCATAAATTATAAATTTAATATGTTAAAGATTAAATTATTAGTATTTTATAATAACCTTATTGTTTTTGTACATGTAAAATTAATCTAAATTCATATGTCATATTATTTAAAAGGAATATAATTAATTAAAAACTCTTTCAATCGCGAGCCCATTTATCTTCCTGTCCAAGCTGCTGCTGCTGCTTCTTATATTTATTACAATGATTTGACCACAAATTGACCGACAATGTTAACAAAAAGGAACGAGACGAAGGTGAAGTCGCATTCAGAGGTGCCGTGCAGCAATAGGTGGAATCCATATAAGATAAGTGCATTTCTCCTTGTCATTTTTCCAATCTTAATGGATTTTAATGAGATGGTACAATATGAAGTAGCATTATGACAACCGAACCGCTCCACAAACTAAAACAATTAAGGTTGCAACTATGGTTTCGTTAGGAGCTCTTACTCTACTAATTTAATGATGATTAGTAATCCTATTAAGAGAAGAAGATGAGCAAAACCCCAAAATATCCGTTTTTCTCTTCTCAAAGTAACTAAGTAAGGTCATGTCCATCATATGTTTATTAATGTGGTTCACCTGCTTTAGTACAAATGAGTGCCCTAAGAGTTGTAAATATGAAAACGAGTGTCCGAACATGAGTATTTTCTCCCTCAATCTTGTGATTGTTGTACTAACTATATTTACATTTTTTATTATTTTTTCTTTCTATTAGATCATTCGATATTCTCATTTAATGAGACTATTTGATTCGAATTGTACTCGTAAAGCATAARTATTACTCGAAGAAATATCTTATTAGAACCCTTCTAACATGGCACTACAAGTATCATCAAATATAGGACATTATTTACTATTGCACCAATCGGTTGGATTCGTTCTCTTCTATACATTAATAAAGAATTCATAAATGCGAATCGAAATTAGAATCTATTGCATTTTGAATCGTAAAAATTTATTAATTAATTTAAATTTTTTTAATTGATTGAGCTACTATCTTATTCGAATACTTATTACATCATTCTTATAGTTTCTTCAGCCGGATGATGCATTAATTCAAAACAAAAGCATTAACGTCCCAAAGGATAAGGCCATTGAAAACATAACGGAGCAATAACACATTTTCCCTATACCAAAAGAGCCACCGTCATGGTAATGGTCCTTGCTTTTGTGCCCATGCGAGAATGATGCGTGAGAAACGTCCTTTGTCAGACTAGCTAGAACAGTGATAAATGTGAATGCATCCTAAAGGAGAAGAAGAAACTGACAGAAGTATCGCCTTCTTTTATTGACTAAACGCTCCACAATGATCTTTTCTCTTTCTGGGCTAACGGAAATTGGATGGTTCTTTTTAGCATTATTGTTATGAGGTGTCATTAGCTGACAATTTTGTCGCCCCCTAAGAAGAAAAGAGAAAAATTCAATGGTTAAGAAAATTGTTAAATCGAAATAATATTTTATTTTTCATTTCTATTTATGATTCATGTAAAAGCTTTAGTGATTATATTTTCATATGGGTAAGAGACAAATTTTACGAGTAATTATTTTTTTATAATGACTATCTATGATGTTACGTTGAAAATAGTGTTTTGTTTTAATGAATTTTAATTTCAAAAAAAGTTTTTTTAAGAAGTTTCAATCATTAAGTATCATGATGTTCAATAGGATATGAAATTAAAATCTAAAATAAATAAGCATATGAGATTGATATTTTAGGGAGCCGGTRCAGACATTATTTGATAATTCAATTTAATACTTAAAAATAAACAATTAACTATTTATTGAATYAAGTTCGGTCGATAATATAATTTTAGAATGTCTTAATCCATAAGTATTTTTTAATTCATTCAATAAACCATAGTCAATATATTAAGATATTTTTAAGTTAGATTACCATATTCAATATTGAGATCTACGTTTTATATAATAAATTTTTTAGTGTTTAAAAATTTAATTATTTTTTCATACTTCGAACTTCAAACTTTAATTTTATCAAATGAAACCCATYTCTATCAAAATATGATAGAGATGTTATTGGAAAAGTTGCGGGGAATATATTGTAATTTGGGGTTACGTTTAGCACTATATATATAGATACAACATTGTTTTTTTTATTTTTGACATTTAAAAAGTAAATTACATTTCAATGAAAATTTATTCTCCATTAATATATATATATTAATGGAGAATAAATTTTCATTGAAATGTAATTTACTTTTTAAATGTCAAAAATAAAAAAAACAAAAGAGAGAAGCCTGGAAAGTTTTGGAAGGTTTATTGGGCCGGAGCCCAATTGGCAAAATAGTCTACAAGAAGAAGACAATTCCGAGTTCTATAGTTGGGGTGTCTTGTTTCTTATTGGGCCACGGAGAAGTGCAAAAGTCTTGCCCTATGACCAGCGGCTGCAACCACATCTTCTTTTTATGGTATTGAAAGGATGAAGATGGATTTGATTGTTTAATGTATAATTTATCAAAGCATCTCAWAAGTTAAACTTTCTTAAAATTATATTAATTAATTTAACAAGTTAAATTCGATACTTTTAAAAATTTATAAATTAATTTAGAAAATTAAGTTCAAAATATTTCATATGTTCAATGTTTCTAAATCTTTATAAATTAATTTAAAAAATTAAGTTTCAAGTATTTCATATATTTAATGTTTCTAAAATTTTATAAGCAAACTCAAAGTTTCTTCATTTGAATACTGGTCAAATTGAAGCATTGAGAGCTAAATTAAGTAGAGAAGAAACGATTCACACATTAAAATGCCCATGAAGTGATCAGAGGCAGCTGAGTTATTGAGAATCAAGTAATATGAGCAAATTTTTATTAATGATCATAAATGATTTGACAATAATARTATAATTGGAACTCTATTATATCATAAGTATTATTATTATAATATGAAAATTTTTAACATGATTCGTAAAATATCATTTGCTAACGTTTATTGTACAAAGTCTTCACACAATATACAAAGCGCGTTATCTATACTAGTTTAAAAAGAAAAATGTTGATAATATACTTGGAATGTTTATATATTTTTTTATGATTGCTTATATAATAATTAAAATCTAATTTTATGAAAAATATCTTATTATTCCTATTATTTTCTTTGCTAAGTATGAAGTATCCTAGGTAGCAGTTGCTYTATCTTTTCACTTCATTCTTTACATTTCTCCTTCTTAAAAAGAAAAAAATCAAATATAGAAAAAAAAAATAACTGCAAAATAAGAAAAGTGAATAAGATTTCAAGGTCAAAAAAATATACTATGACGTGTAAAGTAGATTGCACAATAGAAAATGGGGCTTAAAGTGAATTTAATCTTTTTCACTGGACATTTGTGACAATTTCAAGTTGCACATTCATGAAACCAGGTCAAGGTACAAATTGTTAACAAGGTAAAAAAAAGAGGTCGATATACAATTAACATAGAGTAAAAAAATAAAAAATTGGCTTTTTATTAACAAGTCCGACCCCACTCGTGGGCCGGAACARAATTTTTTCACCTAGGTATTAAAGGAAAAAGAGAAAAAACAAATAAGACCTAGGTAACGTTCGCCTCTGGCTTTAACTGAAGGTCGGAATCGGAGCCACCGAACTGTTCCTGCMTAGTCTACCTCGCCACCGCCGCCGTGGCCTCTGACAGCCCAGAAATGGTGGGGAAGCAAGGAATTGCAAAGAGAACCAGGGGCAAAAAGTTTTCAAATTCATTAAATGCAAAAACTAAAAGCCCTAAAATGGTCGGAGCATATGGTGCCTCCACCAGTGCCGCCAAACGGACCAAGAAGAAGTCCCGCAAGGCTGACGACTCGGACATTTCCATAGTATCATCTTCGAGCCCCGAGCGTGAGACCGGCGACGATGTAGTGTTGCTCGATGTGGAGGAGGTGGGAAAAGACGACGATGTAGCATTGCTCTATGAGGAAACGAAGAAAGGGAAGAGGAATGGGGAAAAAAGTAGGGCAACTAAAAAGGGGTTCGATAATCAGAACGGAGTTAAAATTAAAGAAGCTAAAGCGGAGCCAGAGAAGAAGAAAATGAATGAGGCGAGCAGGCGGCAAAYTGAGGGTAAGAAAGATGATAAGAAAAAGCTCAAAAAAGTGGAGGAAGTGGAGCAGCTGTCGGAGGAGGCGGAGATGATTGGCGCTATTAAGCAGCGGGACAAAAAACGCAAGGGGAAAGAGGTGGAGGCCAAGCTGCCAGAGAAGTCGAAGAAGCGGAGTGATGTCATTAAGCCGCGGACTGAAGGTGAGAAAGGTGATAAGAAAAAGAAGGTGGGGAAGATGGAYGAGCAGACGAGTGAAGCTGGTCAGCAGGATAGACGGGGTAAGAATGAGGATAAGAAAGATAAGAAAAAAAGGAACCCAAAGGTGGAGATTGAAGCGGAGGACGAGGAGGAAAATGAGAAGATTAATAATGCACTTTACAAGTTTCCTATGAATAGAGTTAGCCGGATGATAAAGAGTGAAGATATCACCAATAAGATTGCTCAAGAGGCTGTTTTTGTCATTAATAAAGCTTCGGTATGCACTCTATAATTTCTGATTTTGATCAATTAGGATTTCTGCATGCGTTCTCTCTCTCTCTATTATATACTCTGAAACACATTGCTTGTGCAGATGAATAACAGAATTTGGGAAAGTCTTGGCCTTGGATATATTAAACTAAATCAGTAACAACACGTTCTGCAAAATCCTTGTTATGATGGACACACTTGATCATGTTCTTATGCCAAAAAAATTGAAAGTTCTGATCCTGAAAATCATTTAGTGGCTCTGTACTGGTAAAGAGATTTCTGTGCAAGTTACTTCTTGATTAGGAAGCTTTATATTAATATTAGGCACTTTCTTTTGCCCCTGTAAATAAATTTCAATGTCAATGATGTTATTTACTTATGTGCTTAAGAAATTCTTTAATACTCAAGGTGCATTAGATACTTTTGAAGAAACATGCTGCTGCAGTCACAACATCAATAAAGAATGCATGTGTACATACTTTGAAAAGTTGAACTGGAGACAAAATGCTCTACTTTTGCCAAAGTTTTGTCCCGAGAGTTCATGGAATTACAGTTACCTAAGCTGGAAGTTGCATATTATTGTATAGATGATTGTTAAGAATATTCTGTTTATATCTCATTAGTTGTGTTCGATTACATGCAATGTGCTGCTATGTGATGATTTGGTATTGGGGGCACTGATAACAATCGTCTGAAGGTTAGTTTACTTTGTGAACCTAGTAGGCGATTTTCATGAAACAAAAGTATTCTATGAAACTATCTGAATATTTTTGTTRCTAAAGGTTGAATGAATGGATTTTAGTTGGTCTGGTATAGGATATTGGTTGCTTGAAGTGTGTTCTTCATAGATGCGTCTGAAGAAGATGAATTGTTACTAGAGCTTAAAACTTCGAAGTACGCCTCCTTGTAGAATTGACATATTAGTTTCGTGATTCTTTTGTATTGTCACTAATAGGTGAAACATTCAGACTTACCTAGTTTTAGAAGCTAATAGATCTTACATGAGTTCATGGATTATCATTGGTTGATCAATAGAGTGTGTAGGCTTCTTTTAGAGGATGCTAAAATGCTCGATGCTTATGGATATTTTATARGGACATTGATAGTAGGAAGCTGTAAATTTTTATGAATCTTAATAACGACAATTGATGTAAACTGATATAAGTTGAAGCTTGAAAATYGTTCTCAGAAATAGAAGGATGGATCACAGCTAACTGAAGCATGGGAATTAAATAAGATGAGGAGCAATAAGCAATGTKAAGAAGAAAGAGATAGAAGTTATATGGAAAATATAAATAGCTTATTTCCTTCTTCAGATTCATGATTGTCCACTAAATTCAGGAAGCATTTTAGGAAAAAGAGATAGAAGTTATCTCCTTAATGCACATTACAAATGAGCTATWTTTTGTGAGGACAGTTGGAAAATAATGGCAAACGTATTACTAGTGATTATCATATTAAAAGTGTTTTATGAGGATTTATTCCATAAATGGATCTCTTTTCCTTAGACTTTGCTTTTCTATTGGTGATCACATAGTGTCTTGTTGTAATTTTTGAATAGCTGTTTACCTATGTATATGTTTCCTGCAGCTGCATACATTGTGCTTCTTTCTACATTGTGCAGTAGGTTCTGCTCCTTTGATACAGCAATGAGTTTATATTCTTTTACAATAGAAAGCTACTTCAGTAAGTTGAAAAGCTACTTCAGTAAGTTGAAATGCTACTTCATAAGTAATATTCTCTTTGAGGCTTTGATGGGTTGCAATACTTGTAAAACTAGCAAGTAGCAATACTTGTAAAATTGGCAAGTAGCAAACCTTGGGTCCTTAATATGCAAATTGTACTCTGCTGTTGCATGCACAAGTCTAATTTTTGCTGTTTGATCTGCTGCTGCAGGAGAAGTTTCTTGAACTATTCTGTAGGGAGGCTTATGCATGTGCTTTTCTGGATCACAAAAATCATATTGCATACAACCACCTATGTAAGTTTTCCTTTAATTGACTTCCAATGTAGCAGGGATATGGCAAACATTATGGACCTTGCTTCTTGATGTTAATATTCCATTGTTTTCAGCAAAAAAATAATTATTCCTAGGTAAAGGAACTGCTCAAGATTTACGTTATTAATTAGAGGACTTGAACTTGGCTGGCGCTTGATGTTGGACAGACCATGGTACCAATTACAACTTTGCAGATTGATGATCAATTTGTTGAAAAGTTCCAGAAGTGGCTAATGAATTAAATGTCCTCTAACTTTGTTGGGAGAGAGAAATGAACAGAAAATTTAATTTTACTTACAAAAGGGATGTTTCGAGTTTTTACTTATAGAAGTTTGGACTCTCTTATTCAGAACTCTGCATCCTCCTAGTGACCTCTAAGTCTGTCTTTCCTACTGTTTAAGCAACTCCAAGTTCATTGTATGTTTCTGTTTCCATTTCTAAAACTGTAGTAAACAGAAGTAATAAGTTGGGACCTTAAATTTCAGTTTCCATATCAAATCCCCCGATAGAAATCTCCCATTTATGACATTTTTCCTTTTTGCAATACATTTTTTGGTAGCCATAAATGAACATCTGGTTGGTTATTTTAATTAGTGTGTGGGTTTTTTAGTCTCATGCTTCAGGATGTAGTTTTCTTCGTTGGATGGATATTTACCTTCCTTGAGCAAAGGTATTTGTATGGGTTTTACATTTGAACTAACATAGTACCTTCTCTGTTTTTCCAGCTTCAGTTGTTTCTAAAGGGAGGAGATTTGATTTTCTTTCAGGTATCTGTTAATACTTGATTAGTCTAACTCTTGTGCTAGCATATTTATTTCATGTATTCGTCATTATGTATTCTTTGTCACCGTATTGTTGTTTATGCATTAGATTTTGTCCCTGAGAAAGTAAAAGCGGAGGATGCTTTATCAGAAATGTCAGAAAACTCAAAGGCTGAGACATTGACACAGACTTGATCGTGAAGGATCTTGAAGGCACCAAGTTGGATCTTGCTGTCTCTATGGGGTGATTTTACAGCTAACTGTTGCCTTGTAGGAAGTGTTTAAAGCTTTTATCGTTTTGGAGTTAGACATAGTTACTACTCAGTTAGTCCCCACATGCTGTTGATATGTACAGWATATAGATAGTTTGACCATGTAGTGCAGTTGTTTGTGATATTTTTAATAACTGAGATTGTTTGATTCTGTATGGTCTTGTAAGCTTGGAACCTATATGGTAACCATCTTAGCCTGAAAGCTGAACAATTTTAAGCATCTTTCTCTTGCTACAGTCTGGAAACCAACTATTAGGAGATCCTGCAACGCCTGCAGGCAAGGTAATACCCAATAAATTGTGTTAGAAGCAAGAGAACAATCATGACGTCCTTGTCAYRAAGTACCATAGCAATTTCATATAAAGCAAAAAGGAGAAGACCCAACAGCTAATAATAWTTATCAAAAATGAAGACAAAYATAAGCTCTCATAGACCATGATCGAGCTCCATTTATCCATTTGCCGCTTGGTTCAGCAATAATTAGTATATGCCTTCAAATGCCCACAACTGAAATTGCATCATGGAGACCAATGTAGCTTCTATTCTAAGTTTGAGCAAACGCAGTCCAATCGTAACACAAGTGAAAGTAAAGGCATCATGTACAACTTTTTTGCCCACGTCCCACTTGACATCCCTGTCTTCTTAAGCAACCTATAGCTGTAAACACTAATTTTCTCTTCAATCTTGATCACCACCTTTTCTGCGGTAGAAATCAAAACGATTCGATCATATTGAAAATATAAGCTTATCACTAACATCATTCTTTAATTAGTAGTATTCAAACTCTCAATTTTGAATTGACCGAWAACTATACCTCTTCCTTTGGTTCATAGAATTTACCATTGTGTCGTAATTCAATAATAGAAGTCATCCCATTCAAGCATATTTGGGTTCATGCAAATGGGTAGTAAGACATTACTTTAAATGGCCCTCATAAACTATAATTATACACGATGGTTTGATTTTGATTGGATGGCTCCAGCTCTTGAAGGTTATGGTGTCGGTGCAATGTTAATTTTTCCAACAAAAATTGCAACTTCTCACCAAACGTCCATTGATATGATGCTAATTGGTTTTCTAACTAATAGTATAATGAAAAATCAACTCACCAAACATCACTGTTCACTTGATCCCTCTCCATATAAAGCACCTCCTAGGCTACCCCTCTCTTTCAAACCAACCCTCTTCCTTTACTTTCCATACATTAGSCCAGCTTTTTAGACTTCTTGTGAAGACTATGAATCGTTTGATATCCAGTTTTGTTCTCATCTTAGTTCTCTTGCAATGCACAAGCACCCTAGCTCAGCCAGCTGCCGCCCCGGCTCCTCCCGGTCCGACCAACATAACCAAAATCCTAGAGAAAGCTGGTCAATTTACCACATTCATTAGGCTTTTAAAGCTCACTCAAGTTGGTGATCAGATCAATCAACAACTCAACAACTCAAATTCAGGATTAACGGTATTTGCACCGACGGATAATGCCTTCTCGAGCCTCCAAGCAGGGACTCTGAACTCTTTATCTGATCAACAAAAGGTCCAGCTGATACAGTTTCATGTTATACCTTCTTTCATTTCCATGTCACAGTTTCAAACTATAAGCAACCCTTTGAGAACACAAGCTGGAGGCAGTGATGCAGGAGAATTTCCTCTAAACGTAACGACAGCAGGAAACCAAATAAATGTTACAACCGGCGTCGATAACACCACGGTGTCCGGCACAGTCTATACAGACAATCAACTTGCAGTTTATCAAGTGGACAAGGTGCTTCTTCCTCTGAGTTTATTTGGTCCTGCATCACCAGCACCAGCACCGGCTCCTGCATCGTCGAAGTCAAAGAAGAAGAAGGCACTGGCTGCTGACAGTCCCACAAATGATGTCCCAGCGGATAACTCCGGCGCAGTTAGCCTTGGCTTGCATGGCAGGATGACTTATCTCGGAGGTACAGTCATTGCTGCATTTTGGTTTTGGTTGTGATAAGAAAATGACGACCGTAATTGCACTAGCAAGGCATTCTGAAGTGGGATCCATTTGTTCAAAGAGTACCATGATTTTGCCAAGTCGATCGTAGGTTGTGATCAAAAGGATTGAGTGTCTTCTCATCTTGGTCTGTCTATGTTGTCTCTCTTTTTTCTTTTTCGTGTATCAATTTTGGATATGTTAGGGCCTATTTGAATTTACCTTTTTGTCCCCTTTTGGAGTTTCATGTTTTTGTTTCTTTTTTTCTTTCTTTCCATTCTTATTCATTTTCTCCAGCTTATCATATCATGAGATTTTGTACTTTCATCTTATTGCAAAAATGTTCATTGATTGTTGTTATATGAATAATTTCTTAAGACAAAGTAATAATTTAATTGTTTAAATTGCATTTATAATGAGTCGAAATTTCACTTTCGATTTGTATATTTATTAAATATTTACATATCATTGGGTTAGAAGATATAGAACAATAACAATATAAAAGAATATATGAAAAAATCTTTATATTTTTTCATTAATAGAAGAATAAATTAAAGAAACACTTGAGTTATAATATTTCATTTAGAACTCATTATTTTTTTTTTTCTTTTGATACATTACAAGTATACAATGTGAATAAAACTAAGACCTTTTTTTATGTATGTACAATCTTGAGACTCAATTAAAGCTTAGATTGTTGAGTGAGAAATTGCAATATTTTGTTCAAGGGTCAAAATCAAATGGCTAAGTGCTAGTTGGAACATAATTTGGGGAAAAATAATAAATTAAGAAAAACTATTTATTTTCTCTTTTAYTTTTTTTATTGGTTAAGAAAAATAATATATATCCCAAATAATGCATCTTCAATTGGTTAAATTAGTCTGGACATAARTTGATGGTAAAACTTGATTTTTATTCAAAATAAATTTAATTTATAACTTTTTTAATATAATATTACGAATAAAATGATATTATTCCGTGATGGACTAGAGTGCAGGCTGGCAGTTGACTGTAAAATAATCATTAATAATGACTTCACACGGACGCACAAGCAAAGCATTCAGTCATCATGACCATGTTTCGTTTTCAATTAATTTTGAATTTTATTTCAAATTGTAAAAGCTGATCCTCAATTTATAATCTCGATGACTAATTAAATGAACGAAATTCCTTTTAAATAATATTTTGAGTTCAAGGTTTCTAGAAGAATAGAGTAAATAACATTAAAAAACTTCACCTTTGCATGTATGAATGTTGGATTTTTTTTATGGACGGGAGATATTTTAGTATATATTTTTTATTACATATTCGATTATATATATTTATATTATCTACAACTTCTATTTCTTCATATTTTAAGAATTAATATATATATGTATAGTGTTTTAATTGTTGTAAAAAAAAATATTACTAAAAATATATTAAAAAAATTGAAATCATATATAATGTTAAACCCCTCATGGTCCGCCTTTTCTAAATGTTGGGCCGGAAACTAAATTTCATTCAATTTTTCAGACATTAGACACGACAATAACTGTTCGGCCCATCAAAATCCATTTCTTATTGGGTCAAGGCTTATAAGTGGGTTGTGTAATTGACTAGGCTTATGAAGCTATGAAAGGTTTCAGGGAAAGAAATCAAGATCCCTGTTCGTTTAGTCTATTTAAGATAAAATAGGTCCACTCTTCGAGTCTTGTTTGTCTCGGAAGCTTTTACCCTCGAGGTTAGAATCCTTGACTGAATAATCCAAAAAGGTATAATTGATTTAAAAAGATTAACCAAAGACCAACATTTATACCATAAAAGACCTAATTTAGCAGGGCAGATTAAATATTCTTTTGAGTAAGAGTTAGATTTTACGAGCATATTTTAAATTAAATTCAAATTGGTTTAGCAAAAAAGAAAAAGAAAAAAGTATGAACGCCTACTTCAATATGTACATTTTTTTTAAAAAAAAATTACAAATCAGGAATGAGGATGTGAATTGAATTGAAAATTTAATGATATTATAAGCTTTTAATCAATTGAACTATTATCTGTCYAGGTTCATTACGTACTTGAGAGAAATTTTGAATAAGGCYTATGATTCATTTGGTTAATATATACCTTTATAAAATAAAATGATTTAATTTATATTTTTCTCAATTAACAAAAAAAAGAAGGGTAATTAATTCTCCCACTCCAATATCCACAATCGTAAGGGTTAAAGAGTAKTATATAGAGAGAAAGCTTGAAATAGAAAACAAAATTAAAAAAATGAATTTTGCTCTATTTGTTCAAAAAATTTGCAAAAGGAGTCTTGAGTTAATATACTGATAAGGGGATCCAGGAGAGTAAAATTAAATGAGAAGTTTATAAACTATTTAATTCACCCTTAAAAAAAATTACTTATTTCTTAATTTGAGTTCACACAAATAAATTTAAAAATTTAATTACTTATAAAACTAATTCAACTTCCGATTTTATTAAACAAGACGTAATGGAGTTTAGTTTTAGACGTGTTCTTTTTACCATTAAAAAAAAGAAAATCTAAGTTGTTATTTGATTCAAATGACATCTTATACAACGACGCTCTCGAATAATTATAAATGGTAATAAGAGTTAAAAAATTTAAAATACTTTATCTTTAAAATATATTAGAGGAGGCAATGTTCACCGAGTTAAAAAACGTGGGGCGTGGTAGCGGAGCAGAGCCCGTGAGTGAAGATGTGATTTGGGATGGGTCCGGGTCGTCCCTCGTCTGTCTTGGTCAACTGGCCGGTTCATGCAAGATTCTGTTTACGTCGCTGTAGCGGCAGATTGCTTTGGAGTTGGGAGACTAATCAAAGGTTTAACCCACATGCCTACATCTCTATCAATGTTTCACTATCAACTCTATATATATTCATATGCTTCAAACCAGAATGTTTTCGTTTCATTTTTCACTATGCCAATTAGATAAATTTATATTAAAAATTAATTTACTTTTTATTATTTTAATTTTTCATTTGTTAATGATATTTTATTAATTTTTTATTGCCTAATTTACTTTTAATTCATATTTATTATTTATCAGCTTGACTAAGATAATAGCATTCTATATAAATGTTTCATTTTACTCCATTCGTTTTTTAAATTAATTATCTTTTTAGATAAAATTATGCATATTAAAAAAAGTACGGGAATAGAATAAAGTGTCAATATCTTCATTTTATATGGTGTCATGCATCCCAATAATTGAATGCTTTGATTTTTGTTAAAATTTGTCGCTAGCAGCCTAGCATGCATGTTATTACATTACAGAAAGTAAAGCGAGGACTATTCCTTATATTTCTCAAAAATCCATTCACGAACTCTTCCTAGTTCCTAAGAAAAATGATCGAGTTCATACTTAGCTTTTAAGTACATCATGGACATCCACGCTTGCTTTCTTACAAAGTCAAGATCACTTGTAGTATATCACAATTCTCCAACATCCTGTGGCCTTCTATCAGTACGATGCCGTTCTTCGTTGCTTAAGATAAGATATTTTCAGTTTCTTTTGACGTTTTTGAATTTAACTTCTAGGGAAATTATTTTTATTTTTATTTTATCTTGAAATGACCATTATACCCATAGAAACAAATTTTCCAATCATTTTAAGAAAAACCAAAAACTAGGAACAGGCATATATACAAATTCTTCGAACTGGCTAGCTAGAGCTTGCAAATGTGTTTGTGTATACGAACTGAAGCATTTTTGACCGTTGGTTGAGTTCATGTGAGCTTGGGAAAGAGCTGGAATCAAATCAAAAGTATGAAAAATGATTGTTTGCATGCAGCCAAAACAAAAGACAACCTGTGTGTCGACACACTCTGTCGAGTAAGAGAGAGAGAAGCTGTCAGACACATTTTAATCTTTGTGCCCAGTAACCGAACTAGCTAGATTTTTTAAACTACTCTTTTATTCTTTTACAGGTTACTCTGGGGCTAGGAATTCATTGTTGAAATTATGTTTCGAATATTTTAAAAAATATTTTTATGTTATATCAATTTACGTATTAAAGGGCCTAAGATTATGTATATAAATCGGGAWCTGTTCATTTTCGTTTTACATTGTATGTGCAACTAGAGGGTGGTGGGTACATGAAATATCTGTTTCATAGTACAGAGTTTATGAAAGACGTTGATGAGAATGGAGATATTTATTTGAGAGGAGAAAGATCCTAGGGTGGCTTTGCCAGTTAGATAACAGGGACGAATTAATGATACTAAAACTTCGAGAGACAAAAGGGAAAACTTAGAGGGAGTTGAAGAAAAGCTAAAGAAGACAAACGAGATTGAAATTGAGACAGTTTACCCATGTTGTTGGTAACTTTCTCATTATGACGAGAATTTTCAGGTCTTGGTGAAGGTGAAGCAGCTGTTGTGGCTGCGATGGTCCAACTATGAAGAAAAATTACTGCAACATGCACACCGGAGAAGTCATTCATGGCCCAAGAAAAGTCACAGACTCCCTCATATCAAAGTGGTCCAATGAACACTAAGAGAGAAAAAAACGAATCCTTTTGCATGGAGGAGTAGTACCCCTTGTGAAGGCCAATTTTCTCTCTTTGTCAAGTCCCTTCCATTTCTCGGTGGCCCCCTCAATCCTCTTCTCTGACAATTCACAAGATTTTGTTCTCTCTCGAAATGCAGTGGTCTTTTTCCTGTTTAGCCTCGGGCATTGATGTTCATCATGTATGCCATCAGATCAGAAGATTTCAAAAATGTTGTTGAATTTCAGTGGCTTCCGCTGTACCGGCTTAAGTTCATAGCTGAACCCATTGATGTGAACTTGACTAGCTCATGTTGTTTCAGGAATGGCCGGCTTTCGCTGCCGCCTACTCCGAGAAAATCTCTTGTTAGGCTGCCTTCAGCATCGTTTCCAGTGGACTTACTTTGGTTTCTGTCGCTACTTGGAATCATCGTCGGAGGGGTTGACTTTCTTCCGTTGCCCATTAAAGAGTTTGAGCTCATATTGCCGAACAACAATCCATCTCCGTGGTTGGAGTTTAGTGTTGATGACGACGTAGAAGTCATTAAACCATTCAAAATTTCCCCTTGGCCATGGTTGCTTTGTGTTCCCATACTCTGATGAAGTTCATTTCTGCTTTGGTTCAAAGAATTGAAGCTGCCAAGACTGGAAAAAGATGAGCTCATGAGTCCAAATCCACTGCCGAAGAGAGCTGAGTTGCTTCTCGTAGATCCCATTTGTGCTGCTTTTTGCAACAATGCAGTTGCAGACATATGTGCTGGAGTTGTTTCATGCTGATTCTGGCTATTGTAATACAGCGGGTTAATGCTTTCAGACACTCTGTTCTCTTGTTCCTCCTTCATTACCCGTTGCAGTCCCGATGATGAAGCATTTGCACCGCCCTGGAAAGATGACTCTTGTCCCCTATTGAACCACTGATTCTGTGAAGATAATCCCGCTATATTTGAAGGAGGCATTTGCACCAATTCTGGAAGGCTTGTTGAGCTTGATGCTAAGAAAGCATTAGAATTACCTGAATTTCCCATAGGGTTCAGTTGAGAATTGGCATTATCCAACCACATTGGGAGTCTAGGTTTCTGCCCATCAAGATTCAGCTGACCTGCCGGGTCCAATCCAGCTATTTCAGGCCTAAGTACTCCCGAAAACTGTGGATTTCCACTGTGCTGGAGATTGCTAAGTCCCCCATTAAACAGATCATTTCTGAAATTAAGATTTGCCGTTGGAACTGAAGTAAACCTCGCACTTTCTTCAGCTAAAGCATCACAGAAGGCTCGATGGGTGATAAAGCTGTCTTTTCTGTTTAGTATAAAGAAAACCAATCTCAACAAACATCACATATATTGGAGTACCATTTGTTCTGGCATACAGCCGCTGGTGTCATTAAATTCACTCGCAAATATTAATCAAAGCTCTTACGTAGTTGACAATGAATTTCTTGAACAAGCTAATCATAGAGCACACGTCGAATATGAATTGCAATGAATTGAACTATGATTGAGATGTTTGAGATGGAGATAGAGTACCTGGAGAAGAGGGTTCCACAGTCACATTTATACTCTCTAGTCCCACAAATCTTACTATGAGCTTTCCAATCCGACTGTACTGCATATTTCTTGGAGCATTTTTCGCACTTCCACTTCTTCTCACCATGTTTTCTACTGTAATGCTTCTTGATACCTGTGAGGTCTCCCAGTGCTCTGGAAGGGTCATGGTGAACACAAGTCTTTTCAGGACATATGTACACCTTCTTCCTCACCTCCTTGTTGGTTCTTTGCTTCAGCTTCCATGGCAGATTATGTCCTCTTCTGTGTAGCTGCAAGTTCTGGTCTCTTTGGAAACCCTTGTTGCAAATTTCGCAAATGAATCGATTTGTCGCCATCAGAGACTTTGGTGAAAGTGCTATAACTTCTGCATCCGGATCTGCAATCCCAAAGATTGAATTTCAACAGTAAAAGAACTATTKAAAAAGAAATTAAATTTGGAGCATATCAACATGTAGCTAAGCTRGTACTCAGCTAACAGAAGAGAAAGAAGACCATCAAGGATACACTCGCCTGGTGTTCCAGGAAGATTTCTCTTCCTTTTAGCAGCGTTAGAACTAGGGTTAGGGTTGGGATTCGGATTAGGGTTTTGGTCAGAATTAGGATCTTGAATGAACCCTCTCATGGAAGACGGCACAGAAGCAAGACCATCACTAGACATCATCTTCTTGAACGTTGCAAGTAAGAGCTGGTGGAGCTAAGAAACAGCAATAGTATCTAAAAGAAGATGCTCAAAAGCCGATAGCAAATATATATGCACCAAACCTACACAGAAAAAACAAATGGAATTGCTGAAAATAGCTAAATCAATACTTTACCTGAAAACAAAGTGAAGCATAAGACATACAAAACTTAGTTACATATGCGTACAATTCTACCTCTTCTTAGTCCTCACACTCCCACAGATCTTCTTCACCTTTGTTTGAAACTTAGCAGAAATACCATATACCATGAAGTCATGAACTCTAGCTAGCTAAACAAAGAATATTTCTCTCTCTCTCATTTCTTATCTTACACGGCTTCTTTCTAGAGAGTCGGTCAGCCATAGACTCTGGGTGGACCACTCTTCTCTCTCTCTCTCTCTCTCTCTATATATATATATATATATATCTACATACATATCACCAAATCAAAGTAAACTAGCTTCTTACTAATTGACCAATAAGTAAAGAAAATAATAGCAGTAAAATGTTATTTAAAGAACTAAATTACTATATCCCCCAGCAAAGTCGCAATCGACAAGAGAACTCTGGTGAAAGTTCAAAGTAACCGAACTTGGAAAGGGGATATCAGGAGGAGAGAAGAGGAGCAGCAGCACAGCAGCAGCAGCAGCAGCAGCACCACAGCAGCAGTGAAAAGATAAAGATGGAATCAAAAGTTAGATCCCAGAAAGGTTTGAAAGAAAAAAGTGCAATGCCTTTACAGCAATTCATGAGGTAATAATGATTATGCTATAATTGAATTTGGACCGTGGTGAAAAAAGAGAGAAGAGATAGATGTGATCGCTACCATGCTACTACTGTTACTACTACTATTACTATAGTATTCATACGGTGCCGTCCCGTGATGCCCCTGACTGTGAAGTGGATTCAGTGGGGGATTAGGTGGGTAGTATAGGACCTACATCCTGTCATATTCATATACATACAGAGAGAGAAAGTGGTATGTGAAGGTGACGATGGCGATAAATTGATAAAACTACAAAGAAAGACAAGAGATGACTGGTAGCGCTTGATATGTCTAGCACCCCACGAGACACACACGAACAAACAACAACGTACACACGTTTTTCTAAAAATTCGCTTTCTCAGCAGATTAGATTTCGATGCATGGTGGGCTAATAGTAATACTACTTGCCAAAACCTACTACTGGTAAGTTTCTTTTTTTTTCTATCAAGACTAGTACCTTTCTAACAACACATTGGTGCGAATATTTCTAGAAATAATGCTACTCCATTAATTAAATATCATCTATAATTTTTTTCCTGAAAAATTATTCATTTTTCTATTAAAAATAAAACTTGATGCTCTTGATTGTTCGGGAGATCGACACTCTTTAATTAGTTAAGTAAACTTTTAATGCTTTCATACCGTTATCTAATAGAATAGAAATTAGGCGGACATGTTTTTCAAGACCCTTTTACTTATTTTTCATGACCATGATTATTGAGAATAGGCGCCATCATGGGAGGGGAAAATGAGCTAGAAAAGAATCTTGAAGAGTTGGGTCATGTAGTCATGGTCCTTTCATTCATGGGGTCCCATGTTGTTCATTATTGCTCTRCTTTTTTACTTTTTTTTTTTTGGATTACTATTAAATAAATGAGTTAAAAATGCAATTGGAATGTGATGAGATATGTTCATCTTGCTTTCTGTTCCTTTTCCCCTAGCTGGGAGTATAATTAAGAGAGAAATAAATATATTGTCTTTTTCCTCTCCATCCTTTTTATTCCAAAACTTGCATTCTCTTTGCAGAGTTTCCTGCATTTCCATCAAACATATTGGCATTATGCTCAAGTTTTCTCTCTGCCACTCTCTACCATGCATGGATTCTTGATCTTCATCACAAATTGGCACAATGCTCAAGTTTTCTTTTGGTMTAGCTTCATTCATTTGATTAAAGTTTTTTTTCCCCTTCTCTTTTTAGACTCGATATATTCCTATATCGGTGAGACTAATCCATGTTCAATCCAAGTCATGATTGCATAATTTGATTCTTACTTAAAAAAAAAAAAATCTAACTTATAATTCTTCCAACATGACACCACAAAACAATCGAATATGAAACATTATTTTAACTTGTTAGCTTGTTTACATACACAATTTGAAATATTAACGAAGTTGGACATTTCAAACTATCCCTTTTAGTTATATGATTTATCCACATTATACTTTTCTAAAACATTATGGTCTACTTTCACATGCTATGCTTTTCTTTGAACTACTTTCTAAAACATCCTTGTTACTTTTACATTTTAAAGAAAATAGCAACAATATCTCGAATTGCTATTTCGGATTGACTTTTCTAATACGATAACTTTATAAGTCTAAAATTTACGATATAATCGGATTAAGCATATGAACTTCTAATTATGATTGTTTACGATCACAATTTTATACCATAAACTTTGTATCATAAAAGTGTATCAAAAAGTGAAAATGTACTAACAAAAAGAACATGAAAGTTTAAATCAATTAAATAAAAAAGATTTATAAGTACGAGACTCTTCTTTAAATTAAAAAAGACGGAAAAAAACCCTAGTCCTAAATTTGATAAAGACTTACATATTCGAAACATGAATAACCAACATGTCACTCTATCACTTTCTCTATATATAAAATTAAGATATTAAAATAGTAGTAGTAGTATATTGTATCATATAAAACTCAACCACTTTTGGCTTGAAGCATTCGGAGCTTACCATATCGAAAGACATTGATGCTTTTCTAAATTCTCCTCTGTCCCTCTATATAATCAAAGACAGAATTGCACATTCACCTACTCTCTATCACTCTTTCTCAAGAATGTTTCTCGTTTCTCAACCCCCTGCCCAGATTCTACGGCCAAAACAAATAATCTAAAACGTGCTTTGCCCAGGAAACATGCGAATTCTCCCTACTTTTAATCTTTTCGGCTGGTATTGGATAAACGTATCTAACACAACATTGACTTCATGGTTCTTACATTCTTACCCTAACCCGTGTTACTCTATAGTAGTTTGAGATAGAAGGGGAGAATAATTTCACAGTTCTTATGTTTTTGAGTATGCTTCTTCCGTTGGGGGGGGGGGGGGGGGAGAAAAAGAAAAAGAAAATAAGGAGTTCTGGAAAAGTATAAGGGAAGGACCTCATTCACATGCAACACTGGGAGAGAGGCTTCCTCCGTGGGACTAGTTCTGAAAAAGTAGAGCACTTATATAGCAATAAGACATTGGAGAATCAAAATCATGCATTCCAATCAAATACAACTTTGAATTTTTTATAGATTAATAATTGTGATTCATATAAAACAAAACTGGAAAATATTTTTAATTTGTGATTATTATTATTTTTGGGCAGAAGAAGAGACAAAAAGAAAGAGCTATTGTTTCTTTCTTTTCTTTTTTTCCTTTAAAATAAAGTTTGGAAAAGCAAGTAGTTGATGGGCCATTTAAAAAAAGTGTTTAAATGGTACAAAGGCCCATGGCCCAGAATGGAATTCATTTTGCTTTCATCAAAGCGGCTCCGTCTCTTTTCTTGAATCTGTGGCTCCAAATTTGATGGAGCATGCAAAAGAATGTTTTTCCGTGTATAGAGGTCCAGCCGTTAGAGATGACAAGTGCAGCGTGCAAGTATAGATGTGTAATAAAGAGGTGCTGCGGTTCAAGAATTTCTGAAGAAAACTTTGGATGATAAAAGGAATATATATGGTGGTAAACATGATTTGTTTGATTATGGGGAAAAGGAGTCCTGAGATGAGCCAAGAGTAGTTGATGCAATAAACCAAGAAGCACAGAAATGAATTGAAGGCTGAGAAGAAGAAGAATTCTGCACCGGAATTAGACTTATGAGCTCCTGTCAGTAGTTACGTAAGTGTTTCAGATTGTCTCTTTCAAGTTCTTGTTTTTCTGGAGACTCCCTTAGGTTGTCAATGGAGTACATGTAGAATGGCTTTCGCACTTTCAGCAGCACTGATCAATTACTTGAATTACAGAGAAAACGTGTCACGATAAGAGATGCATCTCTACTCGGTAATGAACTGGATAATGTGTGCAATGTGGTTGCTTGAAAAGAAGCAAAAGCAGTTTAAATGGATTGGTTCACCGTACTACAACTAAACTAAACATATGAATATGACTTTTCCAAATATGCATTAGATTAGATAGAGCGAAACAATGTTCGAAGCAATGTTCCTGCAGTGTTCGGACATGGTTATCAGTGTACTAAATGAGCAAACTTATAGCACGGAAAGCTACAACCTTCGTTAATGCGATTGAGTTTGTGCAGAGGTTTTGAATCCATGTTCTCAATCAAAAATATTAAAATCTTCAAGTTTCAGCTACAGAAGATTACTTCCTTTTCTGAAGATGTTGCAAAGAATAATTTAGAAACACTTTTTAATTTACCTTGTCCATATGAAATTGCAAACTAAAATCGTGACTCGGTATGAACCAAGCTTATCTTTACAATTTTTCCTTGTAGGAGCTGCAAATGTTGACGAATCTCCTAAATTTAAAGGGCAGGAGAGCAATAGTCATTGACAGAGAATCATTCACCACAGAGACCAAATCAGAAGTCTCACAAGCCTCAGAAAATGAGCCAACTGATGTTGCAATGGCACTAGACCTGGATTACGACAAAAGTAACTTTAAGCTGATCAAAAGTGTTAGTCTGTACCAAAGTTCACTTCAATTGAAGAATTAAACCATCAGGGAAATCCAATTGATAGTCCCAAAAAAAGGAATATTCCCCAAGAGGTTGCAGAGGGTTGTGTAACTTGCCTTGTCTAGTTCATGCTGTAGCTAAATTTAATGTGCTTCTTCTGATAAAAAACTCAGCAAGTATGATTTCCAGTTCTAAATCGTCTTACTTGAGAATTCTAAACTTCTCTACTTCTTAACCATTGGTAGACTGGAGATGGAAACATTGCAGATTCATGTGATAATATTTAAGAAATGCAAGTGTGCAACCCAGATAACTGTCCTTATAAATCTTTACTCACATGTATCATATATAACAACGAGAAATTATGAGCCTAAGCTCGCCCCTACGGAGGTCTGCGTTCCAGTAAACTGCTTTTGGGGTTAAAATTGCAGTGAACCACTACAAAGACCATCTCTTAGTAAGAGGTTCAGTGCATCACTAAAATTAGCAATTTAAATAAATAAAGAATGTCTCTGCACAGGTGAATGATTTATCAGAGATGAGCATTGGTCAACCGGGATTTTGATATATTGACCACAAATTTGAGCTAAAGAAACACACAGAACCTAAATGCATTAAGTAGATTTTGATATAGTTCTTCCAATTTTCAGGGAAAACCTAAGGAGAGAGAGTTTTATTTTATCTTCTTTTCTCTTCTCTTCTCTTCTCTTCTCTTCTCTCCCTTTCTCTCCATCCAAACCAAGTCTCATCTCCCACATACTTGCTTTTTCTTTTTCTTTTCTACTTTTAGTTTTTTCTCTCATCAAAAAATAAGAAAAATGAAAAAAGAAGAGATGACATATTAGTCTTTTTTTTATAAATTGTAATCGACGATCTATCAACAAAATACATGGTCAAAAGATGGGAAATGCTAACCATGGTCTTAAACGTTAAATAAATAACCATTAATAATATGTATCTTTGATTTTTACAGAAATATAATAAATATAAATTTTAATTATGAAATTAGTATTAAACGCTTATTACTATTATCGTTTAAATATTTTTTGACCATATCTTTCATTTAAAAGAGTATTAATAATTTTTTTTATTCAATAGTTTTCTCTTTTCTTCTCTTTTTTTATTCATTATGTTTTTCTTTCTTTCTCTTTCTTTCTTTCTTTTTCGTTGTTCTAGAACAATAGTAGCATGCTTATAATTTTAAGAATGCATAATCATGAACCAATTTGTTTGCTACCTCATTTTCTATTGTTATCAAAATTAATGTAAAAAATTAAAAGTTAATACATTAGGGTCTAGGGTTTTCGAGTTTCAGAATTTTAGAATTTAAGAATTTAGGATTTATAATTAGAATTTAGGATTTAGGGTTTTAGGGTCATGTAGGTAGAGTTTTAAGATTTTAGGGTTTATAGTTACTTGAAGGCACCAAAGACTTGGTCTCTTCATTACAGAATGAAAGAGCTTTCAATTAAATAAAATAAAGGAATTAGATGCTGTACTGGAGYGAGTAGACAACCTTTTTTAAAAAGAATGTGTTTGCCTTGTCAACCTAAAAGATTCAAGAAATGCAGAGAATCATGAAAAATATGTTCAAATTTCCAGCTACTGCAATCTTGTTGAGGGCATAATTAGCGCTTCAAACCTTGCCTATCCAATTCCTGAATAAGACTACCGGAAATGCAAAAGGAAACTAATAAATCAATCCCAACTTCACTTCAACAGCAAATTAAAAGTATAATCACATACAAAGGCCAAACCTCACTCATATCTCGTGACAAGTTTTCCAGTGTATCCAGCCATCAGAGATGACAAGTGCAGGGTGGTCATATCAATTCCAGAGAAAGATATGAGCAGGTAAGTATAAATATGCAATAATGAGGTGCTGTGGATGAAGAAATGATAATCGATAACTTGTTTTGTCTGAAGACAAGTTTGGATGATCAAAGGAATATATATGGTGGCAAACATGATTTGTTMGATTATTGGGAAAAGGAGTCCTGAGATGAGCCGAGAGCATTTGGTGTGAGCAACCGAGAAGCAGAGAAATGAATTGGAGGCTGAGAAGAAGAAGAATTCTGCACTGGAATTAGACTTAAGAGCTCTTGTGGGTAGTTACGTAAGTGTTTCAGATTGTCTCTTTCAAGTTCTTTTTTCTCTTGAGACTCTCTTAGGTTGTCAATGGAGTTCATGTAGAATAGCTTTCACACTTTCAGTAGCACTGATCATTTAGCGGCTCAAGTCCTACTACAGTGATATAATATTGTCCTTMTCCATGTTAGATCATAAGTTGAATTAATGTGCTCATAATTCAAATGTGGTCCTTTGGCTATCTACATTGTCAACTGTGGTTCTAAAATTTCATTGCCCTCGAATTCTTTATGTCTACCAGCAGCATTTTGCCAATTCTTGGCCTAGATTGATCGGTTCTCAACATGATATTATTTGCTGGAAATACAGGAGCTACAAGTCTAGCAAGAAAAGACATGGTTTCAGAGAACTGCATATGCATTCAATCTTTGAGGAGTTCGATATTAATCATAACAGCCAAACTATAAATGGTTCTCTCAGGAGAAAAAATGTAAATGTGCAGGGGAGGATCCTAGTAGAAGCCACCCTGTGGGCTATGCTTTTTGGCCCCAACCTGTATACCTGTTAAAGCCATTCAGGGGAGGATCCTAGTAGAGAATTTTTCCTTCTATTATTCATGAACTTGAAGCAACTTCATGCATGCATAATTTTTCCTCTTTTAGTTACTTGGCTTCACTGGTCTAACACAATAAAGATGCACCATAACAAGAAAATGAGGACTATGACTAAAATTAGCAATTTAAATAAATACAGAATGTCTCTTCGCAGGTAAAAGATTTATCAGAGATYAGCTTTGATCAAGCGGGATTTTGATATATTGACCACAAATTTGAGCTAAAGAAACACATAGAACCAAAATGCATTAAGTAGATTAAAGTACTTGGGGAATTTTGAGTGCAGAAGAATTCCGTAATTTATAAGTAGCAAAATCATTAAAAAGAATGGTTCAACAACACAATCATACTAGAACAACTAATAACATGGTACCACATCTGATATGCTTTATGAATTTTTCTCAAAAACATTGAAAGCATTTTATATATAGCTCAATAATGCCTTTGTAGTGATACGAAACTTTAGATCACATGCTCTCAGAGGCTTCACCATAAGAAGTGACGCATTATCTTCAAAATCCTCAAGAAACATACTTGACCTACTGAAATACCGTATATTATCAACAAGAAATGCCTATTGATTATATAAGGACAATAAACAATGAAAGCTTGTGTTCATAGGAATAATATGTACTAGATCAAGAGCTACTAAAATTTGGTTTTGTCATTAAGAACTTGACTGTCCTAATCTATTACACAAGMGCTTTTTACAAGCCTTCTTCACATGGAAAAGAACTAAGCAACTCTTCTATATTCCAACTCGTCCAATCTCCATATTTATCCAAAAAACKTTCATCATTCTGCCCATCTATAAGAAAGCCTTCATGGTTTCCCTCCTTAACATTCTCCATGTTTGGCAACTCATCCATGAGTTGAGTGGATTCTACATTGACATTTAATCCTTCATGAATTTGGCTTTTCAATTTCTTTGTTGGAAGTGGATTTTCATCTTCAAAAGAAAGCTTTCTTTTACAAAATTCTCGAACAGCTTTCTCTATAGTTATGGCAGTGCAACATGCATAATCTTCATCTTGGGAAGGTGGCTCAAATTTGCTAATCTTGCAAATAACATAATCAGTTGAATATTCCTTGAGGGAGTATTCATGCATTATCCAATGGCCTTCAATCTTTGCACATGAACCCTTCTTAACCTCAAAATTAAACATCTTCTTACACCCTAAAATCTGTCCCCTCCTAGTGGTAATATCTTTACCTCTTGTTTCTCC